>PKML01067133.1:55325-161868 GCA_002933935.1 Eutrema yunnanense | reverse complement strand
AAAAAAAAAAAAAAAAAAAAAGAAGAAGAAGAAAGAGTGTCTCTCTCCTATGTGTGTCTCACCAATCTCTCGCATGTCTTACTTTTTGATTTATTCAATTTTGTTTTTTTAATTTAAAATTTAATTATAAAACTAAATTCTATTTTTTTTTTCAACTTTCCATTTCATTAAATCAAGTGGAGCCGATGAGGTAAAAATACATCACCGACCGGGTCTGACTTATATGGTAACTGGGCCACAAAGGCCGACCCAGTAGCCAATCCCTTACATAAAAAAAAATACCTTACCGAGGTGAGATACCGTCTTGAGGGGCCCATCACAAAGGGAGAAGCCCAACACGAGGGATGGTTGATTCGAATCTCCACTCTGATGGGATAGCAGCAAAGGACGAATGGTCACCATACTCCTGCCCGAAATGTTTTCGATTTTACGAGGACCCCGAGACAATGACGATGTCCCGAGCCGTCTTAAAAACCTGAAAATAAACAAAACAGACACCTAAATCGGGCTTGTAGGAAGGAGCTCCGTCGGGCCGGTTAACTCCGCCGGAGCCGGAATTTCGTCCCGCTACAAAGTCCCACAACGGATAGTGAGGAGAGGCCGTTGAAAACGAAGAAAACGCCGCTAAAAGAAACCTATGTTTCATAGATCTGCCGTCCTCTGACTTCACCTTTACAACAGACGGTTCGATCTGACGATCTTCATATCTACAACCTCACGAAAACCACCACCGCGGACCGCCGAAAATAAAAGAGAAAACCGGTATGGAAACTAAACCAGATCTTCATATCTCCATGAAGTGCCTCCGCCGGAACAGGAACCTCCGCCGGAACAGAAACCTCCGCCGTAACCTCGTCGTCACCTCAAAGTCGACGGCCGAGCATAACTTCACACCTCTAGGCATCACAGGGAGGGGACACGAGAAGATCCCTCGATGGACCACGTCCTCACATGACCAGATCGAAGATCCTCACCATGCCACTCCGCCGTTCCACCTAGCCTCGCCGTAGCACCGCAAAGACGCCGCATCGAGCACACGAACTAGACCTGATCTACAAAAGAGCAAGACTAGCTCCACGGGAAGAGGCCGAGAGAAGGAGCTTAACCGCACCACGACCTTCCAGGTACGGTCAAGGAGTCCCACACGCAGCCACCACCGATCCGCCTCGTCTCACCGTCGCCGTACCCAGAACACGCCGCAAAGTCGCCGGCAAGAGGCACCTTCCATGGAAGAAGCGCCGAAGGATATCCAACGGAGAGAAAAAACAAAAAACCGAAAAGAAGGCGAGGAAGAAGCGGACCACCGGGGTCTTTCCGCCGGCGGCGGTGAGCCACCACGCACGCCGGCGAGGGAGATCGGAGAAGAAGAAGTCGTCTGCAAGTTCAAACTAGCGAAGTTGACTAAGAGAGAGAAAAAAATCTCGAAAACTTTCTTATTTTTAATAAGAATATAAAAAAAAAACTAAATTCTATTAAATTATTAATATTATTTGGTTGAGATACCCCTTATGCTGTCTCACAAATGCATATACTTTAAAAAGAAAAAAAAATAGAAGTATAACTAAATGAGCTGCCGACAAAACATGAGGAGGTGATAATAAGATTGCATTTGAGTAGAGAGTATCGCAAATTCTCAATCCCCGATGTCTTTAAGATTTTTTAATTACTGTTTTAAGTATCTAACAAACGATCAACGCTTGTCCGTAATCTCCACGGAACGCCTACTTTAATTAATGACATCAATACAATTATTTATTGAAATAAACAATCTGTCTTTTTGTTTTTTTTGTTTTTACTTTCAATGCGGGTGTATTTACATTTTGTATTATTTTGTTTTTACATCTTGTATTATTTTTTTATAAATAAAATGTTTTTTTGTTTTTTGTTTTTTGTTTTTTGGAATAAAATATTTAATTTTATGAATGGTTGTAAGCACTAGTAGAAATCTGAATATGATGATATTTAGAAATAAAAAGAGTAACAATGAAATCTGAATATGATGATATTTCTTTTCATTGACGTAGTGTCGGATTTAAAAAGAAAAACAAAATGTAACTATGAAAATTTATAACCCCTTATGAAACAATTGGTGATGATACTGATACAACAAAATAGGTTACTTTTTAGGGCAAGGACATGACAAGATGTACTGTAGATTTCGTGATGGGGTAACACCGGTTTCATTGAAAACGAGAGATCTAATCAATATTTTTTTTAGTTTTTTTTTTGGGCAAACAATCAATAAAAGTTTCTATATTCCTTTTTTCTCTCATGGGAAGAAATTTAGAGCATGTTCAATGCAAAAACTCTTTATGGAGTTCTTAGTTAATATTTAACTATAAAATTTAAGTTAAAAAATTTGTTAAGAAAATTTCGATTTTCTTGCTCCAATGGGAGAACCCCTTAATGGGGTTCTTAAAACAAAAAAAAAAACAAAGAACGAGAACGTCGTCAGCTCAATCTTCGTCTTCCTCTTCCTCCGATTTCTGACCGCCGCTTCTCCGTCTCCGCTCTTGCTACCTCTGCTGTTATCTGTAACGGAATCTTCGCCGCTGATCTCGAGAAACTCAACGTTCTCGGATGCGGAAACGGCGTGACTGTTTACAAAGTCCGTCACAAGAACACGGCGGAGCTTTACGCGCCATGTCCGGTCGTTAGATTCGTGCAATTCGTACGTCGGCACTTGTGCTTACATGAGCCCAGAGAGATTCGACTCTGAATCGGCAGGTGGAAGCTCCGACATCTACGCCGGATTCGCTCGGCAGAGCGATGAATTTTTTTTTTCCTAATTTTCTCCAACCAGCTGATGCCACCTGGACCTTAAGAAACAGTTCTTAAGATTCCAATTTAAGAAACGGTTCTTAAGATTCCAATTTAAGAAACGGTTTTTAAGATTCCAATTCAAAAAACGGTTCTTAGATAAATTGATACTGTACATTTAATTTAATAATAAAAAATGCTAAGAAACCGAACCTGCGATAATCATGCTCTTATAAACATTTAATTAATTAAAAACGCTTAAATATAACCAAAAAAAAAACATTTTCTTGGTTTACTGTAAAGAACCCCATTTAAATGGTTTACTGTAAAGACTTTTTCTTTAAACAAAAAAAAAATATAAGAGATTTTACAATTTTCGATTTAATCATCAAACAACACAATCTTTGATTGACAGTTGTTTATGAAACTAAACAATATATAGTTATATACGTTGAGTGAATAATTTTTTTGGATAGACATTAAGTTAATGTATAAACTTGAACATTGATGGCAAAAAAGTTGAATTATTTGCTATGAACATTTATTTAAACGGTACATAAACAATGCGACTTCTATCTTAAAACAAAAAACTCTGTATAGAAAATTATCATCGCCAACAGTAACTACTTTCAAGTTACATATCATTATTTAACTAAAGCATTAAATTTGTATAACTTTTTTTGATTTTTACATAGTGCCATGAAAAAAACGTTTTAAAGTGTATGAATCGAAATGCTTTAAGTTTTGTAATTTCATAGTATATTGATATGATTGCCTATATTAAAGATCTCACATGGTGGTAACAATCGATTTATTTTAACATAGAAATAATATTATTTTAGTTTTCGTTGTTGTTGTTGTCGAAGTTAAAGACTATTATAATAATTAAGATAAAGAAACGAAATTAGTCCACATTCTAATTATCGTTAGCATTAGCAAACAAAGCACAAATGGACACCACCACATTCGTCCCCATAGACAACGATGGTACGTCTTTCATGGGCCTACACCTCACTCACCCAATTGCTCTTCTTCTTTTTTACTCCTCAATTATTCTTTTTAATCCTACCATTTTTTAAAAGATTTTTTTGGCTGTTTAGTCATTTTTAAAAAAAATTATAAAATTTTTAACACTTTCTTAATTTAATTAGAAAACTAATATTTTTTGTACTGTACACGGATTGATTTTTCCAGTCGTACTCATGTATAGTACTGCGCGAATTAACTGTGAACAATACAATACACACCAATAGAAAACATTGATAAAATCGTCATTTGACACAGAATTATACCAAAAAAAAAAAGAATGTGACAAAACGTAAGTAAAATTTGAAAAAAAATGAAGGTGAATGCAATTATTGTTAATTTTTTAATATAAAATAGTTGTAAGTACCTTATCAAAAGGTTATTTAATGTTTTCATCTACCATGTCGGATAACTATGTCCCGCGAATAGTACGTACGAATATTTGGTGAATCGCCGAGGAGGAAAATATTCGACCAAATGATTCAATCTCAAAGGTTTGGAGTAATAATCAAGAATATTCAACACTTTTGAATTATATAGACTATATAAGATGCATATATATATATATATAAAGTAATAATAAAAAGGTAAATTTGGGAGAAATCGAAAAATTGACTAAAACGACGTCTTCCTCTTGACCTCTCTCTCTTTCACCGAGTTTTACTCCTCTTTAACACATCATCTGTTTTTGTTTTATGTCTTCACACTACCCGAAACCCAAAAAAAAAAAAAAAAAGATGAAGATGATAATTTGTTTCATCTTTCTTCTTCTCTCTTCATAATTCCATCTCCTCTCCCACCGAGTCTTCTTCGCCGGACGTTTTCTCTCTCTCTCTTTCTTAACCGCTTTGAAGAATTCCGATATGAGCAAACTAGTTGTTGAAATCGTGGACGCGAGCGATTTGATGCCTAAAGACGGGCAAGGCTCCGCGAGTCCTTTCGTTGAAGTTGAATTCGACGAGCAGCGGCAGAGAACGCAAACGCGGTTAAAGGATCTAAACCCTCAGTGGAACGACAAGTTAGTTTTTAACGTCGGTGACTTCAGGCGTTTGACCAACAAGACTATCGACGTCACCGTCTACGATGACCGTCGAGATAATCAGCCGGGGAAGTTCCTTGGCCGTGTTAAAATCTCCGGCGCCTCTGTTCCGTTGTCGGAATCCGAAGCCGGAGTACAGAGATATCCACTGGACAAACGCGGTTTGTTCTCTCACATCAAAGGCGATATCGCTCTTAGAATCTACGCCGCTCCTATCGACGGCTCAGATTTCGCCTCCTCGATTCCTCACCCGGCGGAGTTTGCCGAGAAAGAGACCAAGGAGGAGAAGAAATTCGAAACTCAGGAATTTCAATATCAAACTCAAAACCCCTTCCAGCAATTCGACCAGGAGATTTACGTGGAGACGATGAAGCCGAAGAAGAAAGAGAAAGAGAAAGAATCGAGAACTTTCCATTCGATCGCGGGAGCTCCACCACCGCCTCAAGCAAAGCCTTCTAATCAACCGGAGTTTAGGTCAGATTTCATGAGAGCTCCGGGACCACCGCCTGCAGCGGTAATGCAGATGCAAGTGCCGAGACAGAACCCAGAGTTTCAGCTAATCGAAACCAGTCCTCCATTAGCAGCTCGTAGGCGACAATCCTACTATTACCGAAGCAGCGGAGACAAAACCTCGAGCACATACGACCTCGTGGAGCAGATGCATTACCTCTACGTGAGCGTCGTCAAGGCTCGAGATCTCCCTGTCATGGATGTCTCCGGTAGCTTAGATCCTTATGTGGAAGTGAAGCTTGGTAACTACAAAGGCTTGACGAAACATTTGGAGAAGAATAAGAATCCAAGCTGGAAACAGATCTTCGCCTTCTCCAAAGAGAGATTACAATCGAATCTGCTTGAAGTCACTGTCAAAGACAAAGATCTCTTGACCAAAGACGATTTCGTCGGAAGAGTCCATATCGATCTCACTGAAGTTCCTCTCAGAGTTCCTCCGGATAGTCCTCTCGCTCCACAGTGGTACAGGCTAGAGGACAAGAAAGGGATGAAGGCGAACAGAGGAGAGATAATGCTTGCCGTTTGGATGGGAACTCAAGCCGACGAGTCGTTCCCTGACGCTTGGCACTCCGACGCGCACCGCGTGAGCCATTCGAACCTCTCCAACACTCGGTCCAAAGTTTACTTCTCGCCGAAGCTCTATTACCTCAGAATTCATGTAATTGAAGCTCAGGATCTTGTTCCGTCTGATAAAGGGAGAGTACCTGATGCCATCGTCAAGATTCAGGCGGGGAATCAGATGAGAGCGACGAGGACGCCTCAAATGCGGACGATGAATCCTCAGTGGCAAGAGGAGCTTATGTTTGTTGTGTCTGAGCCGTTTGAGGATATGGTGATTGTTTCTGTTGATGATAGGATTGGTCCGGGGAAAGATGAGATCTTGGGGAGGTTGTATATACCGGTCAGGGATGTTCCAGTGAGGCAAGAGACTGGGAAAATGCCTGATCCACGGTGGTTTAATTTACAGAGACATTCAGCGTCTTTGGAGGAAGAGACTGAAAAGAAAAAAGAGAAATTCTCTAGTAAGATCCTACTTCGGGTTTGTATAGAAGCTGGGTACCATGTTCTTGATGAGTCCACGCATTTCAGCAGCGATCTTCAACCGTCTTCTAAGTATTTGAGGAAGCCGTGCATTGGGATTCTTGAGCTTGGGATTCTCAGTGCTAGGAACTTGATGCCTATGAAAGGTAAAGATGGGAGAATGACTGATCCTTATTGTGTGGCCAAGTATGGGAACAAATGGGTGAGAACGAGGACTCTTTTAGACGCCCTTGCACCAAAGTGGAACGAGCAATATACTTGGGAAGTTCATGATCCTTGCACGGTCATAACAATTGGAGTCTTTGACAATGGTCATATCAACGATGGTGGTGACTCTAAGGACCAGAGGATTGGGAAAGTTAGAGTCAGGCTATCTACGCTGGAGACAGACCGGGTTTACACTCATTACTACCCGTTGCTGGTTCTTACGCCGGGTGGTCTAAAGAAGAACGGTGAGCTTCAGCTAGCTCTGAGGTACACCTGTACCTCCTTTGTTAACATGATGGCACAATACGGAAGACCGTTGTTGCCCAAAATGCATTATGTTCAACCGATACCAGTCAGGCATATCGATTTGCTTAGGCATCAGGCGATGCAAATAGTTGCAACAAGACTATCAAGGTCCGAGCCACCGCTGAGACGAGAGGTTGTGGAGTACATGCTTGATGTAGACTACCATATGTTCAGTCTCAGGAGAAGCAAAGCCAATTTCAGCAGAATCATGTCGCTTCTCTCCTCGGTCACTCTGGTCTGCAAGTGGTTCAACGATATCTGCACATGGAGAAACCCGATCACGACGTGTCTGGTTCACGTTCTGTTCCTGATTCTTGTCTGCTACCCAGAACTGATTTTACCCACAATCTTCCTCTACCTCTTTGTCATAGGCATGTGGAACTACCGGTACAGACCGAGACACCCGCCTCACATGGACGCTCGTGTGTCCCAAGCAGACAACGCTCACCCAGATGAGCTAGACGAGGAGTTTGACACTTTCCCTACCAACAGACCAGCAGACATTGTCAGAATGAGGTATGACAGGCTTAGGAGTGTCGGTGGCAGAGTCCAGACCGTCGTGGGCGACCTGGCGACACAAGGAGAGAGGATTCAAGCCTTACTTAGCTGGAGAGACCCGAGAGGAACTGCTTTATTCATCGTCTTCTCATTGATCTGGGCTGTGTTTATTTATATCACACCGTTCCAAGTGATTGCAATCCTACTCGGGCTGTTCATGCTGCGCCATCCGCGGTTCAGGAGCAGAATGCCTTCAGTACCTGCAAATTTCTTCAAGAGATTACCAGCCAAGTCAGATATGCTACTGTAAGTATGTAATAAAAAAAATATAAACATCATTATATTTGTAGTAGTGTGTGTATCAAAGAACACAAGTGGAGAAATTTGTAGAGGGAAGCGAAGGAAACTAGTTTTTGCCTCTGGGGTTGAATATCACTCATGTATTCCCCCCCATATTATGTTGTTTAATACTCTTTTTAGTGAAATACATAACGAACCAATTCTTTTTCACAATGCTCAAACAAAAAATATATCAGGTAAAGCAAAACATACCGGTTCTTGTATAACGAATCTGGCAAAAGGAGACTCTCTGCTGCAGCAAAAATCATAGAAGAATACCGGACTGAGCAAAAACATATGATTTTGTTTCATTATACGTGAACCTTGTCATAAACCAGCATAATTTCTTTTTGGGGTACAACATATTTTATCAATATATGCGGTTTTGTCCCTTTTATATTATACCTACACAAAATGCAGAATCAAACTCATTACATGTATACAATCAAAAGACTAGCGTCTCTGGTGTGAGACGTTATGTTCTTGGGAGGGGGGAAATTATTGGTTTTGTGATTAGATGACCTTTGGGACCTTATCATCTCCGACGAGCCATCTGGCTAGCCAACAAGGATCGCTGGCGAAGAATTTGCATTGTGTTGGAATGATCCCGAGATTGCTACCGATCTGAGCGTATTCATTTAAAGCTTTTTCCATCTCCGTTCCTGCTTCTCCAATGTCCATTACATCGACTGTGTTCATACGGAGAACTTCCGCAGAGTTCTGTTCTAACTCATGATCGTTCTCAAATGGTTCCATCGCTGGACACTGTACAAATCGGATCATGAAAGAAACAGAGTTTTGAGCTATCTATCAATCTATGGAGAATTCATTGCTTATCAGTTAGATAAAGAATCTGAACCTGACAGAACTCGGCGTAATGTTGGTAAATTTTGCTGTTTTCATCTTGGTCCCCGAGGAGAGTACCACCATACCACCCATTGGCTTCATTGGTTGATGTAATCGATAGGTACCTATCAAACGAAACAACTGCAACAAGTGATTTGATGCACTGGAGACAAAATTGGATTTTTTAAATTGCCAACAGTTTGCAGTTGAGGTTAGACCATTGCTTCGGTCAAAAGTTGCGGTTATCATTCAATGATGAGTTTGCCAATCATAACCAGAATGGAAAAATTTCAAAAATACATTCCGAAGAATGTTTAGATTTCAGAGGGAAGAAAAAGGATATCAATACCTTTGGAAGATATCTTCTTGATGATCGTTGGACTCAGAAAGCCAGTCCAAGTTGCAGAAGTCATTGACTCTCTCACTCGAGGTCACTCCTTTTTCACTATCTTCTGCACCAGATTTGGTGGCAGAGCCACTCTCTTCGGGCTTTCTTGAACCAAACAGCCAATTCGGGCTCTTGAGCTGAATCTCACTGCAGATAAGGAAGTCAAGAAAAATAAGCTAACATTCGAAAAAGTCATGGTTTGCTTTGAACTACAATATCTGCTCTTTTCTAAACTAGAAACTAATCTTTCTACTTTCTTAAAGAGATAAAAGTCCTATTAAACGTAAACAAACAAGGTTCAAGGTTTATTAGCCATTCCCAAATTCCAGTCCAAGGCCTAATAAGATAATTGAAATTTCAATGAGGATCATTACGCCGCATCAGGAGCCACACCAGTGCTTCCAGTGCTGCCACCTGGCCTTTGGTCTGTCTCGCTACAAAGCCTCACGTTCTTTATTGAACTGCATGTCTGCTCAATCAGTTTGTCAAACGACGTCAGCTTCTTCCGTGAGAAGTCTTCTCTGAAAGCCGGCACTGGTGCAAGATTGACTCCAATACCACTCATGGGTTTAGCAACGGACTGGACCCTGCAATACACCAGAATTAGAAATCATACGCAACCAGAGCTTATGATCTTCCTTGGGAAGTTTAGTTTAATATCTTTGGTATTTCCCGAACTGGTTCAGATGTACACAACACGTCCAGTTTCGGCACCGACTCAAAATATTATTTGCATCTAATGAAGAGTAAACCCATCATCTGACACGCACTAGGTTCATTAAAAGTAAATCTTACCCCCCTTCTGGGAAAAAATCATCTCCAATCCCCGACACATGGAGATAATAATCAGAATCCAGCTCCCAGAGCGCAGGTTTCCCTTCCTGAGGTTGAAAGTAGCCCAAGAATCTGCTCCCAATAAAAGTCATTAGTTACTAGGACTTGAGACTCAATAGAAACGAAAATAAAGAGTTCTTAGCCAACAATTCCTCAGAGGATTCAATATCTTAGTAGTTGATAGTATCAGTGATGCCTAAGGTAATAGTGGTAATGCCAGGGTTCTATTGCCTCTATCTATATCTCCTAAAGCCTTCATCCTATTGCTACATCACTGGCAAACTAGAAATGTCACGAACTTAACAATAAACTGAAGTGACTTTTGCAAGAAAGATAAGTATATTACAAGTTTATGGCGTCCTGCTTTTCGCCATCGGTGTAGGTATTGCTGTAGTATCGTTTGATAGACTTGAGAAACTCTCTAGACTGTGTCGTGGCCTTCCATTTCCCCTGCCTTTCTGGGAAAACCTATAATCCATTCAACGATGTTAACAAATAAGCATTGCAAATCTGTCTTTGTCAAAAGGACAATTAACTGGTCAACGGTGATAAGTGGTGTTATTACAGTATTATGAGCAGCTGAGCCGCCATATTGTTGTGCAAGGGCATCGCCCATGCTCTGGTACATATCCATAAGTGCAGCAGCTATGCTACTGTCGGGGTCAATTTTAGATGTATCACTCAAACCCATTGCGTGCAGCTGCCGACCTAAAGCAGCCAAACCATATGCATACTGTGCTACGTTTGTTCGATCCAAGCAGTCAATACAGTTAGTACGCAGAACACCACTCTGGTAACGAGGAGCTGAGGAATCAGTTCCATCGTCTTTTTTTTGTTGACTTAGTTTCATCTCTTTCTCTCGGTTAGCAAGAGCACTAAGTATATCATTTGAACTCTCACCCCTTGAAAGTTCCACAGAGTAAGCTCTTAGATCACGCAGAGAAGGTTCCCTGCAGTAATTTTCTCAATTAAAACCAGAAGCAGGTAACTAATGGCTCCAGTATTTAGAGTTATATGCAGCATTTACAAAACAAACCAAGTTACTGACTACATATAAATAAGTAATTGCAGACCATATCATCCCAAAAAATTACCTGCCAGTGCTAGCATGACTAATTTGGCTAGCTTTCTTCTTAACAATTTTAGGCTTGCCACTGAAGTAAAATCCAGTCAAATCAAGGGCTTCGCTTGCTACAGCACCCAAAACAGCCAATACATTCGCCGACTTGCTTTAACATCAAAAATAGAAAGCAATGTGAGTTCGAGTTTAAAAGGCAGGAAAACAAATCCACAAGATTTTACCTCTTTGCAAATTTGTGGAAATCCCAGTGGATAAATTTGAGATGATTTTCTTCATGAAAAATTGAGTTTAGATAACCCACTGCATTCGCAAACTCACGTCTAAGCACCATTTCCCGAGGTCTTTTCTCAACTGTCTGAACATTTCCATGGAAATTTGTCAGTAAGTACAAAGGGCATAACCATCTCTTGCTTAAAAGGACATTACATAAAATAAAAAACTAACCTTAATTAAGTTGAGCACAATAATAGGATTCCCATATCGGTTCACCAGGTCTTCAAAATGCATTTTGGTTGACTCGTATGTAGGATCATACCTCTGTACTGAGGCCAAAAAACCAGGAAACAAAATTATCAGGATTCATCCATAAGAAGCTAAGTAGATCAATAACCACACACACGTTAAAATGGTCTAATAGAGATAACAGGCGCATGTTACGTTAGTTTCTCACAAAAAATATCAGGCTTAGGGCTAAATCTTGAGGCCTCTTGCGACCAAAAGAGTGGAATTGATCCTCGCATCTGCACCACTGAGGTCATTTTTCCCTTGCATGATCCAGCTTCTTCATCAAAAACAAGCTGTTCTGTTTCAACATCATTCGCAACCCTTCCCCTATCATTCACTCCCCTTTTCAAGTACCTGCAATAAAAAAAATTACGGAATGAGAAGGCGCTCGATTTTACATCAAACAAGAGAGACAAGCATCCAAACTTAGTCTACAAGCGTTCAAGCCACTCAATACTATGTTCACCCTAAAAAAATCTCAAAAGATACGGAGTATGAATTTCTCATTCATGCTTACCGTGTGCCTGCAAAATGTCGAGAACGTCTGGAGACTAGAGTTACGCTGAAGTCTCTTCCATATATCGATAGCCTTATCTGAATGATGGGGAAAACCACTAAATAGTAAGAACCATTTTAAGCTCTCTACTGGTGGCAAATGTAGAAGTATATGGGTGAAGACACAAGAGTCTACAAGTACCTGCTTAAAATTCCCATGAACTAATGCTAGTGTCCAAATAGTGTTGTTACACCTTGTTCGAATAGGCTGCGTCAGATACGCATTCCATACAAATATGTTATCATAGGGCACCCCTTCCTCACCAGATGATAAAACGTTCTTCTGCAAACTCTGCATTATAGGATAAGTGTAACTGTAGAAGAAATCTTTTGTCAAATCTACACTTGACAGAAGCTTCTTGTACCTGAAAGTAAAGGAAATACAAAGAACTCAAAACAGAAAGAACTTTTTGAAATCATATAAGGTGAAATAAGAATATAAAATTTGGAAGTAGGAACCGAGCTACGCTTATGCAAGCATTAAATTAATAGTCGAACTTCAAAGAGCAATCAAAATTCCCAGAAACAGACCTTAGTTCAGTTTTGGAATTCGCAACATCAGACTGAATAGTTGCATGTGGAACACTGATCATTTGACTTTCATCAATAGCATATATCGCATGCCCACATATGCATCCAATTTGTCGCCGTTTTGTAACCAAAATTAGATAGTATGACTCCATAAACTTAGCGCAGCCTACAAGGAAAAAGTTTACCCAACTTAGCCCGGTAGAAACAAACTCTAAAGATACAATGTGACAAACATTGATTCCCATGACTAACCAGCAATTCCATAAACTTTGGCCACAAAAGCCAATCCCCCGGTGGCACGATTGCCTTCAGCGATACGCTGAAGCAGACTCTTGATTTCCTGAGGCGAATACACTACCGGATCTTCACTTATGTTAAGCTCAGATGGCTCTGAACGATCAATCTTTAGCACTCTGAAGAATCTTTTATTCCTATCACTCCCAAGTAGATAAAACCTCTACCCAAAAATAGAACACACAACAATAAGAAACAGCAAAGAGATTCAACCTTCCTGCAATTCAATTCAGTCTAGGGTTTTCTTAAGGATGCCAATCATTCCAACACATATCGTTTCAAAAATCGACAGATTTCGCGGCAGGCTCCTCATTAATAACAGAAACCTATTTACCAAGTCTCAATTGCTAAATCGGTAAAGCTTACCGCTCTGGTTTCGTAGAGCTTGAATTTCTCGAGGGCGTACGAATCGGGATCAGCCGATTCATCGTTGGACGGTTGAATCTTGGCGAAAGACGAAAAAGTAGAAGTCGTCGAGTTTTCCGATTTCGCCATGGCGGATCAATCTCTCCGGGAACGGTCGAATATCTCTGAAGCCGGCGATGGTTTCAGGCGATCATTTGCGATCGGAGAACGATAGCTCGGAAGTTTTGAAACCCGCTACAGACAAGGGGCGTTTCCGTACTTTTCTAGTTTTTTCATTTGTGTTCATTGTTTTATACTTTCTTTTTTATTATCAAAAACAACAATATCTTATGTTAATCAAAATTGGATGAATTTAAAAATATTTGATGTAATATATAGTTTTACAATTAATATTAGTAATAATGAAATATTAACACATTTATTTGAAATTTTATATTATGTATATTAAGTGGGGTTATTGGTTTGTGTTTTTTAATAGATTTGAAAATCCAAACCAAATTCAGCATTATTGGTTTTATGATTTTAAAAAATGTTCAAATTTTGTGTTATTGAATCTATGATTTTAAAATTTATGTTAAAATCTTGTGTTATTGGTTCTAAGATTTATAAATATTAATTCAAGTAATTTGTTATTCAATATTACGGATTTACTTATGTATTTGATTTCACAATGAATTTTAGAGGATTTCGAAGGATTTCCATGTTAAAATTACAAAGACTCAAATTTTACAAATCCTCATGCTAAATTTGAAAATCACCAAATTCTACAAAAAAAAACTATAAATCACATACATATTTCCAAATCAATTAAAATACATAAACAAATAACACCCTCTAAATAACAAAAATCAATACTTCGATGAGCGTAAAATCAGTATTTTCAATATATGGTTCAGAATCATTTATTTAATATAACTATGTTTTTTTAAAAACGATTCAAAAATTAAGAATTGAATTTAAGTGTATACTGCTCAAATAAAATATATTTTTTTAATAATTACAAAACTATACAAAATTTGAGTACCACTATTATACGCTAGTATGTATCAAAACTTGGACACCGTGGACGTGGAGTTGTTTCTTTCTTATCCGCATACATACTACCGTTTTTATATGCTTCTTATTTCAAGCCAATCCTCAATAACATATTCTCCAATCCCCCACATGATCCGTTTCGATATCCACAAACCACAACCAAGCAAATTCTTCTGTTTTCTCCCACCATCCATATTCCATAATCACATATGCATATAGTGATATCGATATACAATACATGTGTACGTCACTCACTTACAGTTTGAATCACAAAATGTTGAAATTACCACTACTTTGTTGCAGTGAGTTATCTTTAGAATCGAAGATAATTCTAGCTTTTGCTGCTCCGCCGATTTCCATCTCGCAGACGAAAATAAAGATTGTTCCGGGACGAAGCGATTCCATCAAAGCTTCTGCAGCAAAATCCGGAAATTTCTCTCTTGGTTCGGTAGGTTTTCACAACTCAATAATATGCACTGAAGAGTTTTTGTTAATTCTTCAAATGATTATTATTATTATATGTGATGGAAATTAACAGATATTCAAAAGTTGTGAGACTTGTGGAGCCAAAGGAGCAATTGAGTGTCCCGGTTGCAAGGTACTAATTTAATCTTAATTATTCATTATACACTAATCATATCTTCAAGTGAGTCTATTACCGTATTGTTTTTCCAAGCCATACATATTGATTTTACTCTTTTTAATCCATATTTCTGCATGTTTTTTTTCTCTATATAAAAAGAATTATTATGTTGCCTCCAGGGAACAGGTAAAAATAAGAAGAACGGAAATATTTTTGAGAGGTGGAAGTAAGTAAAAACTAAAAGGAGCAATCAAAATTTTCCAGTTTGATGAGTTATATTATGTAAATATTATATTGGGAAACTGAAAATGTGCAGATGTTTCGACTGTCAAGGATTCGGTATGAAGAGTTGTCCTAAATGTGGCAAGGGAGGGTTGACGCCTGAACAGAGAGGGGAAAGATAGAATTATACTATTTGTTTCTCTTACACAAAGTTTAATAAATTTTGTGATGAAACATGTATCTATCTCTATAACTTTTTAGTTGTATAACTTGCAGGTATAATAAAAGTTAGTGATATATAGTTTATCTTTTGGACATAATGTGAATTGCGTTCAGGCTTTTGAATTTTGACAACCTTAGCAAAGAGAAAGTTAAAATGGTTGTATGGATATGATAATTCGATATACGGAAACAAAATGTTTAATTAGAAGTACAAAAAACATTTTTTACAAAGTTCTTCGGAAACATATACATAATAGAAGCGTTAACGTGTATATAAGAATCATAACTATCAAAGTCAACTATTTTTTGTGTTGTTTGTATATTTGTGGTTCTTAGACCATCTCCAATGTATTATTTTCTATTTTTGACTCTAAAATAAAGATGAGTTTCTCTCCAATGTATTCATCTATTTTTTACTCTAAAAAAAGAATATTCTAAGGCTGCAACTGATTGTCTTCCAAAATAATAAGATGAATAAAAATTAGTAGAAAAAATATAGAGGAATAATTTTCAACTTGTTACTCTCCTTATTAATGGAGGAAAGTTTTCCTTAATTTTCTCTTCTTTGTTCATCTAACTAACGTGGAATGAGTTGGAAAAATAGATTCCTCTCAAGTTTCATTTTCAACATAAATGGTAAAATTTTAGAGGAATCTATTTTTCCTCTGATTTTTTTCCTCTAAAAGTGCAACCAGTTGCAGCCTAAATATATTTTATTTCTATTTTATTACTAACACCTTTCATTTAAAAACATTTACAATTTAACCCCACTTATTTTATTTTTTGCAAAACTTCCATAAATTATGATATTATTTAAATTAAACATTTATTATATAAAGAAAATTACATTTAGGGCTGTCAAAATGGGTTGTCCACGTCCATTTAGACCCGTCCAATAGTATCCATTTTGATTGTGGACAAATTGTGTCCATGTCCATTAACGTCCATGTCCATTAACGACCATGCCCATTAAGGACCATGTCCAAATGGGCTGTCCATTAGTGTCCATTGGTCAGAATATAATCAATTGTTTAAAAAGTAAAATTAATAATTGATAAATAAATAATAATTTTTCTTTACTTATAATTCCGTTTTCCCGCAAAAAACAAAAAATCTCGTTTTCCCGCAAAAACGGAAAATTATGTTTTCTCCCCAAAAACGTAAAATTTCGTTTTTCCGCCAAAAAACGTAAAATTCTGTTTTCCCGCCAAAAACGTAAAATTATGTTTTCTCCCCAAAAACGTACAATTATGTTTTCCCGCCAAAAACGTAAAATTTGGTTTTCCCACCAAAACGTAAAAATTATGTTTTCTCCCCCAAAAACGTGAAATTCCGTTTTCCCGCCAAAAACGTAAAATTTCGTTTTCCCGCCTAAAATATAAAATTCCGTTTTTCCGCCAAAAACGTAAAATTATGTTTTCTCCCCAAAAACGTAAAATTCCGTTTTCCCGCCAAAAAACGTAAAATTATGTTTTTCCGCCAAAAACGTAAAATTGCGTTTTCCCCGCCAAAAACATAAAATTTCGTTTTTCCCGCCAAAAACGTAAAATTTCTTATTCCCACCAAAAACGTAAAATTTCGTTTTCTCGCTAAAAACGAAAAATTCCATTTTTCCGCCAAAAACATGAAATTTCGTTTTTCCCGTTCCTGCCAAAAACGTATATTCCGTTTTTCTCCCAAAAACGAAAATTTTGTTTTCCATCAAAAATGTGAAATCCCGTTTTCCGTTAGTAAATCAAAATTACATTTTTTTTTATTTTTCAATAAAAAAATGTTATTTAAATATTTCATGAAAATCAATTTTGACCTAGTTTTTAAAGTATTTTGGGCAGACCATGTCCACTTTGTCCAAGCCCGTTTTGTCCGTGGACAAAATTAGACCAAACCCATTTAGACCGCTTTGTATATGGGCTTGTCCATGTCCGGTCCATAATATTTTGGACATGGACAGCCCATGGGCGGCCCGCCCATTTTGACACCTCTAATTACATTACATCATATATAAATTTTATTTTGTGACTTAAATTTTATACTTTGAAAGAGATGAAAGAGGAAAACAAATTTTTATTTTATGACTTAAATTCCGTACAAGATCCACATATTCGTGCATATATTCAAACTGAACAAACACGGAATTTATAAAAGAGGGGTGATCAACAAGCTTCTCATTCATCTACTTCGTTTGGACAATATTTTAAAGATAAATTTTTATCACTAGGTAATCAGACGGCAAAAACCAATTGACTATCAAATAATAAAAACAGAGCCACAATTAAAATCACCACCCGAGACTAAACATTATAACCAAATATGGTATTTGCCTCTGCAAGAAGAGGATCATGAAGCTAAGCCGGGCCACCCATTGACAAAAATGAATGAAGACGGCCATTTTTGGGTGACGCTTTCAAATCTCGCAATTGAATTCGTCGAGGGTGATGCTAAGGTGAAGGAACAAACATCTAGATTGAGGTACTAGCCTTAGAATATTCTCCATATGTGTGCAATATCTAAGCCAGTTCATAGGATTGGAAAGAACGTCGATAGCGAGTTTACAATATGAGACGATCTCGATTTCCAAAAGGCGCATATCAAGTACACTATAAACAGCCCAGAGTGTACATCTTAGTTGCCAATATGACAGTGTTTAGGATTACGCATTTGTGACTGACGAAATTAGAATGTTGTTTGCGATTAGCCACGTTGGGCTTGGCAAAGTGACGGCCTAATGGCTAATGGTACGGAATACGGCAAAATATACGAAATGTCCGGTTCAGAGCCTACGGTTTAACAAAAGGCCCATATCTCTTATCATCGTTCTTAATTATTGTATAGCTTATGGCTCCCAATTCCCATAAAACATTGAATAGTGGGCGTCAAAATGTTTTTTTATTGAACAGTGGTTAAATTGAAAACATTGAACAGTGGTTGGATTGTAGAACACTTAACAAAAAATTGTATGGTTAGAAAAAAAGTAAATTAATATATCTTCAAAAAAAAAAAATAGCAGACTTTTATTTTTATTTGGTGGAATGATAGATTGGTCGAACGTGTATGGTTGAAGAAATTTATAAGTTAATTTTGCATTTTTATCATTTCGCATATACCAGTCAAAATCTTTATCAATTTCAAATATACATTCTCAAAAACATTTTTGATGAGAATTATTTATAATAACTAGATTCTTTTTTATTAATCTTATACTCCAACTTTTGTTTTCTTAAAAAATATTCCGTCGTCAAAATTTTAATGGTGCAAAACTGCAAATGACCAAAATTTATGTCCTTTTTGAAAAGGAAAAAAAAAAGAACTAAACAAATGAAAAGATAGGGTTGTTAGTAGACTTTTGTAAGTTTTATATTTTGTGTGTGTGTGTGTAAAAACCAACCCTATTTTATACTGAAAACAATTTTGGTAACTTGTCTATAAATGAGTTACGAGTATAACCATGGGGGAAAGAATATTAAACATTTATATGATTCTATAGCAAGAAAACAAAAAGCTATTTGAAAATGATGAAATAAACAATTGTTAAGTAAATAGTATAGAATATATATAATTGGACCGTCATTGTGAAATTCGAGAATGGCTTAATGGACACAACACACAACAGTAGAAGACGAAGAAGAGACAGAAAATACACATGCCCAACCCAATAATTCAGTTATCCAACTAATCTATATGAATAAATTAATAATTTTTGAATAAGAAAGAAGACAAGGAGAGAGAGAGTGAGATAAATCATACGAGAGGAGAGGACACGTGGAAGTACGTGAGAGAAGTAGCGTGTGGAGAGAGTGATTGGAGGAGGGAGAGAGTGATTGGAGGAGGGAGAGAGAGAGAGGTTGAGTATTGAGATAAAAAGACAGCTACCTACTCATCTTCCCAATCAATCTACCTACTTTCTTCCAGATCTACTCTCTCTCTTTTTTTTTCTTTTTTTCACGCAGAAATTGACAAAACACTGCTGGTATATTCTATGCTAAGCTTAGGTTATAATTTTTGTTTTTACATTGATGCATTAAGATTTTGTTTAAACAGTTAAACGGTTAGAAATGGCAGATCTACTCTTCTTCTTCTTCTTCTTCTTTTTTTACACAAATATTGAAAAAATTCTTTTTATGCTATGGTGACAAAATATTTAATGATATGCAATAAGAATGGTTAAAAAGGATTTTTTTTTTTCTTTCATATTTGTGTAAAAAAAGCAGTGATGTTGCAATTCACTGTAATTTCAATTATTATTTATTTGTGAGATGACAAATCATAAACAAAAGTAAATTATGATTGGTGTGGAATTTTAAAATTATTATGATATTTTCCCCAGATTATCTAAAAACAGAAAAGTCAATAACCAAACCGTACGATGTGCATCTGAAATAGAAAAACAAAAACAAAAAAAAGAGAGAGAGAGAGAGAGAGAAAGTTAGGAAACTCCCCCACGTTCCTCCTGTGAGAGTGTACAATCAAATTTATTTATTTTCTAGTTGTTACAATATTCTTAGGCACACAATTAATTTATTTATTTTGTTAACTTCATTTGTAGATCAAAGTAATTTATTATAGACTTGGTGTATTAAAATATAGTTTGTTAGTTATTATAAATAACATTCAAAACGAAAACATCCTACAGGAACCTCCCTTCCTTGAGAATAAATAAAACACACCAAGCCCTCTTGCTGCGAAAGGAGAGATGGGAAGGTCACCTTGCTGCGAGAAAGCTCACATGAACAAAGGAGCTTGGACTAAAGAAGAAGATCAGCTTCTCGTTGATTACATCCGCAAACACGGAGAAGGTTGCTGGCGATCTCTCCCTCGAGCCGCCGGTACTACATATATATATATATCCTCTGCACACACATATATATATCTATAGAGAGAGAGAGAGGCTGGTTTAATCAAATTTACGAAATCTTGCAGGGTTGCAGAGATGTGGTAAGAGTTGTAGGTTGAGATGGATGAATTATCTAAGACCAGATCTCAAGAGAGGTAATTTCACTGAGGAAGAAGACGAACTCATCATCAAACTCCATAGCTTGCTCGGTAACAAGTTAGTCTTTCTCTCTCTTTCTTCTCGGAAAAAACAAATCATGAGTGAAATTTACTAATTTGGATTTTTTTTAAAAAAAAAATACTAATTTGGATGTAATTTTCTCATGGGATTTTGGAAATTTTCTTTCTTTGTTTATTTATTTGCAATTTTGGTGGAATAAATTATGGGGAATTCATTTGCAGATGGTCGTTGATTGCTGGGAGATTACCAGGAAGAACAGACAACGAGATCAAAAACTATTGGAACACTCACATCAAGAGGAAGCTTCTCAGCCGTGGGATCGACCCAAACACACACCGTACGATCAACGAATCCGCAAACCCTCCTTCGAAACCGAAGCCGTCTCTTCAAACCGGTGTCGTCGACGAGCCTGCACAGTTCGATTTCGCCGGACCGGATCAACGACGGACGGTTAAACCGGAACCGGTGGTACTGGAGCGGGAAGAGGGTAATAATCACTGCTCGAGTAGCGGAACGACGTCGGAGAAGGATATTCAGACGGACGACGATTGGGTGCTCAACCTGGAACTCTCTGTTGGACCAGCGACGACGAGTTATCGGTACGAGTCGACTCGGAAGGCGAATCCTGACTCGGCCGAGTCGACTCGAAGGTGGGGCTCCGAGTTGTTCGGGGCTCAGGCTTCGGTGTGTTTATGTTGTCGGATAGGGTTCCATGATGAGTCGTGTCGGAGTTGTCGGATTTCCGATGTTAGAACCATTTGGGAGTCGAAAATTCTTTAGGAATCTTTTTTATATATTAGTTAATTTGTAATTTTTTTGTTTGTTTTCTTTTGTAACAAAAATAGATTAATTATCTGATCAAATCCGTATATTTATATATTTTCCATGTCAATTTTCAGGTAAAGGCTATGCACCAACTAATTCAACCGAATTAATTTAATTATACTGTTTCCTAAACATTAATTAGATTTATCTTAAACCTACGTGACTGAGTCACTAAAAGCAGATGATGTGCTGAGCAATTACGCAGTCTTTGACGCTGACGCAAAACCATACCTATATGTTTTGGTTTGGTGTCATCGCTTTTTGTTTATGTGTTTCTTTTTCAGTTCTTGGTCCTAACTTTTTGCTATTCGCATTTATTTCCCTCAATTTAATGATTTTGACAGACTTCACCCACTTACTTTCCGTATTTCAAATCACTAACCCTAGATTCGGTGTGCTCGTTTTTACTTTCCTATGCATTTTCAAGTATTTTCAGAAATTTAAACAAAAGATTGAAAACGTGACAGAAAAATATGTCACGTGACATAAATATATTGAATGTTGACAATAATCGTCGTTGTGTAGGCAAGCATGTTCGAACATAAATTTTAATTTAGGTTCATTCTTTCATTCAATGAGTTTCCAGAAAAAATATACCATTAATACCGTTATATTTATACGTCATAGGTGGTATTGTGTTCTATCATTTACATATATATTGGTTCTTTCAGTATATGCAACTCGATTGCACTTGCTTAGGCCACGCAAACATGTGATTTTGGAGGATCTCAAAACACAAAATCTCTCTGGAGACTTGACACATGTCTGTTTACAATCGAGCATTTCCGCTATCATTAATTATCAATTAAGTTCTAATCAATAAGCGTTATTGTGATTAGAGGTTAAATCCCTTTCCTTTTGTTTGTCTCATTCCAAAAATAAAATAAAAAAAATTAAAGTCAGCATGGCTTTCACTTCGCTTCCGGTTTCGTTTTTTGGTAATCGAGGACTGACGAGTGTAGCATATAAACATGATAAGATATTTGCAATTGATAGCTAGAGATTAACAAAATAATAGTTTCGAGGGTCTTTCTTTAAAAACTAACTAAGATCTTCGTGTGCTTAATGGATATCAACACATTAGTGGATCCTTAGTCAGCAATACAAAAACGAAATTTACACATTAAGCTTTTAGAAGAAGCACGTTACCGAATTAACAAAAACAATATATATATATATATATTATTGTGTAGTTGTTGTTATGATTATAACTAATATTAACAAATAATCGTCACCATTATCTTAAGCTTTTAGAGTGGACTGTGGACATCATGTAACGTGCCAGCTCCAATCTGGTTCCAGCATGTGGTTTCCTTAAACATTTTTTTTTATTAAAAAGAAATATGATATATAATGAAATCGAAGTTTAGGCTCTTTTAGGTAGAATCTCACCTAAAAGCTGGTTTAATAACAATATGTATGTGTGGTTTCGTTTTACAGATATAAAATACCGAATTATATATCATGTGCATCTAGAGACAAAATCTTATTTCATTGAACCGTTAAATCCTTTGTATTTGTAACATGTAAAGCCTTTCTCATGCATTGGTGGCCTTAAAGTTTTTTTACACACACTTATATGAAAATAAAAGTAGCATTTTCTGGAAAAAAAAAACAATCAAACAATATATTTGCAGTCTCTGACCAAAATATACATGATTTTATATATACGAAGTAAAATGACAATAGAAGGGAGTAAATTCAAATATGCAATAATTTTGATATATTTGTGTATAAATACCTTATAAAATATTTCATTTTTACAATTCTCAATTTTTTTATAAAGAAAAGCGCATGTTATTATTTTCTTAATCATTTTAACAACTTATACAAAACAGTTGTACGTTGCCGGTATTAAATCATCGGATTCAGAATTCAATAACACATAGTATATACGAACGAATTATTTATATTTTTCTAAGCTTTCTTTTTCAAAAATTATAATTCCAAGAGAGGCCAAAGTCTAGAATATAAGCAGGTGAGATGGGGTAGAAGATAGATAAAAACAACATGTGAGATGTTGGGTGGTAGGTGATACAAGATATTTCTATCTCTTAGAGTCAATTCTCTAAATGCGATTGAAGCATAAGAGGTATCGAACCTTATTGGGATTTAATATAATCACTAAGAATACAAGNATATATTATATAACGAGAACAATAATAAAAAGAGTATGCGGAATATTAATGATAGAACGAGTTGAGAGGAGAAAGTGATGATGATGCACATGCAGTTAGCTAGATTGAATCGCATCATCTTTAGCCAGCCATTGGTCTATCTCTCTTTATTTTGTATTATCAATTCATACGTAAACTTCTTACATCTACTTATACGAATATTATATATATATATATATATATATATAGGAGAGTGTAAAAATGGCATCCCTTCTTGATCGAATATGTTGAAGAAGGCTCCGGTTAAAATCGCAGCCCTGAACCACCACCACCCATTACGCGCTACTCAGAGATTAATGAGGCAAAAAAAAATAAAAAAATTTCGGAATTTTTTTAATGTGAATATAAAATATTGGTAGCTATCGTTACTTGTGATAGATTGTTTCATGGGTAAAATATACTATGTAACAATAAATTGTTGAAACGTTGACAAGAAAACTAAAATTGAAGGAAATTGTTGAAATGGAAATGGATATTTTACCATAGTAATAAATGTTAATCTCTGGGAGAAAACTTATGTATTACACCAAACTCTACATACTTTAGAGAATTAGAGTTATATATAAGCATTTTTAATTAGGGTTTTATCTTGTTAATTAAGGTTGGTGAACAAATTTTTAGTATTATCTATCATCGTGATATCTATTAATTGATAGCTGTCTTTTTTTTTAATTGAACACACTAGTAATAAGGGAAAAGCCAAAAAAAAAAAAACTAACTTACGCAAACCGGAAGAAATTTTATTATTACTAGGTGATTACCCGGGCATACGCGCGGGTTTATATTTTCGAAGTATTTGATACTATTATTTTTGTTCTTAACATTTTTTACATTGTCTCTGTTTGTATATTTTATATCAAATTACTATAGTTTCATTTATAATAAGCTCATAAATTACAAATAAACTCAACTGCATTTGCCTATGAAAGTTTGTTGTATATATTCGATGTTTTCGAGATCATTCTCTGCACCCATCTATAAGAATAAAAAATATCAAATTATTTTGAGATGTATATGTGAGACGTGGCCAAGACTGGAAAATATTATTTATTGCATGATAAGATTGTAAATTTGAAAGGAAAATGATATTATTTGAAGACATTATTGAGTATCTTATTTTATTGAGTAATTGATTATATATATTAAGTTGTTCTAATGTTAAGAGTTATGGATTTGTCATTGGAACCAAGTCAATGGTATTTATGTATAAATTAATATTTAAATGATGTTTTTAAGATTATAGTGATAAAGAAATTTGGAGGGTTTTTGTGCATAAACGTTACTAAAAATTAAGCATAAATGACTAATACTTGTGCAAACTCAAAAGGCGAAAAAAAAAATTAAATAAATAAATCATTTTGGACACATGACACTCTCTCCAGTGATGATGTGGCGCTCAACTGGAGAGAGTTGGTCATCTTTTATATACTCATTCCGTTTCTTTTTATAAGTAGTTTTAGAGATTTTGTTTTGTTTCACAATATAAGTTGTTTTCATGTTTCTATGCAACTTTTATATTTATCGAATACTGTGTGGCCAATAATATTCTGCAATTTTTTTTATGATTGGCTGGATTATTTTTAATTTATATATTAAATGATATTTTTTGGTAAAAGATGGGTTTTTTAATATTTTGTGCTTTTAGCCAAAACTACTTATAAAAAGAAACGGAGGGAGTATTAGATTTCAATATTGATACAAAAGACTATTATTTTTTTAACATTGTCGTTGCATTATATTAAAGGTAGCAAATTGCGCACCATTGTTTACAATAAGCCAATTTAGAGAAAAACTTGAGAATTAAAATTGACTTGGTTAAATTAGATCAAACATTAGTTAAAATAAACATTCCATTTAAAGGGTTTCATGCGGTCATGTCAACGCCACTTTTAGAGTATTTTCGTTTAATAAAATAATTGAAGATTTTTTCCGTATAATTTGCGTTAATTAGAGCTTAATTATTTATTTTCCCCCCTTGTTATATATCTGCGTTCCGTCCAAAAATAGTTGAAAACCTTATATTCTTCATTAACCCAAAAAAAAAAACCTTATAATATGTAGTTAAACTGTGATTTGTGAACCTAATTAATTTGGATTTGAATTTGAATTTATACCGAAAATATGTTTAGTAGCTCTCCTAGTTTGGATAAAAGTTGGGTCAGGAAATCCAAACGCAAACGAAAAATTAAATAAGGCGGGCCATCACCTGACAAAAACTAACCGATTCTATTGCATGGCTGAGAATCTCTCTTCTTCATTTCATATCCGAATGCTCCATGCCTCCATCTTATTTTTCAATTATTACATCATTTTAAAAATTTTGTTTCGCCTTAACATATAGTATGGTTTTTTCATATTTAATAGGAAAATCACATATCTCCACATTAAGACCATATGTTCGTGACTATTTTTATAACAGGTTTAAAATTCCGTCTAATACTATATCAAGAATTTAAAAATATAACACACTTATATGAAGATATTGTAAAGGCAGCCTAATACATATAAAAAGCGTATCCCTTTTTTTTTTCAAAATCAATAACACTACGAACTTGCCAAACCAACTCAGCACACCTTACTCAAATCTAGAGGAAGTGATTAACTTTAGATCGAGAAAGGGAGACATAAGTTCCTGTTCTATCAGTATTCATCGTTATCTTGCTCAATGTTCATTGAGTAATTCTTGTATTTGTTTTTTTTCAAACAATCAAGATCGATAATGGTTTTTAGAGGATACATGATTGAAGGATATAAGAAGTTGTTTTCCACTTTAGGGGTTGTTTCTTTGCTCATTGCCACGTTTTGGATGTGTAGAGATAGAATCTACTTCTTCGGTTTTTTTAAGGTCACGATCTCTCCAACTTCAATAGCTTTTAGTTTGGTGGTGTTGATATGGAATAGTCCACCCTCATTGTTTCATCCTTCAGCTAGAACGGAAGTAGCATCCATAATATTTACTATGATTCTCCAAATCGGTCTTCAATAATTTAAGTGTGATGATTGATCAAAATCTTTAATTCAAAATTTGTTTATGAACTTTTTTTTTAAACATTTTGTTGGTCCGTTTTCTTTGCTTCTAACATTTTAAATCTCATGACTACTTTTGGATTTTTCTCCTTCGTGATTGTTGGATTTCTGATTTTGGAGGTTTCACCGTTAATTTTCCTTATCGTACTCGATGTGATGATTTTGTTTTTTTTTTCTTTTAATATTTCCATATTCTTCCGTATCAAATATATGTAAATGTTTTTTCATTTTTTCAAAACCAATGACAGTGTGAACTAGCAAAATCCGATTAAGCACACCTTACTTGTAGCGATTTAGCAAATGCTTTAGAATATGAAGAATATGCCATATTACTAACACATAACATGTTTAGTATTTTCATTGTCTTCCGTATCAAATACATGTAAAAGTCCTTTAACTTTCCCAAAACCAATGACATTGTAAATTATAGCCAAAATCAATTCCGCACACATTGCTTGTAGCGATTTAGTAAATGCCTTAGAATAGGAAGGTGCCATATTACTAATACAAAACACATTTAGTATTCTCATGTAAAGGCGTATCACTTTTTCAGTATTAATAATATTGTGACCTAGCCAAACCAACTCAGCACACCTTACTCGAATATGGACGAGTTGATTGGCTTGGATCTGGAGGAAGAGACAAAATTCAGTGTTTGAAATCAGTATTCATCATCAGGTTGCTCAATGATCTTCGAGTAATTCTTGTATTTGTCTTTGCCAAACTATCAGAATCGACAATGGTTTTCGAAGGAGACTTTTTGGCGATTGAAGGATGTATGAACATGTTTTTCACTTTATAAACAAGATAAATTATGTGGAAAAAAAATAATAATATACAAGATGGTTATCAATTATCATAATTCCACTACACACTAAAAAAAAAACAATTATACAAAATGCGTTATCTCGTAATACAAAATGTAGAAACTACCAAAGTTCAGCTGAATTTGCTCAAAGAATTGAAAACAAACTAACAAGTCCAAGAATAAGATCTCTTAATGACAGGTTTGGTCTGTTTGTCTTCTTCCAATGAGATCATTCCAAGATGAGAAGGATCTTCTAACAACATCTTGGCGACCAAGTAACCAGCGATGGACCATGTCTGAAACTTCCTCGCCTGTTTCCCGATGAACCTTCCTGATTTGCCGTCGTAGTACTCCGGCCAACCATCTTTCAAAAGCCGTGACTCCGCCAGGTCTATGGCCCGCCTCGCTATCTGTGGCCGTCCGGTCTTTATGCACGCAGCTGTTAATAGCCACAAAAGCACTGCTTTTTGCGGCCGCCGGAGAAAAAAAAACCGACACAAAAAGAACAAAAATGATTATCCGTACATAAAGTAAATAGAGTAGTATAGAAGGAAACAGTTTTATGCCAAAAGATAAGCCAGAACGAAAAAAATAAACTTTATTTCCCAAAAACAGTACCTTATTCCATTGGAAATAAATCAAGAAATCAAATATCTATACAAGTTTGAATTTTGACAAATGAAAGCACTTTCCGTAAAGAAGATTCATGCATTTTTCCTCAATGATTTTGTTTCCAAAATTAACAAGTCTAAAAGTAATTTAGATAGCTGTCTTAACACATTCCTTTTACGACAAATTAACACCATAGATCCCCTATCAAATGTTGACTTCCACAAAGTTAAAAAAAAAAAGTTTTTTCTGTCGGTAAAACAAGAGGTAAAGAACATCATACCAAAAAAAAAAGAGGTAAAGAAAAGAATAATTTTGATTCTTGGTCGACCAAAAAAATAATTTTGATAAATAGAAGAATTTCAAGAAAGAAAAGAAAAGGAAATAAATTTTACCTGGCCAAGAGCCTCCGTTATGATAACTCCACCGAGTATTCTTAGGGTCACAACCGGTAACGATCCGCCACTCGTGGCTCTCGATCGCCGGATGACAAATCTTAACCGGCATTTCTCCGACCAGCTCCTCCCACCGTTCCTCGATCAAGTCCATGATCGCCGCCGACTGCTCAGGCGTGGCTAAAGAAGCAAGGATGGCTACACAGTTGCCAAGAGCGAACCACCTGAAATCCATACGAGCTGGACTAACGTTTCCTATGAAGTAACCGCCACGGAGAGGCATGAAGTCGAAGACCCACTCAGGGATCGAATCAGGGATGACGTTGAACTTGTTGACTGCTGTGTGCGAGTACTCCTCCGTCTTGTAACGGTAAATGTCGTTAAGCTGCTGAAAATCGAGCCAGAAATAGCTTCTCATGTGGAAGCTAAGCGCGTGTAGCCGCTTCACTATCTTCTCCATGAACTCTTTCCCTTCCGCGTCGTGCTTTAGCATCGACATTGCTGATCGGAGAGCCATGAAGAATAGAGCTTGGATCTCGATCGGGTACCCATAAACCCCCTGCGCGCGCAGGATTCCCTCCCGTTAGACACTTATTCAGTATATAAACCGAACCTACATTTGTCTTAAAAACCTATCTTCACTGTTTTTTTCCATACCAAACAAACCGAACTAAAACCGAAGACTTCACTAAATTTAATAGTAGATTATTTGATTTTGAACTAGAATATATAATAAGGAAAATAAGTATTGGAGAAATATAATACTAGTATTTTTTCCCATAAATATAATAACATTGGTTAAAACTTAAAAGTGATATTTTCCCAAATTTTTAGGTTTAACCATCCAAAACCGAACCAAATCGACCTCAAAATTGAATCAAACAAAAGCGAAATATTTTATAACAAACTAAACCGGATGTTTTTTTTTTAATATAACTCGGTATATAGTTCTCTACACCGAACCGAAATCTCAACCCTACCAAGTCCTATTGATTTGAATGATTGTAAAGAGAAGAAACTTATTATTACCATTCTTCGATCGACCATGGAGCAGCCATCAGCGCAAAGCAATGTAGGGAAAGTATCGAAACCTTCAGAGAGACAAAGAGACAGAATGAGTCTCATTCCCTTTTGACATTCAGGTGTTTCAGCTAAAGAATGGTCTCCGGTGGATTTGGTGTATGCTCTGAGGAGAATGATCCACCAGAAACCTGAGTCAACCGGAGCCACTCTTCCGATCGCGCTCTCTCCAAAGTCAGCGATGACAGTGTCCGTTTTCTTGATAGGGTCGTGAAGGACCTTGAAGCTAGCCGGCATTGCGCCTTCGCCGAGCTTGAACCGGTCGATTCTTTTCTCCCTTCCTTGGATTTGAAGTGTCTTGAGGAGGAAGTTCTTGACTATGTCTGGCTCTCCGTTCATTAGGAAAGCTAGTGCGCTTGGAACAAAATCTCTTACGAAAACCTAACCAACATTTTGAACAAAATCTCTTACGAATACTTAACGTAATCATAGAATAGTTTCAAAACAGAGCATGGTTGATTATGGGACACACCAATAGTTATAAAAACAAAAAACGATACCTGGTCATAATTCAAGACTTCCTCAGAAGCATGGTCGTAGGCAGCGATAGTACCAACCGGTTGGCCACGGAAGTAAACCAGAGATCGCCGTAGAGCATCCCAAGCCTCGGCGACCATAGGATGAGGCTCGAACGAGTTTCTAGCCGAAGATGCCGGAGTTTCCCATCCAGACCGGGCGCCGGGAGAATTGACGCTGTCGAATATTCCCATTTCGCTGAACGACCTCTCGTCGAACGATCTTTTCCGTTCGATGTTTAGCCTCGGCCGGTCAAGTAACCGAGCCAGGTCGTCCAGCTCCGATATAGAGCTTTGAGAGTTAACTCCTCGGAGATCGTCCATGGGGAATCACTAACTTTTATTGTCTCGGTATAGATCTGGAATATATAACGAAAAATGTAACGGAAATATTAAAGATTGGATATATCTGGATAAGGGTAATTAAAATTAGTAATCGTCATTAGTACTGTTCTTGTTTATGTCAAAACAAAAGAAAAATCGTATAGTTATTGAGATCATTTACAATGGAACCAACATATCGATACATAAAAAAAAAAAAAAAATGTAGAGAAAATCCTTGAAGCTCAGATCTGAGAACGAAAGGATAATCGGACCTTTCTAAATGTGAGAGAGAGAGAGAAGAAGAAGAAGAAAAAAAAAGGAAAATGAAAGGAAGAGGTGAGATATATATAGAGGAAGAGAAACGACGGAGCTTTCTAAATTAATGGAGAAGAGAACTGGAGCGTGGTGTTCACGCGAAGGAAACGGCATCGTTTTTGCTCTCTGACAATCTTTCCCTGGCTTAATATGTATCGATTGGGCCACTGGACTTTTCGCCGGTTCGATCGGCTTTTTAAAACTTTACTTCTTGTTTTTTCAGTCTTTAGAATTTTGGCTTTTTTAATCATTGTAATAACTTGACCAATTGGCATATACCTTGTCTGAGTTCAATACCTCTCACTGGGCTCACTTATATATATTCGGGATTATTTGGTGTCGGGCAAGTTGCATGCTGAAATTACCACTTTGTATCGCAACTTCAAAATGCCATTTATTTATATTTTTTCATTTTCTTGCGGTTGAGTTTATCATTGTTTGAAATGTGTGAATAGGACTTGTTGGTAAAGAGGTATATGCGGAGAATAAAAACTTTGGCCACATTGAATTCGCGTTTTCCAAATTTAGGCAAGATGGTCTTTAGGAAACACGTATAAGGATTTGATTAAGATCACTGCCATTTTTTGTTGGTGAAATCAAATGATTTGATATATTCTGGATGAATCAGGATAAATGATTGTACTATTATTTACTTTATGGGTCATTTACACATATTTCAACCCGAATAAATCGAATAATAACAGGCGGACTAATTATCGTCCACTGGTGCGTAGAACCCACACAAAAAAAAGTGTTACATATCTTGAGAATCAATCATAATTAGGAAAGTTGACAATTGCGTTAACTGAAATAGTTGATAATACTTTTCCATCGCAAGTTTTTTTTTGTTTGGAACCTTTGCAAGTTGATAACTTGGTATATAATTGTTGATTTGTTTCCATCAAATAAAACGTGGATTTTGCAAAATATAATTGTGAGTTGAGTTTGGCAGTGCATGCGGTTCACGTGGACGATGAGAGCTTTGATGGAAACAATTATATTTTGCCACTATCCAAATATTGGTTCACGTGGTTGATGGAAACATCATTGGTTCATAGGATCTAATTATATGCATGATGCATCAATGTTTCAGATAACTGTTGTGTGAAGTAATATGAATGATGCCGTCGATGTTAAATATCTGAATGAAAACCTAATGTTATATATAAAAACTAGGATTTAACCCGCGCTAATTATAGCGCGGAGTAATTATTTTTAAAGAAATTATTTTGAAATTTAAGAAAATTGCTTTTATCTGAATTTTACAATATAACTAAATAATGATTATAGATAAATATGTCAATTTGTAATAATTTGTCTATTTAATCCGTTTTGCAGTGAACTAAAATATTATTCGGGGTAATCCGCAAAAACTTATAATCTTGAAAACATAACTCTAATATGCACAGTTAAATAACTCTAGTTTTTGTGGTTAGTCTACGAACTCTTTTAAAAAAATAATTTTTTTGTGTCTAACTTTTTATAAAATTAATAAAATATTTTTCAACTTTTGTTTTGATATATATTCAAATAAAATATAATAAATTATAGTGAAAAATATAGCAAGATTTTGTATATTTTTTTTTTCTTTGAATATATATGAATTAATTATTATTTTAAAATATATAGTATTAAAAATAATTAAATAATAAATAACATTATAAATACAAAATATATAATTTCTATATTCTAATCAATAATTTTAAAAGACTATTATATAATTTTCTATTTCAATTATTCTTTGTTATTTATAATGACATTTCATGTAATAATTTACAAAACAAAAAATGTCTTCTTAAATAATATTATAGTGATGGATTAACAGTTAAATATATTCCGGTTTTGCAGTAAACCTTGGGCCTTTATTGGGCCTTATAATAGTTCTGACTAATACGGATCCGACCTGGCCCAAACACTCCGCTCGTTCAGACGCTGGCCGTAAATCGCCGCAGAAGAAAAACGCGCCATTAAACGAGCCGCCAAAAAACCATGAGATTGTCTCCTCCTATCAACACTCTTATAAATCTGCCGAGACCTCTTCTTCTGATTTCCCGTTCCCGTTCCCGTTCTCGCTACCGTAACCCTAGCCGTTCTTCAACCGTCGCGTTTCGTACTTCATCACTTCTTCCCATTTCCGGTGTTGTTTCTCCGAGTCTGTGTTGTTGCTGGTTCTCGACGACGAAGGCGATGACGGCGACTGTTGGAGGGGAGGAGGAGAAGCGATCGACGCTCTGGGTCGAATTGAAGGAGAAGATTGATCTCACTGAGAAAGAGCGGGAAATTTTCGACCGGCTTCTCGGTACTCTCCGGTATTGCAACCTCGACACGCAGCTTCGTGTCGCCGGTGGCTGGGTGCGCGATAAGGTACTCACCGGTCACCTGGTGGGATTCGATTAGTTCAGGGAATAGTCGAATTCTCCCGTTTACAGATTCTCTTACCCTAAAATTAGAAAGGTCGAAATTTCGTGAAATTTGTCTAGAAAGATGAAGATTCTTTCGTTTCTTTACGAGTATTGGTTGCTCTAGGAGGATTTACCATTGCATACTTCCATCAGACTGGAAATTTTTGTCTTGAGTGATGATATTATAAAGAATGTTTTGGGAGTTTATGTTTGCATTTATCTTTGTTTTCAGCTTCTAGGGAGAGATAGTGATGATATTGACATAGCAATCGACAATATGTCTGGAAGTGAATTTCTTGATAAGCTCAAGGAATATTTATCTTCTAGAGACGAACAAGTACAAGGCGACACTATTATTGAAAGGTCTTGAACCTTTTGAACCTTTGCCTTCTGAATCTAATCCCCATACGCTATAGTAATTGATGTTAACTGGTTTATTTCGTTGGCCTTTTTCTTACCAGGAATCCGGAACAATCCAAACATTTGGAGACAGCAAAGATGCGCATCTATGACCAATGGATAGATTTTGTTAATTTGAGATGTGAAGAATACACAGACAATAGTCGTATTCCTACAATGGTACGGCTCCTTATTTATCTGCTACAAATGCATAACACAACCTATCCCGAACATCGAAATTACTCTAGTTAGGGTTGCAATGGAAAGGACCTGACTGCTTGTGCTGCTTAGTTCTAAGTTTTTATTTCTTTGCTTTACTACAGAAATTTGGCACCGCAAAAGAGGATGCTTACAGGAGAGACTTAACCATAAATAGGTACTCTCATCTTCGTCAAGAACAAGAAGTAGCATAACTATGATCTCCATATCACTGAATGGAAATTGTGACACTTTTATGATCTCTTAAATTTGATAGCTTGTTCTACAACATTAACACTGGCTCAGTAGAAGATCTTACAGAAAGAGGTTAGTGCATCCTAGTGTTGCCTGCATTCATTTCCTGTGAAGTTCAGATAGTTTACAAGGAACTGATAAAATCACAGGTATCGATGACCTCAAGTCCGGACGAATTGTTACACCATTGCCTGCAAAAGCTACGTTTCTGGATGATCCTTTGCGAGTTCTCCGGGCTATTCGCTTTGGTACTTGTGTTTTTCTTTTCATTTTATGTCATGACATTGCCCATCTCAGATCCTTCATTTGAGCTCTGTGGTTATTTTTTTGCCACTGGTTAATCTACTGCCATAACAGGTGCAAGATTTGGTTTTACTCTGGATGAAGAACTAAAACAAGCTGCTTCAAGTGAGGAAGTAAGGGTAGCTCTTGGAGAAAAAATTAGCAGAGAGCGGATCGGGAATGAAGTATTTATCTGATCTTCGTGCTTGCTGGATCTAGCTGATTTCTCTGACAACCTCTCTGTTTAGGGTTTATAGTTACACAACTTGATATCTTGGTGCAGATCGATTTGATGATATCTGGGAATGGACCAGTTACAGCAGTAACGCATCTTTCTGATCTGAAACTATTTCGGGTTGTCTTTGCCTTTCCATCTTCATCTGAGCCTGCACCATCAGAGAATTGTGGCAGGTTTATCATTTCTACTCTTAACACTTGGGAACCTAGCAAATCTGGCTCTGTGACATTATTCATATTTTTGCAAAAATCACTCACGTGTCTCGCTATTTTAGCATCTGCCAAGCCTACTTGGAAGCTATGAGGAGCCTCATTCAAACACCTGGGCTAGGAAAGTTCAGTGTGAGTTATTAATCTGTTGCGATCGCTTCTTGTTTAACTGCTAAGGACAGAGTTCCCTATCATTTTTATTCAATTAGATTTTTTTGGTGTATTATCGTTTGGTTTTAGGGTGAACAAAGAAGGCTTGCTCTGTATGCTGCTCTGTTTCTCCCCTTTAGGAAAATCGTTTACAAAGACAATAAGGGCAAATTGGTACTGTAATTCCTTACGTATCTGAACTTTTGTCATCTTTTCTTAGGTTAAATAAATCTGAGTTTGGTTGTCTAAGGCCCTAAGCTAACAAAACTTGATCCCTTTTTTCAGATTCCTGTTGTCAACCACATCTTCAAATTCTCCATGAAGCGAAAGACCAGTGACGCTGAAACGGTGAGCTCTGATTATTAATGGTCAATATCTTAGGCCTTAATTGCAGCAAGTACAGGGCGGTCTTAAAATCAAAGCCTTCACCTATGTTTTGCATTACATTGTCGGTTTGGTCCTGTTCAAGAGTATCTTGTTTTACCATACCTTTTTAGAGTTTGACTGCTTTACGACTTAACAGATTCATGACTATTATAATAACGAAATCCATCTTCTTCAGGTTATGAATATACATCGTACCACGGAGAGATTCCTATCATTGATTCGTTCCCTTCAGCTGAAGAATGACGTACAACTGGACAAGCTTGATTGGGCCACTGATGTTCTTGACCACTGGAATTCCATCTCCCTTGATGATCCAGAAGTCCCAGAAACTTCCAAAATAAGAGTACTCACAGGTACTCCTCTATAGCTTCTATGGTATTGCAATTACACTCACATTAAAAACTCGTGAAAATAATAAGAAAATCACTAATTTTATTTTAGTTGATCGATGCCACAGATAATCCTAGTGATGTCTTTCTGTTACTCGTACATAATCTGAAGATCATAAGAGTCCTAACTATTTTATCAATTTAATTGATATTGGTAGCTTATAACTTTTGATATTCTCCTCTGTAATTCTGTAAACTCTGTAAACTAAGAGCATTATACAACTTGTGATTTAGAGAACTCATCAGATCCGACCATATGTATATAAACTAAAATGATTTGTTTTGTTACTATTCCAGGGTTTCTTCTTAGAGATATAAAAGAATTCTGGCGTGTTGCACTCTTAACATCTTTGTTGTTGAGTACGGTTGACTGCATGAACAAAGATCAAGAAGTTGGGCACCTGGACTTCCAACTGGACAAGATGCGAGAAAGTTATCTAACAATCGAGGAAACCATTCGTGAACTGGGTAAGCGTTAGTATGTATAATAAATTGTAGCATTAAAGATATATATTTCCAAGAGGAGGCAGAAGAAGTTAGGCTGTGACTAGTTACCAAGGCTCCCCGCATTTCAGTGATTACCAGACTCACGAAAGTAGAACTAAGAAGAACATCATATGAAGACAAGAAGCTGATTTTCCAATTCTTGTTTTTGAGCGATCTTTCTGGTTTTGATAAGCGATGCACTAGAGCTGTATCTGTCAATGTGCATGCGGGGACCATTCCACATACGTAATGGTGTTTCTTGCTTTAACATTACAGGTCTTGATAACATATGGGATGTAAAGCCTCTGGTGAATGGCAGGGAGATCATGCAAATTGCAGAGCTTAGCGGAGGATCCCTCATCCGTGAATGGGTAAAAGGCTTCATTTCATTTATTGAATCTCTTACAGTTGAATCCTTGATCCTCTCTTGCTTCTCTCTTATACATAAGGCCGATTGCTCTGTTTTGCAGCAACAGAAACTTCTCACATGGCAGCTAGCTTATCCCAATGGCTCCGCAGAGGAATGCAAGGATTGGATGAGAGAAATAAAAGCAAAACGACAACGGACAGAGTGATGGACTTTAGAATCTGGTGGCTCGCTCTACTGTGTCTAGTCTTTAAACCAATTGACATTGTAGTTTAGTTTAAGTCTCAGATATCTCAAAATTTTGATGAGAATAGCGCACAAGAAGATTAAACTTGTGTCGCATGTGACATTCCTTCGGTATCTAATTTGTCTTTGGCAGTTGAGCTGTATGTTTCTTGTCGTAACAAAACAGATTCGACATACCAAAAAAGAAAAAAATTGAAAGAATGAAGCCAACAATGAACAGAGAGGTTCATTGATCCTTGCTGACTAATAGATAGCTTTACAAGGATTTGATATGTAGACCTGACATCAAATGCAGAAGAATACTACGAACCAAACTTGGTCTATGGTGTCTGCTGCAAGCTTGGTCTAACAGCCGTCTCGAAGCGAGTGTGCAGATGCAAAAGGAGATAATGAACCTGTTGATTCCCTGCAAAGCAGATAATCAAACCGATGATTTGTTGACTGGACTAACCCAGGCGACACATTGCTTGGGCAAGGCCGATATGGTGGCATGCCGATCACATTGAGAGGTGACATGGTCGAGTAACCCGTTGAGTGCAAAGAGTCCATACAGGTGGCGTATGATCTCAGCGATGACGACTGCAATGGGGAGGTTTGTTGCCTGAGATCCGCAGAGATACGGCTGACATTTATTTGGGAAGACTGACTGTGATGAGAGGAGGACCTGAACGATTGGTGAATGTAGGGTGAGCTGTGATGAGAGAATCCCACAGGAGGAGGGTCTATAAGCACTACAGATGATGCTGCAATGGAAAATCTGAGAAGCGGCGTGCTCTCTGAAGCTGGTGGCTCATCTGTGCTTGTTCTTGCATCCCGTTTACACACTGGACAAAACGTTCTCCATGATGTCAACCACGAGTCTACACAAGCGGCATGATACTCTGAAGAAAACACCAAAAGGATCATAGAATCATAAGTTTGTTGTTCTAACAAGCTAGAGGGAGAGAGTTTTATGACATATTTACTCAACTGTGACCGCAAGGTAAGACCCTGAGCTTGTCCCCAACACTGTAGTCTTCAAGGCAGATAGCGCAAGAGAAAGCAGTCGTGTTGTCTTCGTGTACAGAGGTGAATGTAACACTCGGCATTGCTTTCACCATTCTACGGCTCATCCCATGGAACTGGGATGCAGCGTTGCTATGTGTTGTGCAATACCTATAGACGAAGACACAAGTGACAGAAGCAACAAACATGGCCAGCGACACGATCAATGCTATGGTCGCGAACAACGACGAGTCCTCTAAACTAGGGACCAACATGACTCTCGTTTCCACCAAACCAACGTACTTCTTGAGCGTTTCTCCGGCTGCTTTCGTCACAAAAACCGCTTGAATCTTTATACCGTCCGCGTCTCCTCCCACTGAAAAAAAAAAATTACAAAATCAAGATTTGTTGTATCAGTTCGAGATTAGAGACTTGTATAGTATAGATTTTACTTGCTAATAAGATGTCGCGGTCCACATTGTCATGGACAATGGCAGCCCTGAAACCGCTCCTCTGCGCGTTTTGGACTTTGTGCTCAAATCTGCAGCCTCCTCTTACGATCAACACAAAAGGGGAAGTACTGTTAGGGCTCTGCCCCGGTTTATTCCTCAAGTCTTGGCAAGCGTCCAAAGGCTCAGCCACGTAAAGGACTCCGGTTTCTACCGTAGCATTCACTGATGGAGCTGAAACAACAAACTTTCATCAGCATCAGCGAATTTGACAAGTACATATATACTAGTACTACTCACTGAAATTGAAACAAACTTTCCAAGCCCTCTTATCCGAAACAAGTATAAACCATTACACCTTTGAAGAAAATTAGACATAAAACCAGACATTCAAGCTCAATGTCCAGGGTCAAACAAACCCGTCATATGCGTGTGAGAGTTGTAGACGACCAAAGAAAAAAAGTTTATGAAAACGGACAACCCGTGAGTGCAAGCAAATTGTAGACAAAGAACCAAGAAAAACTCACAAAAATCAGCTTCTATGTCGTCGAAAGAGCGAGTGATGTTGGAATCCATCAAAACGACTTTGCCTGCATCTATACATGAAACAATGAAAAGGTGTAATATCAGGATGACTAGAGCAACAAGATACATCGTCTCCTTGTTCAAAAATCCAAACAATAACAACTCGGTTTGAGGAGTTATTGGATTGAAGATTCACGTTGGTTATGAAATGTAATTATGTTCTTCTCAATAGCAATTTTAGTTGAAATCACAAGTTATTCAATGATTTTTTTTAATATAAATTGCAATTTGGTGATATTCAATAAATGATTTTTAAAGACATGCTGATTGTAACAATCTTTTATGATTTATATACTAAAAACTAAAACATATATTAAAAAGACAATCTAGGTATTTAGGCTGTTGACAAAAATAAATAAATTATAAAGACAATTTTTAGTAAAAATATTTTATTATACTATTTTAATTTTGATATTAAAATTTTGAGATATTTTAATAGTAAATCTAATTAGATTTAACAATGAAACAAAAATATATAATCAATCCAGCTTTCACATTTAACCAAAACAAAAAATCCAGCTTTCATTTATATCAAAAATCTAAATTATGACAATAATTTTTCTTTGTCAAAAACATCCATTATACCGTATTTGAATTCAAATGGTAACACATCAGCAATATTAAAATACATAATCATAACTTTTCTTGTGAACTTGGGTTCTCAAATTCTTAAATACGAATTAGAGATTCAAAATACAGAAAATTCTCGAAGATAGTTAGGGTTCTGGTTCTACTTTGGAAATACATTTTGTTTCTTTTTTCATTCTACAATATATATATATATATATATATATATATATATTAAGCGTTTGAATTGTAAAGCACGTCATTTATCTCTATGGGTCCTCCAAAATAATTTCACCTTAATTGTGTATCAATCAATATTCACATGAGAGAATATGAAGGGTGGATAATAAATGTCAATAAATTAGAATCACATCATTTGTAAACATTGTCTGTCGTTGGCAATGAAAGTTCTCATTTATATACCCCTATGGCCCTGTAACTTCCATCGTTGTTTTAATATAGAAATTCATTTAAATACCATTTTATATGACCCACTTAAGTTAAGAAATCAAAGTTGAGAAAAATATACCTTTATATTCTCTTTTAAAAAATAGAATCCGTGTAATATTCAAAACCAAATTGATAAATTCGCTTTCACTATTTTAAAGGAGTAAAATTGAATAATTGACGGACATGAATGACCCACAACAAAAGTCGATTGTCCATGATTACGAGTCCGAATAACAAACAAAAAATAATGTGTATATTCAATTTTTTGTTGTTGTTAATTTAATTTTTATATCATCTGGAAGTAGGGGTGTCAAATTGGTTGATCCAAACCAAACCAATCCATTAATTCATTAACTCATTATTAAATGAGTTATGGTTTTATCCAACTCATTAAGCAAATAGTTTGTATTAAACCATTAACTCATTATGTTAATGAGTTAATGGTTTTAATGAGTTTACCTATTAAATATGAATTCAACTTGCTTTCTTTCATTGGCAATCTCAGCAGCCGGCGGTGTAGAGTAGAGAATGGTTTGTTTGTTTGTTGTCTTGTGAAAGCTTGAATTCATGTTCTTGAAATGCGTTTTGCTTTACGATTTTAAGGTTTGATTGCGATCTCTGTTAAATGTGGAAGAAGTAGTTTTATGGGCTTTAATTTTACTATATCAGCGCATAACATAAACTAACTATGGCCCATTTGTCACAATACAGCGCATAACATATCAGAACATTCGTTGATTTAGAGCATATATTTCTGAAATCGAAATCACATGAAAGCGAATATGTCTTCCACTCGATGCAGATCGTCTTTCGTCCTCCCGATCCTCTTCGCCGTCGTGCTGGTCGGACTTTCAATTCCTTCCTCCGCCTCAAACCGTCACGTAATCAACTTCCGATCGCATGGCGAGACGGCGGTGAAGAAGATTGCAACAGAAGAGCACCAACGTCGAGACGGCTCCGTTGCAGGATTTCTGTAGTTTGGTTGATGAGTGCTTGTTGGTTGATGAGGGTTTGAAGAAATTAAGAGACGCGAGAAGAAGATTAAGAAAAGTTCATTAAGATCATCACAATATCCTCCTATAAGATTTGGGAGAAAACACAAAATTGAGATCTGGAAGAAAAAGAAAAAAAAGGTCTTGATGGAGAAGACAGAGAGAAAGGGAGATGTTATTGGTTTGGTTATGGGTAAACCATTAACCCATATTAACTTAACTCATTAAAACCAATAACCATTAAAACCAATAACCATTTAAACCAATAATCCATTATGATCCAAATTTCTAACTCATTGAATTAATGGATTACATTTAAACCATTATGACACCCCTATTTGGAAGATTTGTTACATTGCACCGCACGACCACCAAATTGGCACCAATGATTAAAGATCCAAGTACTCTTAGTCTTAGAGATTCTAGACAAATACAATGAAATACATACTAATTGATTTGAATTGCATGGGAGTCGTAACGTAGCACAACTTCTTAAAATATTTTTTTTTGGTAAAATAACTTCTTAAAATATAAACATACTTATTGTTTTTTGTTTGTTTAAATAATACATATGTTTGTATAGTTATAGTTTTTTATTCAAAATCTTTTTTTTTATTCAAAATCTTGTATACTTAGTAGTAATAAATCATCGGCGACGACGACGACTGCTGAGAAGGAAATGATCGTAGGAAGCATCGTAGGAAGCAACTCCGGCGACGGACCTCGGGAGATAAACAATGGTTTCTGAAACTTCACAAGCTCTTCTGCAAGAAGCATAAAGATTCACTAACCCGATGCTGTTCTTCCGCAATGCCTGTCTTGATTCACCGCCGGTATGTTTTCCCTCTTCGGCGGCGCTGCCTTTTGAACATTCTACCAGCGCCGCCGTGAAGGGATCTCTCATGGCCATCGAGGACGTGTTCTTCTTACGGTTGGTGTTGGGGCTATAGTGTTTTCCGGCGGCCGGGAGGTAGTTATTCCGGTGAGGAGGGAGAGGCAAGAGGCTCTTTGCTGATTCAATTTTCCGGTGATATGAGAGCTCTTTGGGTTTGCCGGGAAGTTTTTCCCATGAAAATGGGACCCCGAGGAGACGGAGAGGAGTTCCCGGAGAGTCGTCGGAGAATAGGACGGAATTGGAGGAGGAAGAGAACGATCGCATGGAAGAAATGTTACCCGTGGACGAGAACTTGTCTGGGTCGGGTCGTCTGGATACAAATCGGGTCCTCGGAGAATCATCCATTTGGTTGTTGTTCTCTTCTTCGACCTCTATTAAAAACTATGGAAGTAAAGGACAAAATTGTCCAAATAGGTTTTGTGTTTCATTTTTGTTAGGTGTTAATTAGTGTTACAATAACTAGAAAAATAACCAAAAAAAAATTAAATATGTTCTTATAACTAATTTTGTGTTTAATTTTTGTTAGGTGTTAATTATTGTGACAATAACTAGAATAATAAAATTTTCATTCCATTAAAATTGATAAAGGTGTATGCATGGTTGTGGTCCACTGGTAGGAAGACCGTGTGGGGTAGGGTGTTACCCCACTCCATCCGGATTTGATCCGTCTTGAAAACAAAAACACATCCATGTGGAAAGTTTGGGTCTGGGCCAAACAGTTTATCTGATATATAGTCCGGTAACAGGCGATCCGGCTATCTCTGGCATTAGTTGGAAGGCATTCCAAACTCGGGACATGCGGTGTGGTGGCCCACTAGATCTCATGGCCCGTTGATCCGAGCCCAACTCGGAATTTAAGGTGTCCGTTGAACCGTTGAACCTTGGGGAGTAGCCCACTCTGTAGCAGTTCGATCCGTTCCTACTGGGACTGAACGGATCAGTCGATAGGGTATATAAAAAAAAAAAAAATTTGATAAAGGTAGAATATAACAGATCTTATAACAAAAAAAAAAAAATATTCCATAAAAGATCTGTTCTATCTTTATCAATTTTATTGAAATGAAATTCTACTGTCGTAATTTGTACTTTTTAGTAGTAATTGTATTTTATTATAAACTCAAAAGTGATGAGTAAGCTATAGATTAACATTCGACCCGACTCCATTGATGACTTAGGGAAAAAATAGTGGACGATATCAGGATTCTAAATATGTACATATGCATGTTCAGGGCCGGTGCTGAAATAGCGGGGACTCCAGCCCAAAAAAAAAATGGGGCATTCGTTTCTTATGGGTAAAAACAAAAAAAAACAATTTTGGTTAAAAAATTAAAAAAAAAAAAAATATATTGGGGCCTTATTTTTTTAAAAAAAATTTGAGGCCCTTGACCCATGCTTCACTTGGCTGTGTCCAACGCCGGGCCTGTGCATGTTTTAGTTATTAAAAGAAACCAATTAGAGAAAAATAATTATTGTTGAAGAAGACTATATAATACACTCATTCCGTTTCTAAAAGTTCATTTCCAGAAATTTTCACCTAGATCAAAAAATAATTAATGTTTAATCATAAATACATTATTTTTTTCACTAAACACTTTCCCATAAGTTGGAGTGTCAAAATGGGTCATAGGTTGACCCAACTCGACACATGATTCATGACACTAATAAGTCAAAAAAATTGACCATAATGGGTTGATGGGTCAATATATAATGGTTATGGGTCATGGTTAAATTGGTGACCCGTTGGATCCATTGACTTCATATGTTCATCAACTAATCATCATCATCCTGACATCATTCATCAACATGACATCATAGCAATACTACTATCATAGCCAAAAAACATAATTCTGCGTTTTCTGCCAAAAAGTGATTACGCATCCCTCCCCCAAAACGTGATTTCACATTTTTCCGCCAAAAACGTGATTTCATATTTTTCCGCTAAAAACGTGATTTCACATTTTTCCACCAAAACGTGATTCTGCGTTTTTCCGTCAAAAACGCGATTCCGCGTTTTTTCGCCAAAAACGTTATTCTGCGTTTTCCTGCCAAAAACATGATATCGCGTTTTTCCGCCAAAATGTGATTTCACATTTTCCCGCCAAAAACATGATTTCACATCCCCCTCCAAAACGCGATTTCACATTTTCCCGCCAAAAACGCGATTTCACATTTTCCGATAATTAAAGAAAATTTGTCGATTCATAATATAAATACATCATAATATTATTCACCATTTTTTATTTTTTCATTTTAAAATTATTAATGATATTTACTTAAATAATTTTTTGTGATTCATGTGACCCATTTGACCTATAACCTATGTAATTAGATGGGTCATGGATGACCCATGACTCATTTACACTCAACTCATTAGGGTCATGGATGAATCATTTTGACACCCCTCCCCATAAGCAGGCCCAACTCAGAGGCTAGGCATGGTCTTGGACCACTTTTTTTTTTAGTTTTTGATGGGCCACAAAATTGATTTTTCCATTTTTTATAAGGTCACCAAATTTTTTTTATACTTATCATTTTTATATCAAGTTATTTTATTTCTTTTTTTTCCAATGATTTTCAAATTAAATTAGAATTATGCCTTAAAACTTTTATTTTATACATTTTACAAATGGTCATATTTTTTTCCTTGTCTCGGACCACCATTTTTGTTGGGCCGGGTCTGCCCATAAGTATGAATCAAAAATAATTCAACAAATTCAAATATTCTCAATTAATACTATCTCTTAAAGTTTATCATTTATTAACATTAATAATAAATAAAAATAAGATAAAAATCTTAAAAAATCAATTTTTGTGAAACAAGATAAAAACTTAGAAAATCAACCTTTCAGAAATGGAGAGAATATATTACAAGAAATATATTTACGCAATTATATTGTTAAATTATTGTCATTGGGCATGTCTAGACAAGAATATGCATTTGAGCTTATGGGTCCTTTCCTCACAGTTCTCCGCAAAACCTGCCCAATCTCATAATGATGATCATCTTATTCAGACACCCACGTAGATAGTTAGATACTAAAGACATTGTTTTTATATTTTTATTAGGTTAGAAGTTAGAACAATTGATTATATTAGGTGAAGAAAATAATTGATTTGGATTTTTCAAATGATATTTTCGCGTGACAAACTCTTGTGATAAATAGCAGAAAAATTACATCGTTGTTTCACTAGCACAAATTACATATTAACCAAAAACATCGTTGTTTCACTAGCACAACTTTCAATTGCATGATAATATACTAACCAATATATCAATTATGGTTAACAATAAACTGACTATACCAAGTAGTAAAAGAAATGAGCTGCCATTAAAAAAAAATTCCCATTGGTCTATCTAAAGACTATTTAATTAAGGTTTTTTAAAAAAATTGTTTTGTTTTTTTGTCAACAATATACAAATAAGTGAATAACATACATTACGCTGAGTATGGTGACACACTGATACATAATATTAGTACAAACCATTAATAGATTACATGTTCTGGTCAATATTGAGCTTTTATAGAAATTTGACTATGATAAACTATACAAATTCACTCGAACTCACTCTCACTGTTGCACGAAATGACGACTAAATGCCAATTGAAAGAAAACAAAAATTCGTAACAGAAAAGTTAACGAGTTCAGATTCTAACAAACATATAAGCTCAAGAAGAAGAAAATAAAGATCACAATCTAACTCTGTTATATCAAAGTAAGAGGATCCGAGCAGGGGCGGATCATGTAGAGCTTTAGGGGGTGTGGCATGTGCCCCACCCGAGCAGGCTAGACCGGAGGCAATGGAAGCCGCCATAGAAGAAGTTGAACGGCCTCTATTCAAAGTAAAAATAATTGGGCCTAACCCATTTTTTTGGACAATAGTGTTTCCTTTTTGACGTCGGCACATGTATATGTCCTTTGATGAAGTATTATATTGTCTCCTCTCGAGTCATTTTCCTATCTCCCCCACAATTAATATACACGTAGCACTTTGCACGCGATGTCAAAAAAAAAAAAAAAAAAAAAGCAATTTCGACGCTGTATTTTGTGTCTTTCTATTTAGTAAAACAAATATATTGACTTGTATTTTTAGATGTTTTCTGCATGAAACTACCTTTCTCTTTCTTTTTCTATCGAATATGAAAACTAAAAAAAAAATCCATATATATCAAATGAGAGGCAACCTAGCAATTGTTAGGAACAAACCAAAACGAGTTTACGTTTGCGTTTCTATATATTTTCATGCTATAATATCTTAATCTTTACAAAAAAAAAACACCAACGCAAACGCAAAGAAATAACCTAAGTTATTTGATATCATTCTCCGTTTGAAGTTTCATGGTTGTTTGAAAATTTCAAAGGACGTTTGTATAACACAGAGAAAACAATAATATTGCGTTGCATTTAAATGCCAAACACTGCTTCTGTTTTTGGAACAATATTGCGTCTGCGTTTCCTTCATCTATCTCTCTCAGTCTCTCTATGTCTAAACTAAGAGACAGCTGTAAACACTCTTATGGCAAAGAAATCATTAAGACATTAACTTCCTAAGTACCTAATTTCCTCTTTTTCTTTATACACATTAAGTACATTTGTCTCCACACGTGTTACAAAGTCAGTGAAGTCACACACATTACATTATAATAAAATCCATCACATTTCTTTTTACTGTAAATTTACTCTCATTTTCATGTAACAAATATGATTTAGATATAGTGAACTAGGTTTGAATTTTCTTCCTCTCTTTCTTACATACAAATTATATATCCTCCAAAAGAAATGAGGGCACCAATCAAAACTGTTGCATCAAACTCCAACACTTTACAGCAAAACGCAATCTAAAATCTGTGATTTATGTTTAAGTCCAGCGATGAAAGTTTATGCATGTGATATATCTATCCAACAGGAGATTTTCTCTCACACAAAAAAAACAAAAAAAAAGATGAAGAATACAAAATAGCTGAAATGTGTCTATATAAAGAATCATTAACAGCTCTTCTATTTTCACAAACTACTTCAAAATCTCTAAAGATAAAGATGAAGGTGGTGGCTTTTGTTATGCTCATGTCTCTTCTTCTGCTTTCTCAGGTAAATTGTTCAAACCCACTTTTCAAGATTAGCTTCTCTCTGTTTCAGACAAACAAAACAAAAACACTGACAAATTTATGTCTGATTCTTCACAGGTACTTGCAGAGTTCTCTTCATCCAGCATCGCTGAAACTTCCTCTGTTTCTCAGGTAAAAGTGATACAACAAACATTTTTTTTTTTTATTTTTTTTTTGTAACAAGGATTTTCAACAACAAACATATATTAAAACAAAACTTATTTTTTGGGCTAAAATTAGTAAAAATTCGGCTTCTTTTGTTGCTAATTGATTCAGACGAACGACGAGAACCAAATGGCGGCGTTTAAGAGAACATACCATCGTCCACGACTCCGTTAGTAACATTCTGATCCTCTGTTTTCAGTTTCAATTTTTTTTTTTTTTGCTCCAACAACTTTTGATTAATGAGGAACGAAATTTACAGATTGTGGGTATGCGTGCGCGAGGAGATGCAGAGAGACGTCGAGGAGAAAAGTGTGTTACAGAGCGTGTGGAAGTTGCTGTGCCAAGTGTCAGTGTGTGCCGCCGGGAACCTCCGGAAACACAGCAGCATGTCCTTGCTACGCCAATCTCCGTACACATGGCAATAAGCTCAAGTGTCCTTAAGACTACAAAAACATCTATATTGTATGCTCTCATCTTCTGATTAACTATGTCTCTACTTAGTATCTTGTGTGAGCTTATTTACCATTATCTTTTCATTATTCAAAACTTTGTATCGATTCCCAATAATAAGATGAGTGATTCCCAATAATAAGATGAGTGGCTTATTGGTTACCAAGTTTTTAGAGTTTTTTTTTAAAGGTGGTGTGGTTAGATCTTTAGAGACGGTCAGAGCATGATTAACGGTGAACTAAGAAGGGTGTCTTTGACATTTTTTGATTAAAAAATGATTTAATCTGGTGAAAAATGGATGAAACGGGTCTGTGGACTGAACCTGTTGAAACGGGGTCGTCGGGTGTGTAGAAGACACGTGTCGCTGTTTGGTTGGACCGAAGGAAAACAAAAAAAATGGTTGATCGATCTCTTTGTCTTTCTCTCTCTCTCTCTTCTCCGAAGGAGACGGCGATGGCGATCAGGTTTTCGATGTCGCCGTTGTCGTCGGATCTTTCAGACGAGAAGTCGGCGATTGTGATTGTAGGAAATATTGTAACTATAGAATAGAATCCCTTTGATTATGCTACTATAGAATAGAATCTCTTTGATTATGCTACTATAGAATAGAATCCCTTTGATAATGCGACTATAGAATAGAATCCTTTGAAGTTTAATTTTTTGTTTATTTTTAAAACATTTATAAAACACAAAATTTTATTTTATTTTTATTCTGTAGAACCCCACTAATGGTGTCACTATTGCACACATATATTAACCACATGAAATAAGTGAGGGTCAATCAATTTTTTAATATTAAATTTATTCTTAAAATATAAGTTTAGACACCTTAAGGGTGTCACCGTTAATGATGCTCTCATGGTCGGCCCTGGGCCATGCGTGATGAAACATTGGTCTGGCCCTCATTTTTTTTTCAGTTTTTTTGTTTTTTTTCATTTTTTTTAGCTCCCAAATATATTTTTTTATATTTTGGCCCCCAATTTTTTTTTTTTAAATTAGTCTTGAACCCCAATAATTTCAGGACCGGCCCTGGAGACGGTAAAATATAGCCAATATACCAGTTAAGTATACTCGATCAAATAATTTAGGCATTCTATTTAACAAAAAAAAAGAAAAAAAAAAACCAAAAAACAAGTTTCATTTTCATATTAACATAAAATCTCCTTACAAATTACCAAACAAAAAAAAAACGAGGAGAGGGGAGAGACGAAAGGTTCTTGGTTCGAATCAGCATCTTTGCTTTCACCGTCACCGTTTCTTGGACTTGACCGCCACAACGCCTTCATAGAGCTTAACGCGATCCTTCAACGCATCTCGTCGAGGCCGAGCCACTTTATTGTTCGGATCAAACAACAGAACCTCTTCAAACGCTTTCAACGCCAAAGGCAGCTCTTTTTTCTTCTCATAAGCATCCCCAAGGTTGTTCCAAGCCGTTACATAACCGGGCTGCAGCTTCACCGCCATTTCAAACTGAGCGATTCCTTTGTCCAGTTTCTCCTCTCGGACATAACTCACTCCAAGAGCATTATAGACCTATCTCGAGAATTGTATGTTACAATGTCAATTGGCTCTTTTTTTAACTTGATGGATATGATATTACAGTGTATGTTGTAAATTTTTTTATTACCTGAGCAAGATCTTGATCGTCACCGTCCCATTTCTGGATGGCTTGAAGCAAGAACTTGTTGGCTGCAGGATAAAATTTCCGCCTCAGCATCACTGCACCGAGCTCGAAGAGCTCTGTTGCACTTGCATCGCCGCTCCTAACTTGCTCCTTCAGATTATTCAGGCAAAAAAATAAAAACCATAGAACACAGATTTGACAAACAGTTGAGCAAGCATGGCTACTTGAGTCAGTCTAATAATGTTCATAAAATCCAGATTGATCAGGTTTCCATATAGAAATCAAACCATGAAATAAAGAGACAGACAAAGGAAAACTCCATAGAGAGCTTTGTAAGAACATGAGAGGCATCAATTCATTTCTATTCTTTCCTCTCTGCTGGCCTATCATCTCAGTTACTTATTCTACTGTTATCTACCACAAAGGTTAATACTTGGATCACAGATATTTAGTCCGGTCTGAATTGTATCCACCCCAAAGTTTTGTGCATATGTGGGAAATAAGTTGAATACCTGTAATTCTTTAGCGGAGAGGTCAAGTTCTCTACGCACAAGTACTTGGCGGATGACATAGAAGGTGCCGACTCCGAGCAAACCCAGTAGTAACAACAAGTAGGAAAGCTGAATACTAAGTTCAAATAACTCTCCAACTTCGTAAATCGGTTCGGGCTTAATGATTTCTGCTGCTGCTGCCAACTGTGGGTTAGCAGAAATCATCAAGAACACGCTCTGGCCCAGCAGAAAGGTAGATCCCTTGCTTGGTAGCTTCTTCAAGGAAGCTTTGTTCAAAAGCGGTAAACCTCTAGCAGCAAAGTCTGCAGACAGCAGTTAGAAAGTAGATGGTGAGAATACAAAGACATCTGAAGGTATCAATCTGGTGAATCAGAATCACCATCTATGACTCAAAACCATAAATAGTTTCAGATGCTGATCGATTTAAGACTGGTTAAAGTGATGAAAGAGTTTTTGCAAATTTTTCTCCAACAAAAACATCCATGTTGGCACAAGTAAATCCAAAAAGATGTCAGAGTGTGAAACTTAAGCAGGGGGAAGAAGAGGTGAAAGTACCATGAAAATATCGAATAGCCAAAGTCCTTCCATGTATCTGCCTTCATCCACAAGTTCAAAACATGGAGGAAGATTAGCAAATTCATTAGAGAGAAACCGTCATAGAACGAACAGAGACTCATCATTCAACTTATCTGGATCCGTTCCAATTTCAGATTCTACAACAAATTCGCACTAAACCCGAAATCAAGAGCAATACAGAGGAAGGAAACACTAAAATCGTGAAATTGGAAGGAAGAGGGCAACGTGGAGTGTTTACCTGAAGAGAAATCTTCTTGATGGAGGCAGTAGACGGGAGAATCTGGGAATGGTGGAGATAGAGACGGTGAAAGGGAGGAGAAGAAGAAGATACCGTATGAAGAAGCATGTTCGATTCGATCATATGGTCTTGCTTATCGTTCCGATGCTGAAAATCGAAATTGTTCTGGTGAGTGTGTGTGTGTGTGCGCGCTCTCAAGATAAAGAAGAAAGGAGGAAGAAGATAAGGCCCACGTTGCTCTCCCGGTTTTTAATTAATAATGGTTATGGCGCTTATGAATTCTTTTTAATCTTTGGACTGAAATCAAATTATGATGATCAGAGGAGTTCATGAAGAGTTTAAGTACTAATGCGCGTGATTAGTAAAATTACTAGCCATGGGCATTTGGGTATTCGGTTCAGTTCCGGGTAAAAACCATTCGGTTTTGGGTACTTCGGGTAAAGAGGTTTAGGATTCATATAGGTACCGAAATGATTTTGGTTCGATTCCGGTTTGGTACCGTTTGGTATCGTTTGGTTCCGAGTATTTTGGATAGAGAGTTTTAGGAACCGGAAAATACCCAAAATTTTTCGGATCTTAACCCAAAACAGTCTAAGAAAATATACCCGAAATACCAATAATATACCCGAAAACCTGAAATTATGTCCGAAAACCTGAAATTATGTCCGAAAACCCGAAAACCAAAAAAAAAAACTAAAGAAAATATACCCATAATGATAATACCGAAAATATACCAAAAAACCTGATATATATTTAATATTTTGGATATATAATTATATTTCGGGTACCCGAAATATTTTCAGTTCGGTTCCGGTATTACCAGATTTCCATGGATATCAATGAGTAGGATCCAATGAGTATTTTGGTAATTTCGGATCAGTTTCGATTCAGGTATTTCAGTTCAGTTCCGGATCGGGTATTTCGGTTCCGGTTTTTATGCTCATACCTAAGTAAAACGATGTTGTAAAAACTATTATAATTAGTATAAATGGTATTAGGGAAAGTTAATCATTTAAGTTGTTTTTGTCGATGTTTTTTTGGATTTCTACCCAATTTATTGGTATACGTTAGTTCATTCATACGACTATACGAGACAAGGCAATCCTATAGTTATACGCTTATTTTTCTTTAATCACTGCACAAACTTTCTTAAAAGTAGAAGCTACTGCCTTTCGTACGGCTTGGTACTAGTCTACTACACTTTTGTGGAGACAAAATCTGATTGTTGGAGGCAGTTTTCTTCACCAGGATCTCAAAGTTGGAAGCATCACGCTATTGCTACATTCGTTTGGGACATTATTATTAGCTTAGCTCGTCCTAGCTTACAGATTAATTTAGCTTTATATTTATTAGGAGAATTCTACAAATCTTGAAGCAGATGTATTAGCTAAAGAAGCTATAACTAAGGTAAGTTAGGTAACATTAGGAATCTTGGTTTATGCAAAACTCGATGTATGTATAACTAGGAGTAAGGTAACATAAGGTAATCTTTAACAGAAAAAGGTAACATAAGGTATTTGGAGTAAAAGTGTATTATTTACGTATATCTCCTTTCAAACATGCTTGACAGCAACAAAAAAATTATGAGTTTTTTTCCTCCAAACTATTACATTTTGTGTGTTTGTTTTAAAAAGACAATACAATTTTTACTCCAAAATTTCGGAACCTTAACAGATAATTTAGAAACTCTTCCAAACTTTTTTTTGATACTATGTTAAGTTTCTTAAGAAAAAAAAAAATTATATATATATATATATATATATATCTAGGAAACAAAGTAAAAAATGTTATTTTTGTAGACTATGAGGTATTACCGAAAGGTCCGACACAATGAAGTCGTAATATCGAAGCCTGGAAGAGTTGAAGGTTACAAAAGAAGTAAAATATACTCCAAATTAAAATTCAGTTACAACAACAACAAAAAAAAGGAACATAGTGGGTTTAGGTAAAATACAAACCAACCCAATGAGTTTAAATTCCTTTTTTTTTTCCCTTATGTAGGATTTGCACAATAACACTAATGTTTTATGAGAGAAACAGAGCCAGTCAAACACTGCTAAAATTTAATGAAATCCCATAGCTCCAGTTTTGAACGCAGGAGCGTCCGGTGGCGGCGAAGGCAGCACCGTTAACGCCAATACGCCACTCACCGCGGCCGCAATCGCTCCTAACACAAACGCCGGAATGTTTCCGCCACCGAAGATCTCGTCGAATGGTCCACCTCCCACAGATATCACCATCTACGTTTTGATATATCAAAAATATGTATCAGCCATAACAGTTTTGTTTTCTAATCAAAATAAATAAAACTGATTTCAAAACGGATTTACCTGTGGAACGACAATAGCCAGATTCAGAACACCTAGAGAAAGTCCTGTTGGAATGAAAGATACAAATCTTTAGTTTAAAAATGATTAATTCAAGATTACATTTTTTCGTTGGTGTGGTNTATTACGATATATATATATATATATATTCTGCATGGTCAATGAAACCCCATATATTAATATCGGTTACTTATAGAAGCATCTCAATAAGTTAGTATTAAATTTCGAATCTGTACGTATTAAATGCTTATAGCTTTTTTATAGTCTCAAGAAGATTGTAGGTAGACTTATATTATCCAAAACGAAGAGGGTAATTTGAAATTAAATAAAAAATACTCAAAATAGAAAATTTACCTTGGCCGGCACCAGAATTGGTTGAAAATATGGAAGCTAGTGCAAAAGGAATACTGAACGTAATCTGGAATTAATTAAAAAATTCTGGTCAAACCTACGTTACTAATTACTTTCTTCATGTAATAAAATAATAATTAACCAATGGATAAAAAAAAAATTGTAAAATAACCAAAAAACACAAACACAAGAACAGAGAGAGAGCCTTACCGCTTGAGGAATACCGAGAACAGCAAAGAGAGTTAAAGCACCAGCTGTGACGTTACCAGGCGGTCCTGTTTTAGCGCCGCCGTGATCTCGCCGGTGATTCTCGGCCTGTTTGGTCACCAGAACCGTCATGGCCAAGCAAATAGCGAGGATGAAGTTAACAACTCCCCAAAGCCGTTTTGCTCCTCCGATTTTCCGACCAATCCATTCAACACCAAGAGACATGAAACCAAGAACAATTGCGTTAAGCATAAGCCCCAACGCACCAGCTCTGACTCCGTCGTTGTAAAGCTTTTTAGCGCCTGCGGTTGCGGTTGCGTCTGAGTTTCCGCCGTACACCTCACGGCCCATCCAATCAGTGTCGAAGAGGAGGAAAGGGAACCAAGCGATCCAGTTTAGTGCAGTGACTATAAGAAGCATCCACATCGGTCTTTTCAATTCCTTGAAAGCTCCGAAAATCTCTCCGAAAAACGGAACGTTCGAGGCTTTTCCGTCGGCGGTTGGCTCAGGCGTCCATGGCTTCTCCTTGACGTAACAGAGGGAGACGAAAGTGACTATGAGGAGAAGCGTTATGGAGAGGAAAAAACACGTTTTGAGGTTTGCGCAATAGAGATCGCATGACTTGGTCATCGTGAAAGGCACAGCTTTGTAGAGATCCCTGTAAGATCCCGCCGCGTAACCCAAAACGTTTCCGACCGCCATGAAAAACGAGAAAAACGCGTTTGCGGTCCGAGTTTTCTTCGCGTTCCCCGCCGATAAATCAGCCAAGAAAGCTCGGCAGGGTCCTTGGAGGGTGTTGTTCGCCACGTCAAGAATCCAGAACCCGAGAGCGAAAATCGCGATAGCTCGCGTTCTCGGCGGTTTGTTAAGCTCATCACCCATGCTGTGACCTATATCGGCGGCGTAACCGATGAGGAAAACGGCTACGGTGACTAAACCAGCTCCGGCGACGATGAAAGGACGGCGACGGCCGAATCTTGAGGTGCAACGGTCACTGTGGTAACCGACGATGGGCTGAACAAGCATGCCGGAGATTGGACCACAGAGCCAAATCAGAGAAGCCCATTTATGTGGGATTCCGAGTAGCTGCACGTAAGGAGTCAATAGAGATAACTGTAAAGCCCAGCCGAACTGTACACCAGCGGCAATCGAAGCCACCGATATGATTTTTCGAAGCGGCGACGGCTGATCAAGCTCACCAGTCTGCGTCTCCAGCGCCGCCGCACCGTTCGAAGCTTTCTCCATTTGATGACCGACCATATTTCTGAACAGAAGTAGAAGAAAGAGAGAAAAGAAACTTTGTATTTAAAATCTAGGGCGGGTTTTTTGTTTTTCCGGTGGTTGTTTCCGGTGGTAGTGGTGGTGGTGGAGGAAGGAGAGTGAAGAGGTATTTATAGGGAGAGAGGGATAGGATTATCCGAAAAGGAGACAAGTGAATAGAGAGCCTTGTGGCATAGAGAAGAGAAATAGGAGCCGTCTCTTAACAGTGTTGACACGTGTCTTCCTTACATTAATTTTTCTGTTTTTTTTTTTTTTTTTTCCTTTTGGTATGAAAATTTTCTGTTTTTTAAAAAAATAATTTATTTTGTTCTTTCTAGCGTCATATTAATTTCTGTTTTTGGAACTTTAATTTATCGTGATTTCACTTTCTTTCACCCTACTATCTACTGATATGGACCTTCGATTCTCTCTTACACTTTATTTGTTTTTCACCTTTTTAATTATATTATAATAGTGAAAATTATATGAGAATATATATTAAAAAACCATGAAGCGAGAAATTCGGATAGAGAAAAGTCAGAAATAATATGTAAAGGCATATACTATGCTGATATATAGATATATATTCGAATTGAATTTATTTTGTGGTTTTTAAATTAGGTAAAGAGTAAAAGAGAATATAACTTTCGAATTTCGATCCGAGCGAGTGGCACTGGAATAATTTCGATGTAACATTATTTCTAATAAACTATTATTATTTTATTTTTGAGTCTTTTAAGTATATATGATAAATTGTCTACTTAATTAAGTATATATAAATGGATAATTTGAAATTAGATAAGAGAAAATAGAAAATAATTTATTTCAAAAATATCTTTCTTTTTTCTCTTTATTATACCTTTTGTCATTGATATGAAAATCGGAGTGTACCAGCTGTACTGTTCATCAATTACCAACGACATTGTTCATCCCAAAATCGATGATACTATTTATTATCGGAAAAAGTAATATCCGATACTTGTTAATTAGTGTACTTGTTAACGTGCTAACAAAAATATATGATACTTGTTAACGTGTTAACAATAATATCTAATACTTGTTAACGTGTTATCCGCTACTTGTTAGCGTGCTAACAATAATATATGATACTTATAATGTGTTAACAATAATATGTGGTATTAACAATAATATATAAGGCTTATAATGTGCTAACAATAATATATGATACTTGTTATTATTGTTAACACGCTAACAAATATTGGATAACACGTCAAATATCATATGTTACTGCTAACATGCTAACAAACATTGGCAAACCCACTAAGGATGAAGGGGTCATGGGTCATGTGACACCCCTTAATCCTTATATAATTGTTTTTGTGCATAAACACAAAGGAAAATCAATAGCACAATTGGTAAATGTGGCTTATTGATCCCCCTCAACCTAGGTTTAAGTCATACTTTATACCATTTTCATATTTTTCTACCTGATAAATTGATCCCGGTTAAAATAATTTATGGATCTGCCACTGCTAACAAATATCAAATATCATATTTTTGTTAGCACGTTAACAATTATCAAATATTATTGTTAGTACGCTAATATACTATGTTAACACGTTACAATATCATATATTATTGTTAGCACACTAACAAAGTATCAGATAGCATATTAACAAGTCTTATATATTATTGTTAACATGTTAGCATGTATAAGATATTTTCTTTATCACGTTAATTAACGAGTATCATATATTATTGTTATCACGCTAACAAGTATTGATATTACGTTTTCCGGTGATGAATAGTGTCCTCGACTATAAGATGAACACTGTCAGTGACGACTGATAAACAATACCGGCGATGGTGGTAGTGAGGATATCATTGATAATACTCATTGTAAGGAGAGGTAAAATAGTGAGAATTTATTTCTCTTTCTAGTCAAACTAATTTTTAAAGTATCATTAATAGATACTTAATTTTGATATTATCTTATGGTAGATATTGATAATACTTTTTATTTTATTTATGTTAATTGATATTATTATCTTATTTTCAGACGTAAGCTTAACTATAAAATATTATACACATGCATATATAAAAAGATACACAAATCAAATTATTTTTTTTAAAATAAAATAAAAAGAAGATAAAAATTTAAAACATCTTTTTGTAGATATTTAGATGAACTGATTATATTTTTGGACGGTTTTATAGCCACATTTTCAACTTTTCTACTGTTTATCATGATATAATTACTTTATAAACTACTTGTTTTCACATTTTATACGATTAATAACAAAGTAAGTGGGGTTATTTTTGTTACAATGATGTCAATCATACTTTAATTGTATTAAATACCTTGAAATATATTCAGAGTTGGTGTGTTATTTTATGTATGCATACAGTTAACATTTTCTTTTAATAAATCATTATATGCTTTCAATTACTTTAAAATATATAGTGTGGAGAGAATAAAGACAGAATAATACCATTTGGCAATATCATATAAACAATCTTGTTCCAGAAAAGATTTCAGAAAATCAATATGGTTTTGAAAATAATAATATAAAGGAGGTTGTCTTAAATTTTGAAGACAGTTTGACTATATATTCGCTGATCCACATTTAAATGAAGATAAGCAGGCATATCCTGGTCTCATTAAGATATTAAGATCACATGTTTGAACATGTGATTTGTTCCGTTATCTCTGAAGTCTCGCACCTATAGGCAATGTTGTGGACTCACTAGTAATAAATATGTGATGTAATTGTATGTATGTTTTTGTCTCCTGGTTTTACTACAAGTGTGAAATAATTAAGAGTATTTTAATGTTAATTAATCAAATATTTCTCCCAGGTAAGTAAATTACAAGCTATAAATATGATTTATTTTAAAAATCACTCTATGTGAAAATTTTGTTGAATAATAAATATTTGGATTACTTTCATGCATTTTTTTTAGCAAAGTGCGGATTAAACGTTTGCTGCGTTTAGAAGAAACGCCGTGTGTTTTACAAAACATGTCACCACTCACAGTTCAAACGCATGTGTGGTTAGGTGTGGTTGCGTTTCAGAAAAAAAGCTGGGTGCGTTTCAGAAACAGAAAGAAAACATGAAACGCACGTGCTGTTACAAAAGAATCAAAATAGGTGTGGTTAGGTGCNGCACCGCTTGTTCCGCAGTAACCGCATCTGTTCCGCATGATGCGTTTCTTCCAACCGCACCGCACTATAACCGCACCGCACCTCCTAAACCGCTTGTTCCGCACCGCTCAAACCGCTGTCACCATTCGAAGCCTAAGTATCTAATATACATCTAAATCGAAGCTAAGAAAACACATATAAACGCTACGGGTGACAACATAACACTGAAAAGACAGAACTGATCATGTGATGTGATTGTGTAAGGAGGTTATGGTTTCCATAGTTTTTTTTTCCGCATGATTCTAAATATGTTCAGAAATGAAGATAAAACTCATCCGTTCTTTATACAAGCTATTTTCAAATACAATGGCTTTATATGTTTGTCCGTTCACAAAAAAATAACAGATTTTTCCCCAAAAAAAAATGGAAGTTCAAATAAATAAAGAAACTTGCACCCGCTAACAATAACCCAACTCATTAAAGGGAAAAATCAATTTAATAGAATCTGGTAAATGTCTCCCACAAAACAAAGTGGACACTGTATCATTGCAGTTCATGTGCAAATGATTTCATGGTCCATTATAATAAGAATACAAAGTAACATTGTGTGTGAAATTAATATGAAGCCACATTTTGTTTATAAAAGAAGGTTCAAATGAGAAATTATAATGGCCTTGTAGTTTTATTTAATTTTTTTGGTAATTGCTTGTAGTTTTGTTAATTCCAAAACATTAGGGTCGGGGAGTGGGACCCCAAAAGAGGTTCTAGTTAGTTTGCGTTGAAAGATTAATTTGTGCTTTGTTCTATCATTATGCACCCGTAGTTGATAATGAGTCGGCAACATGGGTTTTGCCTCGATTTTCTCTTTTGTTTCTTTATTCTTTAATTAAGCTTTATTATATGAGAAGGGTCAACATATAAATCACGAGACCATAATAATCTTTGTTTAATCATTTGAATAAAAAGTGAACAAAACAAATTAATTGATAAGTCGAAGAAATTATGTAATTTCTGCAATATTGTGACAATTTAGTACAATATATGATATTTTTCTAATTAGGGATTACAAACAGGGATTACATTTTGAAAAGAAAAATACAAAGCTCAGAAAAAACACTCCAAAGTAGGGCAAACCTAGAGAATAAATTATGTGAAAATCAATTTGACCGAAAGACGAAAGTCTTAATATTTTGAGGAAAGTTGTAGATAATTCATTAAATAATAAATCAGAGATTTCGAATGACGTGGTGTTGATCAGTTCTAGGGATCGACAACTTTGTGGCATGGCAATGGCATTAAAGGAATATTAAAGGGGAAAGAGAAGTTTTTTTTTTTTTGCTCGGGTCGAGTGGTTGAGGAAATTTGAAAATGCGTTAATAACGTTCTTTCCGGATTCGAATCTCTTTCGAAATAAAAACACATTCGTATTAGAAAGTTTGGATTTGGCCAATGCAATTTACCTAGTAGTCTGGTAACAAGCGATTCGATTATTCCTAACACTAGTCAGAAGACATTATAAACTCGGGACATGCGCAGTGGTGGTCCATTAGATTTTATGTCCCGTTTATCCGAGCCCAATTCAGAGCTCATAATGTCTATTGAACTGTTGAATCTGAGAGTAGTACACTGTGTAACACCTCAGTGCGTTCTTACCGAAACTGACCGGATCATCCGATAAAATATATAAAAAAAAATTGTTAAAGAGGGGAAAGAGAAGTTTTTCGATTTACCGGTTACTCTTTCTTCCAACTAGTATCTGATTCATCATTTAAGTTTATCATATATTTATATCCAATTGTCTAAGTTTATCCTCTGAAGCAAGAAAAACTATTCGGAAAATAACTGGGAGTTGGAGTTTGTATTTTGATTTATATGCGTTTAACTAATATCAGATGTTCTGACTTCTGACTAAAGCTTCGTCGTTTAGCTCATTCTCCTCTGTTTTTCAACTCTTGGTCCGATATTCCCAATGCTGTGTGTTTCTTAATGAATGAATATTTTAAGCTTTTGAAAAATATCCGTCCATAAAATATGGCTTTTATTATGTATATAACAAATTTACTTGTGGAAATTTGAAGTTTTTTTTGTTTTTTTGGTTGAAATTTGAGACGAGTTGAAGTCACAAGACGACGTGTGTAATTAACTTTAGTTTTAAATGTCTACATATATAATTATATTTTAAAAGTAAAGAGAAGTAAACACCAAACTCTACAATGATGATAACAAAAGGGAATCTTACAGCTAAAAAAATCAATAAAGAAAAGAGAAATCAAATACAAATTCGGATGATTAAAATAAAAATTAAGTTAAAAGATTGGAATGGTCGGTAGAAAAAGAATAATTAGCGAATTTTTGAAAGAAGAAAAAAACACGTCATCAATGGGAAAAGTGACGTTCACGGGCCTCGAACAACGGAGGAGGTTACGTGCACTCGCAGATCAAAATACAGTAAAACGAAAGGAAAGCGGTTAGACTCCGTTGATGACTCACTAGTCAAAAGAAAAGTGTGGGGTCAATCGGCGGAGACTTCGTTGACTTTAACAAAAATAATTAAAAGACACATTCACGGACAAAAGAGATTAATGTACACATTAACATTTGACTGTTGGGTTGTGTCCTAATAAGTAACGGCTAACGGACTCTTCTTGGAAAAAGAGGTAAAAACGGGGAAAATGGTTAAAATCAACATATACTAAATTTGATGTGTAAACAAAAATTTGAATTAAAATACGAAGTAATTTTCTACTTTCTGGATTTAAAAATTCAAATTTCATATACAAACTATTGAATATAACTCAAATTCATCATTAACCGTAAATCTATTAGTCAAACTGTTAACAACGCTGACTCAACAGTTTGAATCAGCTAGCACGTCAGCTAAAACGATTACAATTGAGTGGTTAAATTCATAGTTAATTTAAAAGCCAATCGGAAATCATTATCTACATAATTCTATCATTAAAATATATTAAACTAATCTTTCGTTAAATTTTGTATTTAGTGTTATGTTTGACTGCCGTAATAATAGAGTGAGTGGAAAAAATTCAAAAACTTGCATTGATTTGTTTTTTTTGAAATATACACATTGATCATAAAATTTTCATTGAGAGGCATATCTCTCAAGTCTCAACTTGACTTAAGTACACGAGCCAACGTGTATAAGGTTGATTCCACTTATTTATATCGAATACGCAAATCACCCGTTCATTCTACCATCCGGAAATAATAGGGACTATGCCAACATTCGAATTTTTGTATAAGAAAGAGGAAGTTAGGCGTTAAATTTTTTTGTCAAACGTAAATAATAGGGACTTTAACACTGCTAGATACTACAACTTTTTTTTTATTTAAGAAATTGATACTACAACGTTTTTTTTTTTCCATCAGTTGATACTACAACGTTGCTATTACTATTCTTAATTTTTTTGGTACCAACCAAATCTCTTTCAAATCATCAGCTCAAAAGGTATTAAAATATAGCTAAGTAAAGAATCTCCCCTTTTTGTAGTTGAGCCATTTCTAGATCCATCGAACCATCACATAAAATAGTCGAATCAAGCATCTGAATGGCTTTATTTTCCTCCCCAAATCCTTCATGGATTTTATACACCATGCGCATCAATATCTAATTATCACTAAAGTATCTTATATATTATTACAACAAAATCTGACAAAAAATTTTAAAATAAAAACGTATGCAAAACCAAATTATCTTCTCTTCGCACAAAAAGAAACTCTTAAATTCTCTTCTCACTATCTTCACCAACATATAGGGCAGTTACAATAGCTTCACTAATTTTATATCCTAATCCCCCCCTCCCCCCAAAAAAAAACTCTCAAATTCTATTGTCACTATCTTCACCAACATATAGGGCAGTTACAATAGCTTCAGTGATTTTATATACTATCCCCACCCCCAGAAAACCATATTACGAATGCAAACAATAATGGGCACGTTATACAATGAACCTTTTTTCTTACGTGGAATGAAACAATATTTTTTACTACTACATCTTTTTTTTTTTTTTGGTTTTGATCATCTTAGTTGTTTTATTTTAACTAATGACAAATATATGTTTATATATCAATTTGTTTTGTCACGGCATTCATATATTTTTAAAACGTTTTGTTTTTTTATGATATTTTTGTTTAAAAGATTTTTCGTCTTCTCAGAAGTAAGTCTCCAATAAAACATATACATATATAAATGCCCGAAAAATACGATGAAAATGTGTTTTCCGATAGCTCTCCGACGCCCAAATTAAAAAACGTATAAAGAAAGACCAAAAAGTGGTGAATCAGAGAACGGAAAGAGTAATCGAAAAACGGATGAGGGAAAGTGCTTATTGGATCCTTAAGAAAGGATGGATCCGCGATAGGTTTTAAAAAGTGGGATCTTTGAGGTAAAAAATAAGAAAATGTGAGCTTGGGAGAGAGATCTCCACGGTTTAGAAGCAATTGTGAAGGTGACCGGAGAATGGTCGGAAGTGAGACTGAGAGTCTCGAAAAGAAGTAAAGCTAAGTGTTTAGAAGTATAAGGCACACGAGTCTCACAACAATCTATATGAAAGTATGAAAAAGTGTAAACCCCCTTCTCGTTGGAGAAGGGGTGATATTTCTAGAGTTTTACCTGATCCAAGTTAGTATGCCGGGTCGGATCTTGTACTGTCGGGTTGTTGAGTTGGATATCGGATCCGTTAAATGGATCTTGTACCCAGGGCGCGTCTGACTTCTCACCTACTTTCTTTGGGAGTTTGCGTCTGCTACTCGACCAAGCCTTGATGCGTCGCTATCCCTCTCAGTGTATGGCCTTGGAAGTAGCGGATTAGGTGCGGTATGGGCATCTCCCATACTGTTTCTCTTCCCTATGTTAAGAGTGTGTTGTCACTTTCGCCTATCAGATGTGAACATAAGGCATTAATTGGATGATCTGTATGTTACCATAAGTATGAGTGTAAGTTTGAACATATTCTGATTGTTGATTGGAGGGAAAATACAAGTATCGAAATAACTATTCCCACCTAAATGACTTGCGTACATGGCCTGAATCCCTTGATATCAGGGACCATACTGTCGAGGCTGTCTGGTCCGGTGTGCTCCTTGCTCCCAATGCATGTGTGGATTACCTTTTTCCGAGCTTGACCTCTCCAGATTACTGATCTTCGGACGAGGTAAGAAAATAATAACCACTCACTCCTCCTGACCTCTCCAGATTACTGATCTTCGGACGAGGTAAGAAAAGAATAACCACTCACTCCTCCTGACCACTAAGTCCCCAGTCTCCATGTGCCTGACAACGTGGCATGCACTGTCAGATACCGGGAGCTCAGGAGCAGGTGGCCTTAGCCAACTCTCTTGGTTTCGTAGGTTCCAAGGTCCAGTGCAAAAAACCTAGGGTGTTTGGGTCGTAGGACCAAACAAAACCCAATTTAACCCGTGAGTCATACCTACAAAAACAACTATAAAAGATACATGTAAAAAGGACCGTATTTATCCCTAACAATTTCTATATATTTGGTGCTATATATGTTTAGATAATTTATGATTTTCAGATAATTTCACTTGTAAGTAGATATATTTATTTGGCAATTGGCATCCATGAAGAATTTATAGACTTATAACCCAAAATATTTAAATTTGAAGTCATGTTCGAATTCAGATGTTATAGGTGGATTGGATTGACCCATATACAGTAAAAACTCTATAAATTAATAATGTTGGGACTTCAAAATTTTATTATCTTATAGAGGTATTAATTAATCGATAAATTAATAATTATTAATTTATAGAGATAAAAAAGTTTAGTGTATACTCTTTTAAATTTTATTTTATTTGAATAGATTATACATCGCAATCGGATATTTTATCATAAGAAAGAGAGAAGTTTCTTTGATGAAGTTGAATGACATTATCTTCGCAATAATTACTGGTAATTTTACAAACGGCCAAAATTTTGCAAACGATCCAGTTAAGGAAGAAGAAATTATTAGGCCTCTAGAAGTCTTTACAATTTTTGGATGCATGTCGAGATGACAACACCAGGAGTTATGGATGCAATAAGAAAGATTAGAGATGAGCTCCAACTAGATTCTAACTTTAAGAATAAACAAACAACAATATATTTATACTTTACTAAATTGTCTTAGGTATGTATGCATAAGATTTATAATTATTAATTTATCATATTATTGGGACCATATATTTACATAGGGATTTCAAAAAATTTATTATCTTATTATCTTATCGAATTATGTTAAATTTTACACTGACCCAACTTGGGACCGGAGAAATTTATTAATTTATAATAATTATTAATTTATCGAGTATTAATTTATAGAGATTTTATTGTATATATTTTTCTTTCATATTTCTAGTTATAGTTGTCTTAATAAATAAGAGTAAGCATATTTATTATGTTTTCTTATCTCAACAGATATTTATTATGTTTGTAAGGGCTTTCAACGTGACGTATTAATTTGATGAAATTGAGAATATGACACTACAACATAAAAAAAAGGGAAAAAACAAAACAGTATTTAAGGCTGTGTATCCCAAGTTCCTAATTAGATAAACATGTTGGGCAACTTGGTCTTCTAGATGACAGAATCACACCATGCACAGCTCAAAAGAATAATTTAATAAAAAGAAGTAAAAAATGTTAAAATAACCATATCTGACTTATAACAATTTATTTTAAAAATTAATTGTGTCAGCATTACTCTTTATAATTTATTTCTTGAATACAAATAAGAAAAATATTAATCATCATAAGAATCTTATTATATAAAGTTAAACAGCCGTGAATGTGACACGTAAAATAACTCTTATGCACGAATCGTGACATCGTGACATGTGTCATTGTTAATTAAGATCGCGAATAAAAGAAAAAAAAAGTACTCCCTCCGTTTCAAAATATAGGTCGTTCTAGGTGTTTTCACACATATTAAAAAAAAAAACTTGTAATTTGACCATAATAACCTTGCTAATATAACTTATTCCCAATTTTATTCTAATTATTTATCATAATTATTTTATTCTAGTGACTTAATCTTTCATAAATGTTACGATAGTCTCTTAGCATTCCTCACAATCTCATGCATAATTAACAACTTTTAATGAATTAAATATATATTGACTTGTTGACTACAAAAATATATTAAATATTTTATTAGTTTAATTTAAAGTTAAAATAGACATTTTTTTTGCAAAAGTTACATTGAAAACCGAAAACGACTTATATTTTGAAAAAAAAAATCAATCCTAAAACGACATATATTTTGAAACGGAGGGAGTATTAAGTAAATATATATATTTTAAAAATATATATTTTAAAAATTATAACTCACACTCACGAGATTGTGTCATGTGTCAAAAAATGAAAAATAAGAATGTAATAATATAAAATTTACCAACGATGAATTGGTCTAGTGGTTAAGTTTATGGGTTACCGAAAACGTGGGGACCTTGAGGTCACGGGTTCGATTCACGTTGGGAGGGGTCTGCTCTCCAAAGGAAAGTTAAATTACATGGTTTGGGCCTCGTCCTGGGGAGATGTACGGGCCTATAATATCTGAACCTCCTAGTCATAAAAAATAAAATAATAATAATATAAAATTTCTAATTGTTAGTTATTTATTTCTTAAGAAGACAAAATAACGGTAACATAAACATAAATTGTGTTTTATTTAAATATAAACTATTAAAATCAAAAATAAAAATTAAGAAAAAAAAATAATACATAAACTATAAAATTTATATAAGATTCATAATATATGGAATTAGATTAATAACATTTTGTTATCATTTTTGATAATTCTTATATAAGTATCAAATGACAAAATTTCAAAATATAAATTAAAAACCTGAATGATTATTGTGGGGGTTAAAATCTCGACCCAGTAAATTGGGCACAATAAACCTATGAATGAAGTCAAATAAGTCAAGCGAAGTCAAATAAGCAAATGAGGTGAAGAGCCGAGGTGAAATGCCCATAGGAGTGAACATCTATGGTCAAAGTAGATTAAATATGGAACCGTTAGTCAACCCCGCACGCCAAGACCAAATACTCCTTCAAACCAATGAATTAAGTACCCTAAATGTAACGGTCGGAGCCTTAGACTTAAAGACCATTCATGGCGAATCAGATGGAGTAAACGGAAATGTTAAACACGATCTCGTAGTATAAAACAAAGAAAAAAGTAAGGAGCAAAAAGACCATTATTCAACTCTCTACACCACTCTCAACTACAATCTTGTAAATCGCTCTTTATAATCAAAATACTAAACCAGTTTCCTTCGCATAAACCCTCTCCAAATCGCTCTGAGATCATGTTTGTTCTCATCGAGTGACAAACTTACTGTTTATTGCTTGATAGTCTTTCGCTTCTTTTGTCTTAAAGATAAGCCAAAGTCCTCTGTTTATTCTTATTTACAAATTTTGAATGTTGTATTTCTAGCTACAACAATTACATTAAAACATCATTGTTTTAACATGTTATATTAGAATAATTAAAAGTTTCAGAATAAAATATGTTTTTTAAAATGATTAATTTTATCAATTTATAAGAAATTATGTTTTATTTAAATGAAAACTAATAAAATCAAAAACAAATAAAGTAAGAGAAAAAAATAGAAAATATAAAATTTATATAAGATTCATAATATATAAAATTTAATTAATAGCATTTTGTTATCATGTTTGATAGTTCTTTTATAAGAATCAAATGACAAAATTTCATAAATATAAACTTTAAACCCAAATGATTACATTTAACATGTTAGAACAATTAAAAGTTTTAGGAGATAATACTTTTTTTTAAATGATTCATTTTCTCAATTTGATCTAGTTTTATGTTATATATAAAATTTGAAATTTGTTTTTGGAACCGTCCCATTCATATAGAGGGAATGTTTACCATGTTTATGGTTGATGTGAATCAATTTCAAAAAAATTTAATTGTGAATTATAAAATATAATTTTTAAATAACTACACATGAATCTTAATTTAAAAATTAATTATACGGATAATATTTACGCAAGTTGATTTTTAGAGTCTAATATAGTTTATCTTTTATCCGCGTATCACGCGTGATATATTAGACGACAAAGTTGACCCAAAAAAAAAAAAGACGACACAATTTTTTTATTTTTTTTCAGAGATTGGTCAGCAGAACCGATCAGAAATTATATGACGCTTAAAGAACACTAACAAAATGATGCTCCTTATCACAACTAATCATCACTAGACCTTAAAAAAATTATCTAAAACTGATACCCCTAAATTTTTAATAAAATTTGGTGCCTAAAACCTTCACTTTATGAGCTTTAGCCCAAGACCAGCCCTCTTGGTATTCAAATTATATAAACTTTCAAGGGTAAACGTCATATTTCCCCCCGGAAAAGTATTACATAGTAACAGATCCACCTAAACTTTCGACCTCGTCCTATATCCACCTAATTTGAAAGTTAAAAACTGATTTCCCCCCAATCTGAAAGTTTGAAACGTATTTACCCACCAAATGAAAGTTCGAAACCAAATTACACACAAACCATAATTAATTTCGGTTTACAGTTTACCAATTTAATTTAACCACTTAAATATAAAACTAAACCAAAATCAAATCGATTATAACCCAATAAACCTAAATATTCCTCACCCACCTGCCTGAATACCCGCTTACAAAAAAAAAAAAGCCATAAATCCAAAAACTCTCGTCTTCATCTCTCTCGTCTTCATCCCTCTCGTCTTCCTTCTCGTGTGACGGAAGGATTAGCGAGATCCGGTGGCGAAGGATTAGTGGGATCGTCGAGTTTCGATTGGAGGCGGCGGTGGCGACTTGAGCGCTCCACCTGCAGCGGTGGTCTTGGGTGGTAGTGTGTGAGACGTGTTGCGCGGCGGAGGAGCTGGAGGAGATTTGGCTGGTGCGGAAGGAGATTTGGTGGAGGAGGTGGTGATTTGAATTCTCCGGGAGAGGTGGAGGGGATTTGGTTGGCTCTAGAGGCGGTGAAGGAGGAGTCACCGCCGGCGGTGATGAATCAGGCGGCGGACGGTGCTGGTGGGGAAGAAATCGGCGATTATCTAAAACTGATACCCCTAAATTTTTAATAAAATTTGGTGCCTAAAACCTTCACTTTATGAGCTTTAGCCCAAGACCAGCCCTCTTGGTATTCAAATTATATAAACTTTCAAAGAAGGTAGTATTAAATTTCTACAAAATTAAATAAAAATAAAACAATATAATAGTGTAATAAATATATTATATACACATATTGAAAAACAGCGAGAGAGATGGGGCAGAGAGAATAATTACGACCGTTACAAGTTTCAATCGAAAAACTGTATATATGGTTCGCCACGTGTTACATAAACCATTGAGCTGCTTCGCACCAAAATACACAACACAACACAACCACGAGCTTTTTGGTTAGACGTGGTCGGCTTGGCTGTCTCATGTCTGGACCGAGCCAGAGAAGGCCACAATTCGTGGAGTCCATACATCTGGACCGGACGTGGCGATAGGAAACAATCTCGAGCGTTAATTTGGCCGGCGGTCACTAGTCAATTGACTCTTCTTTAATTATTACGATTACACCCCTGTATTGTTACTTCGTTGCCGACACACATCTTATAAACCGTCGATACGTTATCGTGACCTCTAGTTGTTTTTCACATTATCCATATTTGCGTTTTTTGTTTGTTTTTTTTTCGTTCTTTTTGTGTGTCCAACCGAAAGCAGTGGTTATGGACGAAATATCGTCACCTATGTCTTTACAAACTCAAGTCAGGGGAGGGATATCTATCTTTGAATTGAATTGAATTTCAGACCGACCATTTACGTTTAAATTTTAAGTTGAGCTTAAAATAATACAAATTAATGTATAATTACCAAATAGTCAATTTGCCAACATTTGCATAACCGAAAATATAACCGAATTCGCATGCCTAGTCAATTATGTATAATTACCAAATTAATGTACAAAAAAAATTATACAAATAAATTTATAACCGAAAAATATCCAAAAATAACAGAAAATAACCGAAACTATCCGAATTAAACTGAATTTGCCATTTTTTCGGTTTTTTCGGTTATAAAAAATAACCGAACTATCCGATAACCGAACCAATATTTTATTCGGTTATTTTATGTAGAATTTTTGAAAACTGAACTAACCAAACCGAATTACCCGAAGTAACCAAATTCGCAGGCCTAGTCAATTCTCATTGAAATATATATAAATTGGTTTATAAATCAATTAAAACTTAACAAAATAATGATCGAATATTCCCGTGGCCAGGACACTAGAAGTTTGGTCCCGTTTCTCTATAAGTTTACAGATTTCGCACCCAAAAACTTAAATTGCAAATCTAGCTGGATTTCTTATAGTTTAAGCTTTATAAGTTATTTATTTGAGGGTTTTACAAAAGTTTATGTATATGAGATTGACACACACTTTCTCAGCGACAGAAGGTAATCACTTAAGGTCTTATTCGTCAAAATCAAAAACTATTTGTCTTTCCAAATATTTTCGTTAGTTCTTTTCCTCAAAAGGTATAATTTCAGATTGACCCTATATATTTGATGATGATGTAAATCACCTACCCACACTTTTGTTTTCTCCAAAAAGATATCCATCCAATCCAACCCATTTTTTGTTTTTGATTCAATCACACGCCGACGTTAGTAAAGTAGCAAACTTGTAATTACAGCATAGTTGAGTTTATTGTCGTCAAGAAATCCAGTTGAGTACTGAAAAGAATTGCTCGCAAAGATTTAATATTATTCATTGACCAGAAATATGAGTCAAATTAAGTACGCGCGTAAGTGGTTAGGTGGCGTAGAAAAATATCGGATTATGGCGTAATTCGATTCCTTCTAAGTTCGAGTTTGCGCATTGAAAATTCAGGAATAGGCTTTGGTTCAGTTGAATACATGCCATGGTGGATTAAACTTTCTCGGTCAAGTTGGTTTATCCATGGGATTAGTTTATCTGGTAAGATTCTTGCATGCAAAATGTGTAATGGCCCAGTCTGATGTTGATTACCTAATATTACCTAAAAATGAGCTAAAAGTAAGAAAAATTGAACAATAGATCTGCATTGGAGAATCATAATTTTTTCTTACAAAAATAAGATTGCAATAAATCTGTATAATTGAAATTAATTCCATAATTTTGTTTTCTCGAGATTTTTTGTTGCATACCTTATTGCTAGCAATTATTTTTTAGTTACATTATATGTATAAGTTTTTTTTAAAATATGTATAAGTTCTTTTGATTATACAATTTGAATTTCATATCTTCAGAATATTTTTTTGTGAGCATTGTTTCGCATATAAATATGGTACCAATTATTCCCGATCAAAGAGAATATAAAAAGAATTAAAATATTCTAGTTTGAATTCTCAAATAAGAAGAAAAAAGAAAAAGAAAAACAACAAACAAGAGAAAGAGTATCATCACTGTCCGGTTCATGGGCCAAGTGGGATTGCGGTCTCCACCACACCACTTGCCATTATACGGTCCACGTTTAAACCGGTCGAGCCGGGTATCACACTTAAACGATGTCGTTTCACACAGCCTCATGTCGTTTCACTCACAATAGATGTCGTTTCAAACAGCTTCATAGTTAATTAATTGGAAAAATGTATTTTTAACCTTTTAAGTTGAACTCACTAACACTTAAAATTCTAAGATTTTACTATTCTTACTCTGAACCCTAAAGGTAACAAAACTAACACTTTAAACCTTCAAATTAACCGCCAACTTTCCGCCATCAAAATTTTAAACGGAACCGTTAACTACAGTAATTTTTTATTAAAAAAATATATTTAATTAATTAATTACTTATAATAATAATTTCTAAATAAAAAACAGTTTTTTCTAAGCTAAATGAGATTCTAAGTGGTGATTATGTCGAGAAATAAAAAAATAAAAAATAGAAAAAGATAAAAGAAATGAAAGATGAATAGTAATCACGGGATTACAGAGTTTTGGGATGAATAGTAATCCCGAACTGAATAGTAACCACGGAAAATAATCAACCTCGTCTAAGCTAAAGAAAGAAGACTCAAAATGAATAGTAGTCTCAGGATGAATAGTGTCACTGGAAGAATAGTTATTCAGGTACCGGTTCGGGTTCGGGTTCGGTTCTTCGGATGTAGGAATTTAGGATCCGATCGGTCCCCGAATAACTATTCATCCCGAGACTACTATTCACTCCGAGTCTCTCGCTAGATCCTAAATTCCTATACCCGAAGAACCAAACCCTAACCGGTACCCGAATAACTATTCATCCAGTGACACTATTCATCCCATGATACTATTCATCCCGAGACCACTATTCACTCTGAGTCTTCTCCTTTAGCTTAGACGAGGTTGGTTCTTCTCCGTGATTACTATTCATTTCGGGATTACTATTCATTTCGGGATTACTATTCATTTCGGGATTACTATTCATCCCAAGACTCCGTAATCTCGGGATTACTATTCATCTTTCCTTTCTTTTATCTCTTTTCTATTTTTTATTTTTTTCGTTTTTCGACACAATCACCGCTTATTATCTCTTTTAACTTAGAAAAAACTGTTTTTTGTTTAGAAATTATTATTATAAGTAATTAATTAATTAAATAAATTTTTTTTTTAATAAAAAATCACTGTACCGTTAACAGAGTTAACGGTTCCGTTTAAAATTTTGACGGCGGAAAGTCAGCGGTTAATTTGAAAGTTTGAAGTGTCAATTTTGTTACCTTCATGGTTCAAAGTAAGAGTAGTAAAGTCTCAGGGTTTAAAGTATTAGTGAATTCAACTTTAAAGGTTAAAAATGCATTTTTCCCGTTAATTAATTGAGTTCACAAGAATCACAATGACCTCCCACTTGTATATTTCTTATTCAGATAGTCTATTTTTTAAAATAGTACATGGAATAAATTATATTATTTTAAAATAAATTAAGCACATGATGCACGTATAATTTACTCGCTTTTGGACAACACTGAGAATGGCTAAATATCTAGATAAGACATATAAAAACAGTTTTTCATCATGGGTATCGAATTTATATACAATTAATGTCATATATTAGAACAACAAAAAGATAACATTTTACATCCACTAAGTTAACTAATTTTTTTAAAAAATCAAATGTTCAAATAGTTACTTCATCATGATAATAGGCTAATTAGTAGTCCTAATCTAGAGAGAAATGGTTCTATATAGAATTCTAATCGAATTTCAGTTAAGAACAAGAGAATGGGTACACACCTAATCTCAAAACTATTAATTATTTAAAAACAAAATCTGATAAAATCAAGACACTAACTAATAACATAGAACCTCAAGACCAAAAAGCCAATTGTCAAAATCAATATTTAAGACGCCAATTAATACTTAATATATAATATCAAAATGATAAATCACATGTTTATATGACAAAAATATAAAATATGACGAAAATAAAATATACTTAATAAAATTAACTGGACATGTCACAACAAAAATTAACGCAACCCAAAACAATTAAATGATAGGGGGGCTATCGTTCTAAACCTCCACTGATAAATAAATCTACATACGAAAATAACATGCTATAGAAATATTTTACACATCTCGGACTCGCAAAAGCTAAATAGCATGAGCACATCCGTCAAAAACTTCTATTTGATAAATTAAATTATGTCTACGTAGAAAAATAGCATATTACGAAAAAATATCACACATGTTAATTAAGCAACATTTAAATAATAGGAGTACAACCCTCTAATTGTCATCTAGTGTAAATACTAGTTTTTAATTTTATTTTTAAATGATTTACTTGGTAAACTTCTTGTAAATCTATAAGAATCATATGTACATATGAATCTAAGTGCTATTTTTACTAATCATATTGATCATATTCGCAAGGGTAAGTGCGTGTACGTGTGAATGTGTGAAAAAAAGATAGCTAAGAAAAAGATGCACACATAGACACACCTTCACGACAAAAGATGCCGTGACGAATTTGGCCCAAGGATTGTGAGAATAATCAACACTTGTTTGGTATAATAGTTTCTTACATGCATCTACATTTACAAACCACACACACACCCTATAAAAAAAAACATCTTTATTGAATAAATCCATCTCAAGTTGACGAGATTATATTGTGTAATTAAGTCCATGGTCAAGACTCGTTCATGCTGTGCTCTCTCCCTTGCGCTTTATGACTTTGGTTACATCTTTAATTTGTAATAGCTCTCTGGTTTGTAACTCAAAACAATGTCCCTATTGGAAAGGCATAAGTGAAATAAAGTATTATTCATATGTGATGAATCACACACACACACAAATATATGCATATATGTGATAAATAAATATGCATGCGTACATATGTAGAGTGTGCACATATATATGACAATGCATACATGATCATAATAATGTCAAAGGTATGGGACAATGGCGATACTTGGGAATGGCATGTTTTGATTCGAACCCACCCCAACAAGCACATAAACGACAATGATAATTATATAGAATAAAAAGTTTTGTAGTAATGTCCTTTGTGGAATTCTAATTCCAATATTCTCAATTATTGGCCACATAAAAGAATAAAGAATAGAAAATGCCCATTTTTCAAATTCCCGAATTCAATAACTACGATGTTCGACTTCATATGGTGTGATAAGATAATTTTTTTTTTTTTATTTGTGATAAGAATAAATTTCGTTTTACCATCTTTTCAGTATTTACTATTTCGGATCACATTGTCGTGATTTGATTTGTTACTGTAATTCTTTAATTGTCTTTTCTTTATTATTCCTCGTTGTGTTACTTTCCCCCCCGAGTCAATAGACACATATATATATATATACATTCTCACCTGCCAATACATAATTTTGTTTTTAGTGTTTTGTTTTGTTAATAGTGAAGTTCGAATATATGCTTATGTATATACATCAATCTAATTAAGTTATGGATGACATATCAACTTGCTGATTTTGGATTCTTGTTGGTCCACTCCAGCTCCAAGTGAAAGAAGCATAATCTACTCATGTAGTGTCGTTTTGTTGATTAAAATAAAGATCGATTCTGATTTGGTACATAAATATATGTCTCAAAAATATATATGAAAAGTCAAATATCTTGGATTCAGGATTTGATTACTCTTTGTTTAACCTATATCGGCATTAAAAGAAGACAAATAAGTATAATTTGCAAAATTTTGATTAATATCGATCTATCATTAAGAATTAAGCTATCCAATTGTTCAGTAATATAATTTCACATTGTCAGTGATGTCTTTTTGTTTATTCTATCCAATTCAGAAGCTTAATGATATATATTCTTTATAACATATAATGACATCAATGAACAATGTGAACACAAATATTTGAATTGCATGCATGGTTAATACCGGTATTAAAGTAGATAAAACAAATTGAAAACTTATCCACATACTTAATGAATAGTAATCGTCCGATCTAAGATATTAAATCGCTTTAAACTAATGAAATTTTAGTGATGTTCCATCTACTAAACAATAAGGCGTTATGTTGATCTATGCTAGGATTAAAGCGATGTTAAAATGCGGACATAAAAATATACAACAAATAATTTTGACTCCGATCCAAATAACTCAAATTTGAAAAATAAAGAGCCCACGAGTTTTGTGGTTGGTTTAAGCAGCCGCATGCATGCTTGCGTGAACAAGACACCACTAAATCTCACAAAAATGTCAATTTGTTTCCCAAAAAGAAGTCTCCGCACATGCATATTGATTATGTTAGGTTTTGTCGCGATCAAAACTCTATTTGATATATGTGCTGTCTTATGTTTTAAGGTTTCTCATCTCCATGCATCATATATATTCATTTTTTTTGGGGTCTAAATGCATCATATATATTCATGTAAATCAGTAAAAATATATAGATACATATTCTTTTTAGGGGTTCTTAACGTCTAAATTGCGATCATCCATTATTTTTTATATATTTTTTCGGATAACTGAGAAATTTCAGAGAGAAGTCTAGACTAATTTTATAAGCATATGGAAAGCTAAATATTTTTTTCATTTAAGCCATTAACATTGAGATATCACGATTAAAATTGCAGTAGAAAATCTCGAACCTAGTTTTTTCAACCCTGTGATTGCTCTTATATAAATTTGACATATCGTCAATGTTTACAAATAGCCAAAGAATTTGAAAATAATACATTTACACAATGTTTTTTTCGATAGCCAAACTCAGCTAACAAACCACAAATGTTTTCCTTTTTCATAATCATCTTCAACATAATGGCAATATTGTAACATTCCGATTTCTGGTATATGATGGTGCATGCGGAGATACTTATCAGAATTGATCATTATTTGTCGAGTTCCTCCCAAATCTTTGACAACCGTGCGTAGTAATCGATCACCTCATCACCATTCTGTCGGCACACAGCTAACTTCTCTTTCAAGTGGTGTACACGCACCTTGTTTCCCACAGAAAAACGTTTCTTAAGGTTTTCCCACAACTTGTGAGAATCCGTGATAAACGTCACCGTTGATCGGACTCGCTACTCAATTGATGTGCGAATCCACCCAACAATCATGGAGTTTACCGAAAGCCAAAGCTCGAGATTAGGATTGTGTGCTAGTGGCTTCGGTATGGTTCCTTCAACGAAACCTAGTTTCCGTTTTGCACGAAGAGCATTGGTCATCTCTCCCGACCACTCATTATAGTTTTCTCCAGTTAACATCACCGATGTAATTAGAGCACCAGGGTTGTCGGAGCCATACAAGGAGTAGGGCGTGACAGCTTCAGTGTTACGATTTTCCGTAGTTCCGCTCTTGGTAGCGGAAAACTCATCACCATCAACCATGACTTAAACTTGGTTCGAACTTCGAACACAAACAAGGGAGTTATGTCGAACTTCGAGATAGCAAAAGAAGAGAGCGGTGTTTAGGTCTCAGAACGATTTTTGCTATGATATCATGTAAAGATAAGTAAGACTTGTGAATATTGTGTTATTGATATCAACGGCGTACACAACGTATATATACAAGACATAAACCCTAGAAGCACTTGACGGCCAAGCTATACAAATGTCATAATAAGGCCCAATACTAATTGTTTAGCCCAACTCCCTAATATTGTTAGAACTGCGAATTCATGAAGCTTCTGCAACCGCTGCATTTGCTGCACCTGCACCCGCTGTATTTGCTGCACCTGCTGCATTTGCTACACATGCACTTGCTGCATTTGATACACATGCACTTGCTGCATTTGCTGCACATGCACCTGCTGCATTTGCTGAAGCTCAACTCCCTAATAATTTGGCTACCTATGTCAATAAAATGTACGTATCTTTTCGGCCACTTGTCCAGAGAGAACTCCAAAATTAAGCGTGATTGAGCTGGAGTAATTTAAAGATGTGTGATCTACCGAGAAATGATTCGCAGCATCGTGTGAATGAGGACAAAACACGGAAAAAGATCACGAGGTGATTTGTAGGGTCAGTAAACAAGACTTGCTAGCCTTCCGTACTAGCGCACCGGCCGTCGAACAAAGGTGGGACCCACAGGCCGAAAGAGGGCGTGGAGATCTACGAACGGTGGCGGTCAGGACGTTACAAATATGGTTTAGCATTGCTTGTGTCAAGAGCATTTAGAGAGTTATTTTTATGTTTTAAATATTTGTTGGCAACATCATCGATCTGCAACGAAACCATTGTGTACTGTATAATGTAAACTGAATCGTCTAACAAAATTTTATGTATAGATTGAATTGTATGCATATAGTATATTATAACGTATCCATAATTAACGTTTTTTAGTGTATCGTAACATTTTTTAGACGGACGATGATTACCATCTGAAATTTTTAAAACGGTTAATGAAATATAAATGATTGTCACAATAGAATTTATTTTATTTTTTTCACATCATTCACACTTTCACCCAAAAGAAAAAAAAGAAAAAAAATTGTCGCAGTCAAAAAGGACCGAACCGCCCGAAGATTCCACCCAACCCCAACACTGCAGAGACCTCTTCTCTTTAACATGTCGTGTGGCTCTTCTCTTTCCATGTTGCATCCTCTAAAATCATCACACTGAAGATTTGTTACTTCCTTTTGCAGCTTTCTATCTTTCCCAAATTTGCCCCTACCAGAAACCATCTCTTTCAGTTTTCACTATTTTCTGATTCAATTTGTGTGCGTGTCCCAATCAATCAATTGTGTACACTTATATGGACTTTTTCCCAATATTTGTCGTATTGCAAACAACGTAATTTAATATGAGTTTACACTCTCTTCGACACCGAACCAGATGAAAATTAAGTCCAATTTTACATGTGTGTGGGAGTGGGAACATCTTACTTAAGAAAAGTTCAAAATTGTTGTAATCTAAGAAAGAGAAATAAAATATGTTAAAAATACTTGGGCCTTGTTTATAAGAAACAAAACAACAACATCAAAGAATCAACAGAAATCATGTGGCCCATGAGAATAGTCCAAGCTAGCAGAAACCATATGGAAAAATGTGATTAGGAGGAACCAATAATTAAAGCTTCGTTCTGCAGAATGGTAGAAAACTTGCAAAAAGCAAAACTAGATACTACACAGCTTCTGAATCTAACTAAAGCTAAGAAACTAATTACAGAAATTTTACTCGGTAACGGCTCACACAAAACCAGTTTTAACTCTGAGCCTTTCTTTCTCTTATCGTCCAAAGTCTTGGACCTTTTGGGTTTCTCACCACAACAGAGACCTCCCTGAAACTCCCATTGTTCCTACGATCACCCAAAATAAAGCACAAAGAGCCCCAATGATCGATAAGCAGAAGAAACCCTTGTGGTTGTTGTTTACTCCACACTTCTTCCTCTTGGCTGCTGAATCGTTGACAACATTGTTGTTACCTGTGCTTTTAGAAGCAAACCTGTAACGGCCACCACGGCTTGACATCCTGACTAGGTTCAGGTTAACAAATGGATTCTCTGCAGCATATGCTGGATTCGCAGGAATCGAGTCCAGGAAAGACCATAGACTAGAAGCAAACTGACTTGACTCGCCTTTTGTCGCTTCTCCCTCCTTGGTTATACTTATACCAGAAGTTAGAGGGTCTTTGAATTCATATGCATCACCTACCAAAGGAATATGATTAGGAAAATTGGTGTTAGCAATAGAATGAAGATTCTAAACAATAAGATTTGTTTTACTGTAAATGACTTCATTTATTTAGCATATATATAAAATACTTGGGAGAGCTCTATTAGAGGGTTTAATCTCTCCATGCCAGCAAAAACATCCATGTAAGACGAGCTCGAATTGACAACCAACCAACACAGAGGGCATACATTCAGGGGAAATTCTGTTATTGTTTACCTGTACCAGGCGCCTGACCAAACCGGGTAGCGGTAAGTCCATCATTGTTTAGCTCATGCATCCACGATCCACTGCTTATCGTTCTGATATAGCTGTTACGGAGTGGCCAGTTGCTACCTTGGTTCTTCCCCGTTTGCTGCTGGAACTGGTTATTATTGGCCTGGTCAGTCACCGAAGAAGTATTCACCTGAAGACATTGTTCAAGCCCATTTCCCAAACCAACACCGACAGGCTCTAGATGAGGATTTGTGCTGGCATCCAGATCACGGAAATATGAATCGACATCAAAGAAATCATAATCATTCAGGACACCGGACTCATCCTGGCCCCAGTTGTTCTGCACAGCTTCCGCATGAGTTGGTTCAGGTCCAGAGAGCAAAAGATCGTCGATTGCCAAATAGGCATCTTTTGCCGGGTTCACCTGATTATACGTTTCCACGGACAGATTATGCTGCTGCACTGTTGACAGTCTGACATGTCCAGGCTCCTCTCTAACCTGTCTCATCAGCTCTTCGATATCAGATTGGTTAAGCCCATTCGCCCATGTATTATTATTGCAAATACCAGCTGAAACAATGAGCTGGTTAGCAGGAACATCGACTACATCAGCAGGCTCATTGTCATCATCATCATCATCATCATCATCTGCCCATTCTTCTTCTATAAAAGGAGCTCCATATTGCTCACCGTTCTTAGGACCACACCCGCTTTTCTTATAAATCTTGTAAAGAACATAAGTATCCTTCACATCTCCGCACCTCTTGAGTTCCTCTTGGTGCAATGTGTACTCGTGCATGATCCAGTTAGTCCTCTCGCCATTAGGTGCCCTGCCTCTGTGGAAAACAAGCGTCTTCTTCTCTCCAACAGGGCGAGAATTGCACTTGATGACTCTGTCTTTCCCTGTTGCTTTCCAATATCCACGGCCAGTCGCTCTGCTTGACCTACCTCCATGTTTCCTATCCCTCGGGCTGAAAAAGAACCATTGACGATCCCTAGTCTTATATAAGACTTTACCTGCAAGTCCATTTTGCAAGTCAGGCGCTGAGTAATAATAATCCAAGTAGAAAAAACCCAACCATTAGAGCCATCGACCATGTATATAACAATCATGTTTGTTCACTTTCACCAATCAATCGTATGACACCGATGAACATCGAAATTGGAGTTTATAATATAAGGGGATAAAAACCCATACTTTCAACTATAAAATTCATCGAAAACAGAGCAAATCATTCCAAATATTTATTACAGGCAATCGAAAGCAAATCAAATGAAAATGGGAAGGTACCGGGCAACTCCTCGGGATCAAACTTGTAGACATCCGTCTCGCCGATTGCATCGACTCTCAGTTTTTTCCGACGAATCTTTCTCTTCAAATAATACACCACCAGTTCCTCGTCGGTCGGGTGAAACCTAAAACCTGGCGCTAAAGCTCCGTTTTCACCCAGACATGAACCCGTCAAAGACTCCATCACTTGTCTGTATCAAATCCCACACAGAGAAGACAAACAAACAAACAAAAAACCTAAATTGCTTTAGTGCAAATCAGAATCTGAGAACAGACCAAAGTACAGGAAAGGGCATACTTTATCGTATTTTCTGTAATTTTTTATTTTATTATGTTTTTGCGTGGAGAGGAAGGCTTGGCCTCGTGAGGCGACAGATGGGACCTTCCTATACTGTAGACTGCGTGGGATTCACGCGTAAAGGCCCATTAGATGGTGATAAATAGTGGGCTTAGTTTAAGGAGAAAAGCCCATAACATAAAATTTATATTTTGATTTTCGCAAAGGGACTAGAACACAACGGAAGCATCTAGCTAGAGAGACTAATAAATGTGAACAAGAATGTTTGAGATTGAAAAACAAATTGCAGGTGCTGTGTTGTGTATCGCTTTCATCGTTCTATAACAGCGCAATAGTTCCTTGTCCGACATGTTCTTGCGGATGCCAAAACACTTCTCAGCCAGGGAATTGTGTAGAGTAAGTTCTTCTCATAACTCTCATTACCTGAAAAACTCTGTCATTTTTTTGGGTTAATTTTTGTGTATCCTTTGTCCACACACAGCCCAAAAGGTCCACGGATAGCATCGGTTGTTCCAAGTCCAGGGAAGAACGCGTATATACCACCTCTAGTCCAATGTACGAACCATATGCGTCTTGTTAGAATCCACTGGCATGTGAAGACTAACTACAATGGAGAGTTCTTGCACAGCTGGTGTTTGATAAAATTATCCAATGAACATTTCCCCTTTTGTTGCAGGGCATTTTTGTTCCAATTGCAAATCGCCGATTTCGGGTTTTGGGGGGGATTTTGTTTATTGATAAAACATGAAACAAACGCGCTCAACATCGTCAAAATAATGAGGTTGAAAAAGAAAAAAAAATCCAACTGTCACTCCTTTATTAGTTGCATATTTTTCTTATTTATTTATTTATTTGTTTTTTTTCAAAAAACTAATCACCCTCCATTCCTCTCTTTCTTTTTAACTCAGAACTCAGACGAAGAAAAGAGAGACGAAAAACGAAAGTGACGAAGAAGAAAGAAAAAGACGAAGAACAGAGACAAGAAGAAAATAAGGTTCGTGATAATCTTACTCGACCACTTAACTCAGACTCTTAATTTGATGAATTTCGTTAATTCGTGATTGCTATGATCAGCCCCAGTCCAACATAAATGGTGGTCCGAGACAAGATAAAAAATGTGGCTCTTTGTAAATTACAAATTTTGCAATTAAACAAAAAACTCTTCTTTGCATTTCTGAAAAAATATAGCAAATCGGAAAAAAGAAGAAAACATTATTTCTGAAAAATAATCCTCTTTTCAATTTTTTGTAAATCATTCCATTTTTTTCGGTAGTCTTTAGATAGATAATTATGTGACAAACCAATTGTTTTTTAGTTACAGAATAATATTTTAAATAAAAACATGGAGTTCAAATTTTGTGCATTATATATTATTAACCTAAAACTAAATATGTGACCCATAAAAACATAAAAAATATGGTGATCCTAGGCCATTGCCTAGTTCGCCTGCCCTACGGACCGAGCCTGGCTATGATCGGTCGTGACGATGAACAGAGAGAAGAAGAACGAAAGTGACGAAGAAGAAAGAAATAGACGAAGAACAGAGACAAGAAGAAAATAAGGTTCGTGATAATCTTACTCGACTCCTTAACTCAGACTCTTAACTTGATGAATTTTGTTAATTCGTGATTGCTTAATTGATGCCACACAATTTCGGAACTGTCAACGTGGAATTACATAGGAAAACGCTTCCCTGGTGTGGTATGTTCAAATTAGTTTCAGTTTTTGGTGTTTTGCGATTGTATTCAACATGATATTAATATTTTGACGTCGTTTGCAGGGTGCTGGACTTATAAATGAATGGAAAACTTCTTATCTAAACGCTATCCTTCAGTGTATGAGTCACACGAAGTCGTTAATTGAGAGCCTTGGTTCACACATATATCAAGATCCATGCAATTGTAAGACTCACACTGTGGCTTTTTTATTTTGACGTTACATTATAATGATCTTACATATCATTTGTATTTTTGTAGGTGATAATAAAAAGTTTTGTGTTATAAGACCATCAGCATCCGAGATTTATGTCTTCCGGAAGACACAAGTCTTCCCAAAAGGTTGATTACGTGTCGCGACGTGATTCGTCGCGACAAAAAAAAAAAAAAATTTTTAAAAAAAAAACGGAAGACACGTTTTGTGTCTATGCAATGTGGATGGTCTAAGGGCTCTCAAGAATCACATCAAGGTTGCATTGACGACTAAAAGGGATGCATTATCTCCAGAGGATTTTATTGACAGTCTTAATTGTATCCTTCATCGTCAATATATCTTGTCATAATATCCGTCATATTTTCTTAACCTATTTCTACCACATATATTTCGAATGGCTTCCTGCCTTACCAACAAGAAGATGCCCATGACTTTCTACTGGCATTTTTGCAAAAGCTGGAGAGTTGTTGTCTGGATCAAAAAAAGCCGTATCTCTTCTCAAGATATTAATATTGTTGAGCTTGTATTTGGTGGCCGTCTCAAAAGCGCGGTAAGAAGTTATCTCTCGATTTATACTTTTGCTAACGTGTCAATGCAACTTCTGGTTTAATATTTGATTTTGTCTTTCAGCTTCGTTGCTGCAACTGCATCTCAGTTTCTGAGACGTATGAAAAATTTCTTGGGTTAAGTGTGGCAATTGAAAACGTGGATAGTCTTTCCAATGCATTAGAGTGTTTTACCCGTGTGGAAAATCTTGAAGAGCAATTAAATGAGAAACAACTCTTGCTCGATAAGCTGCCACTGGTTGCCATATTCTACCTGAAGAAATTCGGCAAAAACGAAGATAAGATGCAGAAGATATGCAAAGCTATTAGTATTTCGTTCGAGTTAGACCTCACACCATACATGAGAGATGGTCAGCATAACGAAGTATGTGCAAACTGCAAACTATCTCTTATCTTTCTTGTACTCAAAAGTTTTGAAACCCAAACCTCATGTATTTCTTTGTACAGTTTACAACAAACTACTATATATATGCGTTTGTGGAGCATGTCGGGACTCCTAGTTATCTGACTGAGTATCATTGCAATTTGGTTCCCTTTTCATCTCAATCTTTCTCTTCTATTCATACTACTCCATATCCTTATTCTTCTGATATATCATATGATAAATTCACCCATGTTATCCAGTCCTATATCCTTTCATATATCATATGATAAATTCACCTATGTTATCCAGTCCTATATCCTTACATGTTATCCAGTGCTATATCCTTTTTAAACTAGCCATGGCATCTGAAAAATGGACAAAGGCTGTTAATACAGAGCTTCATGCTCTTGAAGATAAATGTACTTGGAATGTGGAGTCTTTACCGCCTGGAAAGAATGTTGTTGGTTGAAAATGGGTGTTCACCATTAAGTATAATGTTGATGGCACATTGGAGCGTTATAAAGCACGGTTGGTTGCTCAGGGCTTCACACAATAAGAGGGGATAAACTACATGGATACATTCTCTCCAGTGGCCAAATTAACAAGTGTTAAGTTGTTATTAGGTCTTTCCTCTGCTAAAGGATGGAGTTTAACTCAAATGGATGTATCTAATGCCTTTTTGCATGGTGATTTAGATGAATAAATCTACATGAGCCTTCCACAAGGTTATACACCGGCAAGTGATACTACCCTGCCACCTAATCCAGTTTGCCGGCTATTGAAGTCTCTTTACGACTTAAAACAAGCATCTCAGCAGTGGTACAAGCGTTTTTCTTCAGTGTTATTAAGTGCTAATTTCACTCAGTCTCCAGCTGACAATACCCTTTTTGTCAAGGACACTTCTACTTCCTTTGTTGTTGTGCTGGTTTATGCTAGATGATATAATGATTGCAAACAACAATGATGCAGCAGTTGAAGACTTGAATTCTTTACTGAAATCTGAGTTTCAGATCAAAGATCTTGGTCCAGCTAGATTCTTCCTTGGTCTTGAAATTGCTAGATCATATGTGGGCATCTCTGTTTGTCAAATGAAGTATATATGCTTTGAACTTGTTGGAGGATGCATGTCTTTTAGGATGCAAGCCTAGTTCCATTCCCATGGATCCGACTCTACATCTCACCAAGGATTTAGGAAAACCTTTACCTAATCTCACTTCTTACAGAGAACTCATTGGGAGGTTATTGTACCTTACTATAACTAGACCTGACATTACATTCGCAATACATCAACTGAGTCAGTTTCTATCTGCTCCTACTGGAATTCACCTCCAAGCAACTCATAAAGTTCTCAGGTACATTAAGAGCAATCATGGCCAAGATTTGATGTATCGATCTGATTCTGAATTATGCTTGAATGGGTTTGCTGATGTTGACTGAGCTACTTGCAAGGAGCTTAGATGCTCAATAACTGGTTTCTGTGTTTATCTGGGTACATCCTTGATATCATGGAAATCAAAGAAACAGTCTGTCGTTAGTAGAAGTAGTACAGAAGCAGAGTATAAGAGCTTAGCTTTGGCTACTTGTGAGTTGATATGGATTCAGCAGTTCCTTAAAGACATGCACATCACAGTTACTTGCCCATCAAAGTTATTTTGTGATAACAAATCTGCAATCCATATAGCCACAAATCCGATTTTTCACGAGAGGACAAAACACATAGAGATCGATTGCCACATTGTTCGAGATCAGATTAAGGCTGGTAAACTCAAGGCCTTACATGTTCCTACTAGTAATCAACATGCCAATATCCTCACCAAACCACTACATCTTGGTCCGTTTCACTCTCTGTTGAACATGATGTCTATATAAAGTCTTTATCTTCAAGATTCTTCGAAGCTAAAGATTTGAGGGGAGCATATTAGATATTGGTTTATACCGGTTAAAACTGGTTTAGTTATTTGTATATAATGTTTATGTGAAACTAATTGTACAGATTAACAAACATAATAACAACTTTTCTTATCGTCTTCTTCATGAGCTCTCTCTTTCTCTCTCTCGTTGTTGATCTTGAAACTTGAGTGATGCAGATTTAATATGAACCGAACAAAACAACCGAACGTGTCCACCCTAGGCAAGACTCAGGGAAGTTGCCAAATGTTTATGTATATCAAGAAATCAATCGACAAAATGGGCCTAGCATCCTCTTAAGGTTTCGACGAAAATCTGTTTATCTTTTGTTTATGTTTGTTTAGCTTTCGTCCTGGTGTGCTTAAGTTCAAAATGGGCTTCCCTATCATAGTCACTTTAAAAAAATTTGATTTTATTTTCTCCTCTTCGACAATATGATACGGAAGCATTGATATCATATTTATCAAAGTTTCAATGACTTATGCCGGAAACATCGGATTTAATGATGTGATGTGCAATTTTAATGTTCAGCCAAAAAATGCTATCCAAACACACAATTTTGCATCATAGTAAGATCGAATACATGAGAAGGAAAATAATTGATTTAGTAATCTATTCGTTAAATTCATCTCCTTTGTTGTATCGTACTCAAAATATGACACATATATATATATGTTTAAGCAATAATTTATATTCCGAGAATTTTTATTTTGTAATTCCGATTTGATATGAATGAAACTATCTGTCGGGAAAAAAAAAAGAAAAAAAAAGAGAGCGAAGGAGCGTGAATGACTCGTATAAGACGTGGTTGGGGAAAAGAAGTAACAAATGTCGAGAGACTAGTGGTGGAGACGGAAGCAAAATTACGGGCAATGCAAAACCAAAGGAGACTTAAAAGCTGATTCCCCAAAAAAGGAAAAATAAAAATAAAATAATAACCAATAAAAATCCAAAAAATAAAATAAATAATATTTCAGTTACAGAGCCACAACAATCGTGTTCGACTCGAGGAAGGAGAAGAAACCAACCCAGAAAAAAAAAAAAAAAAACGTAAGCGACAGAGACGCCCGCTTGATCGCCGGCGTGCTGTGTCACTCCGGCCGAGTCTTTCACGTTTTATTTCGAGTACGCTCTCTTATCTCTGATCGATGTCTCTGCGTTTTTTTTTTTTTGTTCAATTTAGATTTATGTTTTACTTTCTCATGTTTTGATCCTCATAGTAATCTTCGCGGGAATCGATTCCTTTTCTTTTGCTATCATCGTATTTGTTTTCTGCGCGATTCGAATGCATCGTTGGTAATCTCCTGACTCTCTGCTCGTGGATCGATGAATTGTATTGACCTAAATCCATTTATTGGTGTAGTTTTTAATTCATGGGTATTGAATCCGTTTGCAAAATCTTCTTTTTTTACATTCGTCGATGTGATTATTTGGTGGATTTCATCATTACGGGTGATTGATTTGAATTGGAGATTTAATCATACTGACTCTTTTTTTTGTTTGGGAAATTGGACCACACCAAAACATTTATTTTCAGCTGACTTTCTCGTGTCCGTTAGAAGAATGCAAAACCATGGTGATTGATTAGTCGTGGAACAGTCGAAAGTTGAGGAATTGGAGGGATTCGAAAGTCGATGGAGTTCAATAAGCAGCAAGAACTTGTACAGTCTTCTATGGAGAAAACGGATCCTCTCTGCATTTCTCAATTGAAAATATCTTCTTCTTCTCCCGAGGCCCCAGGATCGCCATTGCCACAGGCCAAGATCTCAGGGGATTTGTTAAAGAGTCATAGACATTCTGTCTGTTCTAAAGACGGTCTCCCCTCAAAAGGTATAGCCTTTGCCAATTCTAATTCCTCTGGATATTTTGGTATACTTATGTTTCGTCTGAGATGGTTTTAGAACTTTCTCACTATGCTGCAGAGGAAGGGAGCCTAGAAACTTGGGAAGAGTCGCTTGACGTAGAAGATGATCACCCCACTGACAATTGTGACACCTTTGAGGTATTCTCATTGACTGGATTCCTTATGGCACTATTTGATGTTCAACATACACATTAAAAAATCCATTGTAAAAGTGACGTCTGTTCCCGATTCCTATATCAATATAGATCTAAATTGATAACTTTTGGTGGAACCAGGGCAATGGACATTCAGATTCAGCAAGCTTCGATGCAGATTTAAGTGAGTACAAAAAAAAGGCCACGATAATTGTCGAGGAATACTTTAGCACCAATGATGTTGTATCAGTTGCTAATGAGCTAAAGGAGCTTGGAATGGCTGAATACAGTTATTATTTTGTCAAGAAATTAGTCTCCATGGCTATGGATAGACATGACAAAGAGAAAGAAATGGCTGCTTTTCTGTTGTCTACGCTTTATGCTGATGTCATTGATCCCCCAGAAGTTTACAGGGGTTTCAACAAACTGGTGGCTTCTGCGGATGATCTATCCGTAGATATACCGGATGCAGTTGATGTTCTTGCTGTGTTTGTGGCTCGGGCAATTGTTGACGACATTCTTCCGCCTGTGTTCCTGAAGAAACAAATGAATTTGTTGCCAGATGACTCGAAAGGTGTAGAGGTGTTGAAAAAGGCTGAGAAGAGCTATCTAGCAACTCCGCTTCATGCAGAAGTTGTTGAGAAGAGATGGGGAGGAACTGATAATTGGACTGCTGAAGATGTGAAAGGAAGAATAAATGACTTGTTGAAAGAGTACGTGATGAGTGGAGATAAAAAAGAGGCTTTTAGATGCATTAAAGGATTGAAAGTTCCTTTCTTTCATCATGAGATTGTCAAACGGGCGCTGATAATGGCAATGGAAAGGCGAAAGGCCCAAGTAAGGCTGCTAGATTTGTTAAAAGAAGCAATTGAGGTTGGTCTCATTAACTCCACTCAAGTGACCAAAGGGTTTAGCAGAATCATCGATTCAATTGAAGATTTGTCTCTTGACATACCAGACGCACGCCGTATATTACAGTCTTTCATCTCAAAAGGGTCTTCTGAAGGATGGTTATGTGCTTCTTCTCTGAAATCGCTATCCGCTGATCCAGGTGAAAAGTCACTTGAAAACTCCAGCGCCAATGTATTTAAAGACAAGGCTAAGTCGATCGTTCGAGAATATTTCCTCTCAGGTGACACTTCAGAGGTCGTACATTGTCTAGAAACCGAGCTGAGTGCATCTTCGAGTCAGCTACGCTCAATCTTTGTCAAGCATCTGATAACTCTAGCAATGGATAGAAAGAAAAGAGAGAAAGAGATGGCTTGTGTTCTTGTCTCGTCTCTTGGTTTCCCTCCCAAAGATGTCAGAAAGGCATTCTCGATGCTCATAGAATCTGCAGACGACACTGCTCTAGACAACCCAGTGGTCGTTGAAGACCTTGCCATGTTCTTAGCCAGAGCTGTGGTTGACGAGGTGTTAGCTCCACGGGATTTGGAAGAACTGTTAAACCAGACTCCCGAGCCAGGCTCAACCGCGGGGGAAAAGGTGATTCAAATGGCGAAAACATTGCTGAAAGCACGTCTGTCGGGTGAAAGGATCTTGCGCTGCTGGGGAGGAGGAGGAATTGAAACAAACTCGCCGGGTTCCACTGTGAGCGAAGTAAAAGAGAAGATTCAGGTTATTCTGGAAGAGTATGTCTCTGGTGGAGACCTGAAAGAAGCTTGTAGGTGCGTGAAGGAACTGGGAATGCCGTTTTTCCACCACGAAGTTGTGAAGAAGTCAGTGGTGAGAATCATAGAAGAGAAAGAGAAGAACGAGCGACTATGGAAGCTGCTAAAAGTGTGTTTTGAAACGGGACTAGTGACAATATATCAGATGAGCAAAGGGTTTAAAAGAGTCAATGAGTCGCTTGAGGATCTGTCTTTGGATGTCCCTGATGCTGCGGAAAAGTTTTCTAGTTGCGTCGAAAGAGCAAAGCTCGAAGGGTTCTTGGACGAATCATTTGCTTTTGAGGAAACACAAGAGAAGGGCTCTCGTCTTCGTCTGGATACTGATGATGCACCAACCTGAACCTCTTGACTCGAGACGTTGGTTTGACCCAAAATCCACCTTCTGAATCCGTTTTTTTATATTCTTTTACTAAAAAGTTTTGGTACTTTGATGATGATCTTATTCTTACAGAAGGCGTCTTCATCTTAGTGACGTTTTTTTATAACATATTTACCTTCTTTTTTTTTTCCTTCTCTTTAATATTAAATTATGACCTGTTTTTTTTTGTTTGTTTCTTTGTGAATTTTCATCACAGATTTATCTCTCTACTTTTTTTGTTTCTTAGTTTGATTTTCTCTCGGCCATTTCCAATAAAACTTGTTTCTATGATTTTCATACAGAATTTTTTTGAAAATGATGTTTCCATTTTATTTGATATATATATATATATACAAATGGATTTCTGAATTAATCTTGTGATATTTTTATCTTACACAAGAATTAAAAGTTGAATAAAAAATGGCGTCGGCCAATAATGTGTATGTGTGTGTCTTAAAAGCTGGACAAACCCCACGAGTTCCCAAAAAGATCGTAGATCGTAATTGGCGCTCCTTTTTTTTATCTTCTCTTTTATCTTCTCTGCTTTGTCGAATCCGAAGAACAGAGAGCTCGTATACTGTGTGAACATGTCGATTCGAAGACGAACTCTGCTCAAGGTTATCGTCCTTGGAGATAGCGGGTTAGCTAATTTCACTTTTATACCTTCCTAACTTCATTAATTGATAAAAATACGAACTTTTTTCTTTTCTTAGTTTTTGCATGATTGATCATTCTCTTACTAAATTTCTCAGGGTTGGCAAAACATCGTTGATGAATCAGTATCCTCACTAGATTTATAGGACTCTTTTCTCTCCCTTTTCTATTTTTAGGATTCTGGGTTTCTTTCTTTCTTAATTTTTTTTTTTTTGGAGCAGTCGCTTTCGGGCTATCTGCTATGGATGATTATCTGTGAAGACCTTAGCAGGTTTCTGTGTAGATATGTGAATAACAAGTTTAGTCAACAGTACAAAGCCACGATCGGAGCTGATTTTGTCACCAAGGAGCTTCAAATCGATGACAGGCTCGTCACATTGCAAGTGTGTTTCTTTGACTTGAAAACCTGCTTGTTTTTCTTTTGTTTTGTGTTTTTATCATTCTCTATGTGTGTCTTCTTTAGATTTGGGACACTGCTGGGCAAGAGAGGTTCCAGAGTCTTGGTGTTGCATTCTATAGAGGTGCAGATTGCTGTGTGCTTGTTTATGATGTCAATTACCTAAAGTCGTTTGATTCTCTCGACAATTGGCACGACGAGTTTCTTAAGCAGGTTCTTGCTTTTAGCTTTCTTCTCCAATTTGCTCTACTTTTCTTTTTGGTCTGCAAGAAAGATTCTTCTTCTGTGAATGTTTTCTTCGTTTCCCCAGGCTAGCCCACGGGATCCAAAGGCTTTCCCTTTCATATTGCTTGGTAACAAGGTTGATATTGATGGAGGAAATAGCCGAGTGGTAAGTAAGCCCTTAGCTTTTTACTAGACAAAATTAAGAAACTTTGATTGAAAACTGAGTCCTTGTTTGTTTGTTCAAAGGGATATGACTGATGTAATACTGTAACACTTTGGAGTTTATTGGTAAGTGCTTGTGGGTTTATTTAATAACCTCAGGTATCTGAGAAGAAAGCTAGAGAATGGTGTGCGCAAAAGGGAAACATACTCTATTTCGAGACATCGGCTAAAGAAGATTTCAATGTAGATGACTCGTTCTTGTGCATCACAAAACTTGCCCTGGCGAATGAGCGCGAGCAAGATATGTACGTAAAACATCATCTTCCCTTCTTTTTGTTGAATTCTCACACTTTTTGTTTTTTTAATGAATCCCCCCATATGGTGATGTAAAACAAGAAATATCAATTGAAACTTTTGGCAATTTGACAGATATTTCCAGGGGATTCCAGAGCCTGGTTCGGAGCCTGAGCAAAGAGGAGGATGTGCTTGCTGAAGAAGCAGCTCTTGCCTCTGTTTGATTTGTGCATTAGCTGCTTTGTTTGTTGTGTGTGTGTGTGTGTGTCTATAAAACTCTATAAAAATGTTGTATCCTTCTCTATGTATTTCATTTTGAACTAAACCGAATCCGGTTCAGTCTGCAAAATCAGTACCAATCTGGCGGTTTAGTGAAGGACGTGGCGCTTCCTTTCCCACTTGTTTCCATTGATCATCATCATCAACAATCAATCAATCCCTGCGATTTCTCGTCTCATCGGTTGTGTGTGTTAACAATGGCGACGACTAGTTTAGTCACCGGACTAAAAGTGTTTTTACCGGTTATGTTCTGCGTCATGCTCGCGACACTTATCTACACTATCATTACCGATGGCCTTCCCTTACCTGACCGTCGAGATGTCTTCACACCGTAAAAATTCGACTCTTTCTCTCTCTCTCTCTTGACTCTTCATTTACACAAACACAGAGACGCATATTCTCATGTTCGTTCGTTACGCTTCAGATGGTTCACTACGACGATTTTGGATTTCTACATCAATATTGTTCCTATTGCGGTATGTTTGAATTCCCGATCCTCCGCTAATTTCTCTACATTCTTCCACATTTTGATGAACGGCTTATGTTCAAACTCAGGTCTGGATTGTGTACAAGGAGTCGACATGGTTTGGTTCTGTACTCTGGGCCATTTTGCTCATAGTATTTGGCAGGTACTTTCATAACAGATCAATTATGTCCATGGACGAACATAATCATGACTTTTTGTTATTCTTATTTCTTTACACTTTGTTGTAACAATTCGTCTGTGTTTGGATTTTTTTTTTTTTGTTCCTGTGGTTTGCAGCCTCACGACCTGTGTGTATCTGTTTATGCAACTTCTCAAGCTGACAACTCAAGAGGCTTCAGAAGATCCTATGTACTATTTGTTACTGCGAGATTCGATCAAGTATGTGGTTTCCATTTCGTTAACTTGTTTCTGTGTTGTGACTTCAGCGTGATTAGTTCCTCTTTAATCATTGGTTACTTAATGTGGTAATGGCTGTCGTGACATCTCCTTAACTGCAAACACCATAATGATCTGTTCCTCCAAGATTTATGGAAGTAATGATATCATTCAAACCTGTAGCTGCTCGCAAAATTTCCATGGGAAAATCATATCTGTTGGGTTTTTATGTCCCGTTATGTTAACATTTGATGGCTTCTTTCCTCTGTAGTTTCCTGAGCGCATGAGTATTAATGATGTAATGTGTTCTTGTTAGGGATGGAGTGGGTCTCAGAGACGAGAAATCCCTTGTCGTCTCTGCAAGATTTGTGTTTGGTGCTTTAGGATGTGTGATGCTAGGAGCTTTGATTTACACTTGCTTGACTGATGGTTCTCCTTTCCGCATGGAGCTTCTTTACCCGTGAGTTTTATTTTATTCCTTCATTCTCTTGTGCATTGTTTTGTATTTGAATCATCTGACACCGTCTTCAATCTGTCGCTTATTTGTTCGCTAACTACTACACAGGTGGATGGTGGTTTTACTGGTTAACTTCTACATTAATGTTGCGGTTTTATCAGTAAGTCTCAAAACTTCTCTCTGCATCAAAACTCAAGTCTCCTTTTGGTTTGCTACAAAACTCAGTTTTGAACACTCTAGACTAGTGCTTTGGGTGGTGATTAATAAAAGCCTATTAAGTTATATGAAGTAGCATCATATTTCTGGTCATGAGATCATAGTAATACTCTGCATTGGCCAGGTTTTTACATATTTTGCTCTTCCATGAGTCATTTACTCTTTTATATTTCAGGTTTGGGTTGTCTATAAAGAATCTAGTTGGGTCATTGGGATTCTCTGGGTTGCTCTCTTACTATCTCTTGGCAGGTACAATTTATCTCAAAGTTTTAACTCTTTACGGATCCAATCATCACCCATCAAGAAGATTTTCCATTCCATTCATCTTTATTTTAATCTTTCTCAGCTTTGGCACAAGCGTAGTCATTGTCGTGCAGCTATGCCGTCTCTCTCCTCTTGATCCGCTATACCTCGTTCTGGTGAACAACAGCAATAGGTAAGCTCGGAATATGCACAAAAACTTCTCTTCTCCTAGATCTCAGAATACCATAATCTAAGAAGATAGGTTATAGATGATACTCAAAGCAGCTTTTCAACATAGTCTTATAATTTGTTGTTACATTTTTAATCTCTTGGGTGGAGGAAGCAAAGAAAAAAATAAGGGCTAAAGTTAGTGAACTCTCGTGGGTCATGGCAGGGCTGGAGATATGTATGAGCGCACTCATTCTGCGGTTTTGCGTATGTGAAGCTTTGTGATTTCATTTTTACCACAAAACATTTCTTTTTCTTTATCCATTACAAGTTTGTATGTTTGCGTATCTTCTCGAAATATTTGGATATATTCTTCTGTATATAATAGTATCTTTTAGGACTCCTAAGCATGTGACAACAGTATGCAGTTAGCCTGTTACATCCTATGTCAGTCGACATGCATGATGCAATTCCTATGTAATAAACTTCTTTAGTAATTTGTGACTATTAAATATAAATTTTGCTCAACTCAAATGTTTCATACAGTTGAAGAGAGATAAATAGAATCTCCTAGCAATATACCTGAGAATGGATCATCATAGTTAAACTCGTTTAGTCTAACTTTTGAGGAACTTAATATAGTTAATACATGGTTTGGTCAAAATGTCCAAAAGTAGGTTAACTTAACTATTTATGGTAATGTGACATTACTAATGTCACGAGACTCATGACCAAATCAATAGTAGCTAGCTCCTACTCCCAAAAATAGATGGGTGTCCCGTGTCCGTCTTTTACTCCAATCCAAACTAATTAAAACTGAAAATTTCACATATCATTTATCACTATCATCAATCTATAAAAGATAGCTTCAGCGATTCGTGACTATTCAACATAATTTGTTCAACAAAAATGTGTGTTCTCTATTTTATTATTTTATCGTTTCGTCATTCCACTATTCATTAGGTTTAACAGTAATCACCGTTATCATAATTTTATTATAGACCAACATGTATAATTGAAGAAAGAGATAGAGAGGTTCTCCTAAAAATTTACCTAAAAAGGGATTAACATAAACCTTTTTAGCAAACTTTTGAGGAACTTAATATAATTAACATAAACCTGTTTAGCAAACTTTACCCACTTGTGGACAGGCTTGAACCACTTCACGTGGCTAAAGTAACATAAATGTTGTTGGAGATGGATCAAGCCGAGATCCTGCACCTGATCGAGTCACAAGAGACACTCAAGTCTAAAGTTTCTGAGGCTTTGGATGTTCTCAGGCTATTTGTTGATCCACCTGATCATGAATGATCTTGGTTTCTCTACCACCGACTGAAATCTCCAGAGCTATGGTTTTTTTATTTCTAGTGTTACTATGAAGTCTTTTTAGCGGTTTTTTCTTTTGTTGAAAAACTTAGTTTATGTGGTTTTTGAGTCTTTAACGGAGAGACCCCAATGGATCTCTTATTGAATTGTTTAATATTAACCCACCAACTAGTTTGTAAGAGACGTTGCTTCCGTTGCCAAAATAAGAGACGTTTCTCCATTTTTCTCCATTTCTGTTCATTAAATATATTACCAAATAATGTAAGAGACCCCAATGGTCTCTCCGTTAATCATGCTCTTTAGCTTATTGTAGTTGGTCCCTTTTATCTGAAAATACCGAAACTGAATTTCTGAATTTCCAAATGCCCAGCTCTACTTGAAATTTGAGTTGTTTGCTAGTCAATGTCAGAAACAATAAGCCTTCAATTATGGTTACAGCAAATGAATTTATTCGAATGTGTCCTACTCGAATTTTTGTGGTTTGTATTCAACATGCATCATTTCACTTATATGCACACACAGACTTCTTTTTTTGCTTCTTCTTGTAATGGTTTTTTTATTTGGAACAAGCAATTCAATGATTGTTGTAACATTCATTTTCATAAATAAATGTTCGATATGACGTTAATTAGAATGGTTTATGTTGATCGAATATTCTCTGAAAACTCATTCAGTTAATTTATTCGGAAAACTCGTGTACATATAATATTAGTATATATTAGCTGAGACTTCTTATTAAATTTTTGTTTTTATTATAAAAAAAAAGTGAGATGGTACATGAATCATGAAGTATTGAAATGAACAATCGGTGTTCATGTGAAAGTCGTCAACATCAGTGGTTCTAATAAAGAAATGATTGAATAAAGAAGAGAGTGAGTGGGGTTGATACGTGTCACCGTCCAAAATGTTTCTGAGCCTTCTCATTGGAGCTACACCAGCCGGCCTTTGCCTCATCATTTGTTGACTTCACTCACCTTTTTACATAATTTTAATTAACATACAATTCATTTAATTTGAATTTGACATTTAATTTTAAACGTAAGATTATAGTATCAACTATCAACCTAGTGAATGAGTATGGTTTTTTTGAAAAAAATCCATCGGAAATTCTGATGATATTCCGTTGATTTTTCGACCAAACAAAATTCATCAATATTTGTCGAAATCCGATGAAATAAGATATGTTGGTAATATAACAAAAAAAATTATCTGAAATTACCAAAGGACAAGGTAGTCGAAAATTCTAATTTTATATAATAAGTTGGAAATTCATCGAAAAATTATTTCGAATTTCCGATGGTAATGATTTATTAATTTAATTTTTAAATACTTATTACTTTTTTGCCATCTCAATTTTCTTATATTAAAATTGATTAATGTCACGGTTCTGCTGTGTAAAAAAGAAGTATATTGTATAATAAGGTAACTCTTGAAAACAAATAATATCACTTAAAAGGAACTGTTGACAATCAAAGGGGTAATGCATATCTCGCTCACTAAACCACAATAGAATCGATTCATTTCATAAAATATATATAACGAAATGTAGTAAAAAAAAGAAAAAAAAAGAAGAAGAAATGTCTACCGTTTGAGAGAATACGACTTTTCAAAAAAGTTTTTGAATTTTATAAAAAATTCCTCCACCATAATATCACTTTAATAAAAGATTATTATAAAAATGATATATGAACAAAACAAAAAGTAGGCACACTAACTTTATTAAAATTGAATACTCTTTCTATTAGCAAAAAAGTAAATCATAAACCATAGTTGAAGCTAACTTCAAATTTTATGAGTGTCTTTTTACTGCTATTCGTAACCAAAATTCAGTCTCTAATCAACAAAAATGAATGTTTGTGCATAATTTTGGTTATGATAATCATATACATGTTTTTATATGAGAAATATTGAGAAAATTAAAGTCATAAAAGGCTCTTAAAACACTAGTTTTTAATGAATGTGTTCAATTATTTTTTTAAAATTAAAAATTTGATTATATAATTTAATTATATTAAAATAGTAGTACTATATTGTTGAAAAACTCTTGTGCTTATTGATTCATTTACATCAATCATTGAACTATTGTATAAAAAAAAGAAAAAAGAAGATAACAACACATAACTTTCAAAGAGTTTGTACCAAATTATCAATGTAATAATTTTTTCGTATCATAAATTTGAATGATATACAACGTAAGAAAATATACATTATATATATATATTTTTTCAAACATCTCATTATACTTACAAAGACGTTAAGTTTTTTTTTCAAAGTTATAGAAATAAGTTATATTTACCTTAAAAGTAATTACAGTGCTAATTAAATAGAAGAAGAAAAAAAACTGATGGTTATCTATTAAATTACAATTATTATTATCAGCCCAATATCATCTCCACGTATGTTTGAGCCCATCCCATACATGAAAGCATGACCATGAAAAGCCCACAGTGATGTTTCATCTTCAAGGCTCCAGCCATCCGCAGAGTGTGGAGCCCACACGACGAATCGTATGGAGATTATTACAATATATTGCTCGCACCTTATTGCGCCACGTCTGTGTTTGGCGGAAGATCAACGTCCCATATATCTCTTGCTCCACTCTGATTGGTACACGTCATCTTGTTATGTTTATGTGGTAGAGTGGACAAGTGGGAAGAAGAAAAATATCTAAAAGGAGGCGTGGGACCCATTTAGATATTTTCTCAACGGGCTGGTCTCCACAAAAGGTGCCCGTTAATCAACAGCCATCAGACGGCTCGAAACTCTTCCGGTCAAGCTGCCCGAAAACTCGTGAAGGAATTTGTGGGTGGGACTCACTCACCACTGAAATCAACGGTTGAGATTCGAAGGAGTACGTAACACCTCGTAGCATCTTAACATGGCTCCTCCCAAAATATCTTCGGACACATGTCACTAGTTTTTTTTGTTTAACTAATCACATGAGAGCTAATCTAGTAGCCCCTTAAATTAATAAAAAGGAAATAATACAATCATGAGCAACAAAACCTTTAAAATAATCTCTGTGATTAGTTATTCAAATTCTTTACCAATATGACCATAATAATGGTAAATTGATGTTTCAGAAGGAAAAAAAATAAAAATAAAAATAAAAATAAACCGAATTTTGAAGTAAGCTGAGTTTACTACACTTTGTGATATTTTGACAGCCAAAATGTATGTAAGATTAAAAATCAAGTTAATTAATTATTTGAAAATATATGGATGTGACATGATGATGAGGATGAACATGGATGGTGAAATCTAAATGGCGCATGAAGGTGGTGGCAAAAGGAAGGAAATATCGATGCCACGTCAGGCGGAAATCTTAAACCGAGTGGAGAAGCCTCCAAATCTCTTTCTCTCTCCCCCTTGGACCTCTAAAGCCACAATCTCTCTCTCTCTCTCGTTGTATCCTCCAGAATCATTTTTGATATTCTCTTCTTCTTCTTCGTCTTTTTTTTCTTTTCCACTGATATTCTTCCATCGATTTCTAGCTCTCAAAAATATCCAGGAAGCTAAAAGCAAAGCAGAGATGAAGAATTAACCAGCAATTCGCATAGGAAGATTCCTTGCAGGTCGTGTTTGGTTTCCTTGTAATTTTTTCATGCTTTGGTTGATTCTCAGATGAGATTATTTTTGGTAAATCTTGATGATGGATGATTTCTCCTTAATTTTGGACTCAAATTCTTCCCTTTACTGGTCTCTACTTGCATTTTCCCCAGCATAGATTTGTTCTTCTCTCGGTGTTGATTTCAAAGTTGTGTACCACATCTCGTCTGATTGAGATTCTTCTCTTCTTAGGAAGGAGCGATTACTCAACAAGACCTGTATTAGGATCATCTACGCGATAGAGTGTTAACCACACACGGATTTTGCTTTTTTCTTCTTCTTCTTCTTCAGCTTCGATTTACTAGTACAGTGTGTGGGTAGATCAAGGACTAATCTGGGGACGTGTTGTTCTTGCCGGCGAATGTTAAACTATTGATTCTCGATTGGTAGAAAGGTTGGAGATCAAGGGTTTAGTGATTTCGCCTCTTTTTGTGGAGATTTTCTTCTGTTGGTGTTAAGATTGTAACCATTCTAGTGGTTTAATTTGGGATGGCTACTTCATCTGAGAGGTGGATCGATGGTCTTCAGTTCTCATCCTTGTTATGGCCTCCGCCACGAGACCCTCAACAACATAAGGTATATATGACGTGATCCATGAACCGGCAGTTATGCTCTCTGATACGTGTGCCTCACTGTGCTCCTTCTCTTTATATGATTTTGGATATCTCTGATTATTGACTGTGTTCTCCGGGTTTCCTAGGATCAAGTCGTTGCCTATGTCGAATACTTTGGTCAATTCACATCAGAGCAATTCCCCGATGACATTGCTGAGGTACTTGTTGAGTTATGCCCAATTAGTTTCTTGTTACTGATAATGCTTATAAGAGTATTCTCTCACTAGTGACGTTTTACTGATTTATAAAATATCTGTATCAGTTGGTCCGCCATCAGTATCCGTCAACTGAGAAGCGACTTTTGGATGATGTGCTGGGTATGAACATCTCTATCAACACTTATGATGCTAATATCCGCACTTCTTTATTGTGCATCTCCATCTGATTTTTTTTCGTTTCATGATGAACAGCAATGTTTGTTCTTCATCATCCGGAGCATGGTCATGCAGTAATTCTCCCAATCATTTCATGTCTCATTGATGGCTCTCTGGTGTACAACAAGGAAGCTCATCCGTTTGCCTCTTTCATATCTTTAGTTTGCCCAAGTAGCGAGGTAAATAGTTTCCCCACAATTTTAGCTAAGACTATCTTCCGTGATATTTTTTCCTTTTTTCATATCCTCCTTAGTCTTTCGTTGTAAAGCTCCTATACCATTTTAATGCTGACATGTTTACAATCTTAACAGAATGACTATTCGGAGCAATGGGCTTTGGCGTGCGGAGAAATCCTTCGCATTTTGACTCATTACAATCGTCCCATATATAAGACTGAGCAGCAAAACGGAGAAACAGAGATAAATTGTCTGAGCAAAGCTACAACTAGTGGTTCTACGCTTTCAGAGCCTAAGGCTGTATCACCAGTACAGCATGAAAGGAAACCGTTAAGGCCTTTGTCTCCGTGGATCAGTGATATATTACTTGCTGCTCCCTTGGGTATAAGAAGTGACTACTTCCGTTGGTAAGTAGATTGTGTTACTGATGCTTCTATGTCTTCATGCGCTGGCCTCGTTCAATTTTTTTTGTTTTTGGGTCTTCTGTTGAGGACTATGGATTGAGGTTCTGTAGTGTGCGTAAGCTATACTTACAACTAAAAATGTTGCTCAAATAAACAGGTGTAGTGGTGTAATGGGTAAATATGCTGCTGGAGAGCTCAAGCCGCCAACCATTGGTGAGTTTAATAATTCCGTGTTTATATCCTCTCGGAACCAGATATTAATGAAAGTTCTGATCAACGGAGTTGTTCTGTCATTTCGTTCATAAATGTGTTTCCATCTCCTGTGGCAATTAGAATGGGTTCTGAGTTGCTTGTTGTAACACTCACGTTGAGCACTGTCTTACTTTGGCAGCTTCTCGAGGATCTGGTAAACACCCTCAACTGATGCCTTCGACGCCAAGATGGGCGGTTGCTAATGGAGCTGGTGTCATACTGAGTGTTTGTGATGATGAAGTTGCTCGATATGAGACTGCTACGCTAACAGCGGTTGCTGTCCCTGCTCTTCTTCTTCCCCCACCGACGACATCCTTAGATGAGCATTTAGTTGCTGGTCTTCCAGCTCTTGAGCCATATGCACGTTTGTTTCATAGGTAGCGTTTCTGAACGTACCCTTTGGATTGAGGTTTATTATTATTAGTAGTCTGTTGCTAGTTTTAAGGTTGTGCTTCCTTCAAAATTGCTTCTCACTTTCCTGTTATACTGTCAGATATTATGCCATTGCAACTCCAAGTGCTACTCAGAGACTTCTTCTTGGACTCTTAGAAGCACCGCCGTCGTGGGCTCCAGATGCACTTGATGCTGCAGTACAGCTTGTGGAACTCCTTCGAGCTGCTGAAGATTATGCATCTGGTGTAAGGGTAAGCGTAATAATATGAATCCTTTAATCTCTCCAGAAAGCTGATCGTGTCCCTTGTTCCGCACTATGAGATTTGTTGGCTTACAATATGTGGGAGCCTTTGAAACTTCATCAGCGGATAGCATTGACTCCTAAAACAAATCAGCTTTGATATGTCATCAAAAGGATTAGCGTTGATCACACTCTCTTTCTTGATGTAGCTACCCAGGAACTGGATGCATTTGCACTTCTTGCGTGCAATAGGAATTGCTATGTCTATGAGGGCAGGTGTTGCTGCTGATGCTGCAGCCGCTTTGCTTTTCCGCATACTCTCACAGCCAGCACTGCTTTTTCCTCCGCTATGCCAAGTTGAGGGAGTAGAAATTCAGCACGCGCCTATTGGTGGCTACAGTTCAAATTACAGAAAGCAGGCATGGTTCCTATTTTTTTCTTTTCTTTTTGGTGTTCTACCAACTTATCCCTGATATGAAAATTATAGTGAGACTGACTAATAACACAATCCTGTATTCCTCACCAGATAGAAGTTCCTGCATCAGAAGCAACCATTGAAGCCACTGCTCAAGGAATTGCCTCAATGCTTTGTGCTCATGGTCCTGAAGTCGAGTGGAGAATTTGCACTATATGGGAAGCTGCCTATGGATTGATCCCTTTAAATTCCTCAGCGGTTGATCTTCCCGAAATCATAGTTGCTACCCCATTGCAACCTCCTATATTGTCATGGAATCTATACATTCCACTCCTCAAAGTACTTGAATATCTTCCACGAGGGAGTCCTTCGGAAGCATGCTTGATGAAAATATTTGTTGCCACCGTGGAAACAATCCTCAGCAGAACTTTTCCTCCAAAATCTTCCAGGGAACATGTCAGGAAAGCTAGATCGAGTTTTACCACAAGACCAGCGACCAAAAACCTTGCTATGGCTGAGCTTCGTGCTATGGTCCATGCTCTATTTTTAGAGTCATGTGCTGGTGTGGAGATAGCTTCGCGCCTACTTTTTGTTGTGTTGACTGTATGTGTTAGCCATGAAGCACAGTCTAGTGGGAGCAAGAGACCGAGAAGCGAATATGCTAGTACTGCCGAGGAGAATCAATCTGTATTTGACAATCAAACTACTAACCGTAAAAGTAGAAATGTCAAGGGACAGGGACCCGTGGCAGCATTTGATTCATACGTTCTTGCTGCTGTTTGTGCTCTTGCTTGTGAGGTTCAGCTGTATCCTATGATCTCTGGAGGGGGAAACTTTTCCAATTCTGCAGTGGCTGGAACTATAACAAAGCCTGTAAAGATAAATGGGTCATCTAACCAGTATGGAGCTGGGATTGACTCGGCAGTAAATCATACACGCCGAATCTTGGCAATTCTAGAGGCACTCTTTTCATTGAAACCATCTTCTGTGGGGACTCCATGGAGTTACAGTTCTAACGAGATAGTTGCTGCGGCCATGGTTGCAGCTCATATCTCCGAACTGTTCAGACGTTCAAAGGCCTTGACGCATGCGCTGTCTGGGTTGATGAGATGTAAGTGGGACAAGGAAATTCATAAAAGAGCATCGTCATTGTATAACCTCATTGATGTTCACAGCAAAGTTGTTGCATCCATTGTCGACAAAGCTGAACCCTTAGAAGCCTACCTTAAGAATGCACCGGTTCAGAAGGATTCTCTGACCTGTCTAAACTGGAAACAACAGAACACATGTGCAAGCACTACAGGCTTTGGTACAGCGGTGACATCCACATCACGTAGTGAAATGACTCCAAGAGGTAACCATAAGTATGCTAGACATTCAGATGAAGGCTCAGGGACTAGACACTCAGAGAAGGGTATCAAAGATTTCCTCTTAGATGCTTCTGATCTAGCGAATTTCCTCACGGCTGATAGGCTCGCAGGGTTTTATTGTGGTACACAAGTTCTTTTGAGGTCAGTACTTGCAGAGAAACCGGAGCTTTCTTTCTCCGTTGTTTCACTGTTATGGCACAAACTGATTGCTGCTCCTGAAATCCAGCCCACCGCGGAAAGCACCTCTGCTCAACAAGGATGGAGACAGGTAAACCTCAGCATCTCTATTTCCCAGCTCTATTACAGTTTTCTTGATGTTCTTTTGGTTGTTCACGAATCCAAGTTCTCAAGGGGGTTCATTTACTGATCATAATTTTTCATATATCAGGTAGTTGATGCACTATGCAATGTCGTATCTGCAACGCCAGCTAAAGCAGCTGCAGCAGTTGTTCTTCAGGTCCAAATTTCTCTGATTTTTTTATTTATTTAATTAGTCAGGAAAACCACGTCTTTGTAAAGATTAAGCATAGTCAACTGCATAAAGCCTATGTTCACGCTATAGAATTCTTGGTTCACTTGATTCGATCTCTCATGTATTGCAAATGTTAAGAAAATTAAGCCGAGAACTTTTGTGCAGCACTTGTTTTAATATTTCACGGATAGGAAATAAAGAAATAATTTTTGTATGTATAAGATTATGGTCTAGCCATGGGTTTGTTTCAAGGTTACATATTGAAGAAATTACTTTTATGGTCATGTGTTATTTACAGGCTGAAAGGGAGTTGCAGCCTTGGATCGCTAAAGATGATGAAGAAGGTCAGAAAATGTGGAAAATCAACCAACGGATAGTCAAAGTGATGGTGGAACTCATGCGCAATCATGACAGGCCTGAGTCACTGGTGATTTTGGCAAGTGCATCAGATCTTCTTCTGCGGGCAACTGATGGAATGCTTGTTGATGGAGAAGCTTGTACATTACCTCAACTTGAGGTACTACACTGTTATTTGCTTTACAATGCCCTTCCTCGGGGTAGACTGAAAATTTGTTTTCTGATTCCGCTGAATTTCAAAACTTTTGCAGCTACTTGAAGCTACGGCAAGAGCAATACAGCCGGTGCTAGCTTGGGGGCCATCTGGACTAGCAGTGGTGGACGGTTTATCCAATCTATTGAAGGTAAGCATGAGTCGAAGAGAGCCTATGGTTTCTTGTGTCAATTGTAGATGATCAGTAGTAGGTCCAAACCAACTCTCACATAAACCTATGAGTTAAGCTCGCTTGCTCTTAGATAACAAAATGTAAGCGGAGGGAAGTTGAGGCTCTGAAATCATCTAGCTCTTAGCCTTATACTTTGCAATCTGGTAGTCGGTTAATTTTCTCTGAGAAGTTAGGGTATTAATGCTCTCAGTCATGTCCCAGTTACCAAAGTACTAAACCTTCACTCAATTGTTGACAACTGAATATGGACTGTCGTAAGCGGGTCTAGACTTTGGAGCAGACCACTTGTTCACATCTGTTTGTTTCTATGCAGTGTCGTCTACCGGCAACAATACGGTGCTTATCACACCCAAGTGCACACGTACGTGCCTTGAGCACATCAGTACTACGCGACATCATGAACCAAAGCTCCATAACCATCAAGGTAACTCCAAAACCAACGTCAACAACAGAGAAGAGCGGAATGCACAGCCCGTCGTATCGGTTCTTCAACGCGGCGACAATAGACTGGAAAGCAGATATCCAAAAATGTTTGAACTGGGAAGCTCACAGCTTGCTGTCCACAACTATGCCTACTCAGTTTCTTGACACGGCGGCTCGAGAACTAGGCTGTACCATATCCTTGTCGTCCCAATAACGACGAGCGCCTCTATATTGTTTTATGGTTATTTAGAGTTTCTTTAGACAAAAGAAAGATTTGGATGTAGACCAAAAGCAGAATATATTTATATAGCTTTGTATGTAATGGGTATGACGCAATCACTCCCACCGGCGTTGGATTTGCTGTCGCTCGGGTCTTATATAACTTAACCTCTCTCTCTTCTTTGTACATTTTTAAAAATGACGAACCAGCACGAACTTCTTGTTTTTTTTGTTTTCTCGTCATATCTCGTGTTCCAAAATTATCCCCCAAAACCTAAAAAAGTATTAAAAATACCACAAATCTTTACATGGTGAGATTCTTATTTTTCTTCTTCATAAAAAGCAAGCTCTTGGTGCTGTGTCTTTACAGGAGCGTGTGACAAGGGTTGGAACATCAAAGCAACGGGATGGGCCAATGGTAGTTAACATATGGGACTGGTTATCAGGAAGGAAACCGTGTCCATACTTTCGACGGACATCAAGACGCAGTCCAATTCAAAAGGTGTCTTTATTTCTTTAGACATCACTGCTAGTGTTAACTAGACGCAAGACTTCGGATGAAACCAAATTGGGAATGAGGAAGTGACGATGACTAACTTGTAAACCTGAACAAAATCCAAATAATTGGGTCGAGCTTACCGGGCAGTCACACACATGTAATAAAATCGAATATCATCAATTGATCCGGTTTCGGTTTGGATTTTTTTTTTGTTTTTTGTGTGCAAGGAAAATTTATCTTTAATTCACGATTCTATTGATTATTAAACCATCTCTAAAGCACAAGTAATTATTTCCATGTATAGTTGAGTTACGGTTTGTTGAACTATGAAGATTTCTTTAGTCGGAGAAGTCTTAAAACGGAAACACAAGTAAATCTCAATAGAACCAGAAACTCCAATTGATGCTCCAACCCCTAGTCCCTAGACGACGATTAATGTCAATGCTACCATAAACAGCGTTAAAGACGAAGGAACGAGTACAAGAGCTCAGAGCCTCGTGAGTGGTTACTTCACTTTTTCAGTATGGATATTAATCCAACAAGACACCTAACACAAAGTATGGAGATTGAGTAAATGAGAAAGTATGGTGGTTAAGTAAATGATAATTGACTTTTTAGTTGTGCACCTAATATAACGAAGAAGAAGAAGGAGTGGAGTGGAGAGTGAAAAAAGAAAAACAAAGAGAGAAAGAGAAAATGAGGTTTATACTCTGTCTTCTTCTTGTGTTGAACTCTATTTCAGCAACCGTTCCAAGTTCTTGTGTAAGACTCTGTGGGAAGATCTCCATACCGTTTCCTTTTGGAATTGGCGACGGGTGCTACCTCAACGATTGGTACGAGATCCAATGCAACAAGTCGGTCCCGTTTCTGCCCAAAATCAACAAGGAATTGGTGCAAATCGGTCTACCGATACCATTAGATGAGAACGCAAATGCGTCCATTTCTTCTGAGTCCATTCCTTTTGGGTCACTCCGCATCAAAACCAGAATAACTTCTATGGGGTGTTCTGGCGGCGACACAGAGAACTCGGAAGAGGTTTTGAATTTTACGGCAAGTCCTTTTTTAATCGGAAGCAATAACCAAATGATGGCTTTTGGGTGCAATGTCACTGCCAGGTTGACGCATATTGACCCTGGAATTGTGGGTTGCGTCTCGACTTGCGGTTATACGAAATTCCCAATAACGTACTCAGAAAGAGGCTGCGATGGCTACCGGTGTTGCAATGCAAGCACGCCTAGAGAGGTCGGTGCTGTAATTGGTGTGAAAATAGAGAGCGGCGATGGTGGTAATCCGACGTGCGGAGTCGCCTTCTTAACCGACGAATATGAGCATCCATCACTGTGGCACAACGGAACTGATCAGAAACAGCTTCACGCTAGGAAATATGCTACCATCCAGCTGACGTGGGACATTCTTACGACGAATCTTTCGTTTCAAGCTTCCTTGCGGTGCAGCAGCACCGACTTTCACTCTAGACCTTGCCTCTGCTATAATGAGTTCAGCTATCTAAGGTGTGCGTGCACCTCTGGTTACGAGGGTAACCCATACGATCAGGATGGATGCAAAGGTCAGTTCTTGGAGCTCTACGTACTAATCATTGAAAATCAAACTAAAAGTTTCCCCGATCATCATCTGGATATATATATAATAATTTCATGACGTTATCTTTTCATATGTTGTAGATATTGATGAGTGTAAAATCCTCGAAGATGGACGTGCCAAGTATTGTAATAGCCGCAAGACTACTTGTCAAAATATTCCCGGAAGCCATCTATGCGTGACCGAAAAGAACAAAACCTCCATAATTTATATTGGTAAACTCTCTTACTACTATCCCATAATATCTATATGCGGGTCAATATTTTACTATGATATTAAATTTAAAAATTTGCAGCAATAGGGTCAATATCTACTTTACTTACAACAAATGCCCGTTAATTCAAGAGCCAACAAATATAATATCGATTATTTTTATATATATTTATTTGAAAATATTTTTTTGCTAAAACTCAGATAATCATAGAACGTATATGAATTTATATTATATTGTTACTAAAGTCATTGAAAGGAACCATCATTAAAATCATAATATAATAAAATAACATTGAACCTCTGATATATATGGACTCCTAAAAATATGAATAGAAAATTCTTAATCACTAAAGCAGCAATTTTTTTTTTTATCTTTTTAATATTTATAGACTTATTTATTTGCAATATATAAATAATCAATAAATCAAGTGTGTTTTAAATCTCTTAAATTATACAGTAATGTTAACTTAATGAAATGTTTTAATAAGATTTAAGATCGACCGATATAAGCCCGATAAATATATTCCATTATGCTTAATTTTTTCTTGTTTACCAAAAAAAGTTTTGTTATTAAAATTTTTATTGAAAACTTAAAATACGTGAATCAAAATACATTTATTTAATGGAATAATTTCAGTTTTGACTCGAAATATATTCTCTTCTAAATATTAAACTTCTTTTAATTCCAATTTATATAATACTACAAAAAAAAAATTTAATGGATCAAAATTTCTTTTTTTATATTTTTATCTATGTAATTTTTTATTTTATACTTATTACCCTTTTATGTACGTAATATAAAAAAATATGAATAGAAAGTTCTGAAAAAACATATCCAATATAAGACATTGGTTTTATAATAAAATACAAACTAAAACATGGTACATTTTGTTATACGCAAACATTGTGAACGTAAAAAAACTGTCAGAAACATTTTCTTTCTGAAATACCGTTTTCTGGAAACCATTTTGCAAAGTTGTTTAATTTTTGTTGGTTATTGTTTTGCATTGATGTTCACTTATGGCATGAAAGTTATAAATTTAAACCTTAAACCATAAGCCCTAAAAACATGAACACTAACCCTTAAAAAACAAACTCTAATCCTCAAATCTGTTTTTGCCTTTACGTTTCTTGAAATATTTTGATATAGCATTGTCTTGTGATATATATTATGATATCATCTTTGTAATAATTATATATTTTGCAGTATATATAATAAATCAATATATCAAGTGTGTTTTAATAATATCTATACACGCCTCTCAGAAAATAATATGTATATTCCACGTTTTAGTTACACTTTACAACCTCCTAACCAACTCACTATGACAAATACTACTTTCTCATTATTGTAACATAAATGTCCATAATTCGATGCAGTACGAAACCCTATATTTT
>PKML01067133.1:0-36725 GCA_002933935.1 Eutrema yunnanense | reverse complement strand
TAGGTGAGCAAATTGATTATTCGCAAAGAGATTTGGTTTAATTGATTTGTGAACATATCAAACCTGAACTTTAAAGCTGATTTAGACTTTAGGATTCGCAAAGAGATTTGGAATTCCAAGGATTTAGATTTAGATAGTTATCGCAACGAGAGTTGGTTAGCTATATTTTAGTGATTTGAGTTCAAGAACCGTGCGTAATCTGAATCATGTAAGTTAATTTAGCTGCATTCATTGATTTCATGAAAAATACCCTGTGCCTATATTTTCCTCCATTGATTTACAACATCTTTAATTGCATACTTGTTTTCAATTACATCTTTTGATTTAGCGTAATTCGGATCTATATAATCTATTGTGTGATATCTTGAGTCTTTGTGGTTCGACCCCTACACTTACTACAACTACTACTTTAGTACTTTAGGGTATTAATTTGAGCATATCAAATTTGGCGCCGTTGCCGGGGACTCAATTCTCCATTAGATTTTAGCTAAGAAATTCGTCTAAATCGCCCGAGTATCGATCGATACCCTGCTGGTATCAGTCGATACCCGACGTCTATTTTAGTTACTTACGTTCTTTGTTTTTGTTTTCAGGTGTATGTCTAATTTTGAAACCAGAAGCAACAAAAACACTCCGCTAGTTGATCTATCACTGGAACAGCTAGCACTTTTGGAACGCACGAACATAAAAGCAAAAAAATCAGCTAAGATGAACAACAATCAAGTGGGGTTGGTTCGTGATGCAGCTGGTGCTTACAGAGACCAAGAGGGTCGGTTGTGCAATGAGCAAGGACAACGTCTGGATGGAGAGGGGATCGTCATGCCACCTGCTCCTGTTGTCGCTGAGAACGCGAGGAATGCTGTGGTTAATCGTGGAAGAACGATTGGTGAGTACAACAGGCCTGACCATTTTTTCGCAAATCGGTCAGCGATTCGTCCTCCTGCGTTTGAGAGAAATGACTTTGAGCTGAAACTTGCATACTACACTCTTGTGAGACAGCATCTCTTTCATGGTTTTCCTCATGAACATCCGATGGATCATGTGGAGAAGTTCGAGGACTTGGTCACTAGCATCAAGAGCAATGTAGTGTCCTACGACTATCTCTTCTGCAAGCTCTTCCCCTACTCTCTAGGTGGAGATGCGACTTATTGGCTGAGGCAGCTATCTCCTAGATCGCTGACTAATTGGGAAGAGACCAAGAGGGTCTTCCTGATTAACTTCTATGATGATGCACGATATGAGGATCTGAGGAATAAAATCTCCCAATTTTCTCAAGGACCTACTGAGGCGTTCAAGGCTGCTTGGACGAGATTCAGATCGTATCAGAGAGATTTTCTACATCACGGATACTCTGATGTGCAGCTACTGGGTATCTTCTTCAGAGGGATAGATTGGAGTTATCAGATGGCTTTGGACGCTTCGAGCAATGGTAATTTCAACACCAGGTATCCTGAGGACGCTTATGTGTTGATTGAGAACTTTGCATCTAGCAGTAGCACCAAGAGTGCATATTTCGAGCGCAAGAAGCTGGCTGGTAATCATGATGGGTCGCAGATCGCTGAAGTTAAGGCTCAGCTGGATTCTATGCACAGTCTTCTGCTGGGAAAGACAACAAAGACCGTTCACTTTGATGAAGATGTTGAGGTGTTTAACGAGGGTGAAGCTGAAGATGTCAACTACATTGGTGGTTCTGGTTTTCAGGGACAGAGGAACCAATTCAACAACAATCGAAGCTTCAACAACAACTTCCAGCAAGGAGGATTCAACCAGAAACCTGCCCAAAACAGCGGTTACACCAGGAACTACGGGAGTTCTTCTTACGAGCATGTGACTGCTAAAACATCAGAGAACAAGATTGAGGCTATGTTTGAAACGCTCGTTCAAGGACAGCAGCAGATCACAGTGAGCTTCAATGGTAAGATGGACGCCATGTACAAAGATCTGAGTGGAAGAATCGATGCTCTTGGTACTCATCAGAAGATTCTGGAAACTCAAGTAGCTCAGACTTCTGCTACTGACAAAGGAAAGATGGCCCAGACGAATCAGTATGTCAATGTGATAACCAGGAGCAGTGTTGAAGAATCCGAGAGATTTGATGATTGCAAGCCTGAATTTGATGCATCAGTGTTCGATTACAGAAGTATCGATCGATACCCTGTCTATATCGATCGATGCTCACCCGAAGAAAAGTCGAAGCAAAAAGCCAGTATCGATCGACACTCACCAAGCATCGATCGACACCATCCTGAAAAGCCGATACAGAGAGTCAATCTCGCCCAATTTTGGGAAGACCAGGAAACCGAGTGTCAGGCAGAAAGAGCTAAGGAACGAGCTGAGAAACGTGCGCGCAAGCCTAAGGAGTCAAATCCTACTCCTAAACATCTCATGGACCCTATTTCTCCAAATCAGCTGCGTGGCTTTGAGAAGATGGTACGAAGGATTTCCGATACATTGTCTTTTGAAGAAGCTCTAGAGCACCGTCCTCTGCTGAGTCACTTTCGAGATTGCAGAGAAACTAAGGAAGATATTAAGGCACTCTTCATTAAGGCCATAGGTACACCACCTCCACTGAGACAGTTGACTAAGAGGGAAGATCCAGGAATATTCTCAGTTCCATGCTCTATATCTGGAGTCGAATTCAAAGAGTCTCTCGTTGACTCAGGGGCCTGCGTCAATGTCATGTCAAGGGCAATTGCAGAGAGATTGGGAGCTGATATCCAACCTCCAAAGACATCTATCACGTTCGCGAACGATTCCACCTCTCTTCCATATGGGGCAATCGTTGATTTGATGATCACAATAGGAGATTGCCTGGTTCCTACTGATTTTTAGGTTGTAGAGATGAATGCAATATCACGTACGCAGCTGGTTCTCGGAAGACTGTTCATGGCTATGGTTGGTGCCATTATGGACACACCCAGCAAGCACATCTCATTCTCATACATTGACAAGGAGGTGTACTACAAAGCCATCCCTAGAGGAACTCCCACACGTATCTCTTTCATCGATGATGTAATAGGAGCGACGTTGATATCAGATCCTTTGGAAGAACCTCCTGACGTACTTACTGTCACATACATGTCAGTTGAACCGCCCAACATCCCTAAGAAAGTTGTCAAGAAGGCTAAGGCAACAAAGAAGAAGGCCAAGAGCAAAAGAGTCGAGAATCCCCATGTCACTTTAACCCCTCAGAAGTGTGATAGAAATTCGATTGAGTACAAGGTGAAGTGCAAGGGAACCTCGAAGCCATTCTCAAAGGCTAGAGTTCTTCTCACTTCGGAGCTGAAAGAGAAAGGAAAGTGTTCGTGGAAGGCATGTTGAGCATAACTCTGAAGCTAGCGATGTCAAGTTGTGGAGCGTGTTTTAGTGCGAGCTCTCATTCTTATCCTGCCTGAGCGGCAGTACAGTCAAGCTAATGACGTTAAACAAGCGCTTGGTGGGAGGCAACCCACTGGTGAGTCTGCTTTTGAGTCATTTTTCTTTTCATTTTTCGTTTTGTGTCAGGATGAACAAGGAGCTAACTCGAAATCGCCAGAGTGTCGATCGATACCCTTCTGTATCGATCTGTATCGATCGATACCCTACGCGATTGAGAACGGTTCATGTCGACTTAAGCCTAGTATCGATCGATACCAGGCTGTGTGTCGGTCGATACTCAATGTTCCAGAAAGGTAACTTCTTGTTTTTCCCAATTTTATNAACCGAACTAAACCAAACCGAACTAAACCCAAACTGAACACAAACCGAACCAAACTTATTTCGGTTGAGTTCGGCTAGAGTTTTATTCAACCCGAATCAACCGAACCGAGCCGAACCCGAAATTAAACCGAAATGTCCACCCCTAGTTTATAACTTCTAAAATCTAAGAATGCAGATAAAACGATGTAAGTTTGATGGAGGGAAAAGCTAGGTCTTTGGGTAGTTCGCAGGAAATCAAGAATCATAAATCAGAGAATTAAACAGGGAAATCATTAAGCACTATCTAGAACTCAAATCACTGTTTTATAATCAATCTACTGTCGTAGTATTAATTACTATGCCTAATAACCTAAGATTCTAAACTGTCGTTTGAATTCATGAAACTAAACATGCTTTAAGATCGAGTTTGATATCTTCACAAAACGCCGTAACATCAGATTTCGTTGGTTAATGACGTTTTGCTCATCTATGTTCTTTCAGGCTTTTAAACAAACACTTTTGATGCGTTAAAAAACATAAGATCAGAAACTAGGTAGCTAATCAAGTTTCAACACTAAGAAGAACAATAGATGAAGAACTAGAAGATAGATCCCTATTCCAACTAATCTGATTCAACGATTCATGAAGTTCCATTGAAACCCTAAAACCTAACTATGAGATTACTCAGACATAGAATCAGAGAAACCACAAAGAGATGAAAAAGAAATCATAATCCAATAGAAATAATAAATTAGGGTTCAAAAATCTTCTCAAAAGCCTGTAGAGTCAGAGATTCGTCTCCCCAAAGAAAGAGATGTAAAAGTCTATAGAAAAATAAAGCTTAACCTTAGAAAGTGGCTTAAAATAAGTATAAATAGGTCTTGGGTCGAATTGGGTCGAGTTGGGGTGATTCCAAGGCAAAATAGGAAGTTAAAAACTGCCTTTTTTTGGTCAAAAAAGTGGATCGATCGATCTGCTTGATTCGGTCGATCTGGAACGTGTTCGCAAGGCTGGATCGATCGATCCAGGCTCCCCTCTGCACTTGCCTCTTATGTTCGCCAGATTGGACCGTTTTCACGAAAACTCGCATAACTTTTGATCGCACCGTTGGAATGACCTCAAACCACTTCTAAATGAAAGCTAATCCACTGATCTGTCTTGTATCAATATTTGAGCTCGATCCATCGGTGGTAAGTCCTTCAACGAATGCCAAATTTTTGACGTCTATGCATGATCCTGCATCTCGATATGCTAATTTTCACCCAAAACGGCTCATTTTCTCCCAAAGTCACATAAAACCTGAAAAGACTCGATAAATGACTAAAAGACTCTAAAAAGACACTTTGACTCAATAAAAGACACAAAAACAAATGTTAGAAACCGGTAAAAACACAATTTATCAACTCTCCCAGACTTAATCTTTTGCTTGCCCTCAAGCAAACAGAAAACCAAGAACAAGGAAGAGGTTTGAAAAACACGGAGACTCACATTTTCTTTATAACATTGCAATGACCATCCAACTTAGTAATCCACATGTTGCCAAACCATCTCCAGATCGAATCACCATGTACTTCTATGCGAGCATTACAGCTTTCCCAGATTCAACACATAGTCTCGCATAATAGATCAATAGCCATCATTGTTGGGTCTCACCGAAAGATCATAGTGCCAAGAACCTTCTAGACTATTTCCTTTTCGATATCATGACAAGACAACTACACAACTTTTGGTAATCTTTCCCTCCCCCAGACTTATTCTTTTCGCAGGGCCAATGGCTGATGGAACGCGAGTATTGATGGTTTTTGCCACCAAATCCCGGTTCATTTTAATGCCACCCTTTACTTCTAAGGTGTAGGCGAATAGTGGTATCCCTGGAAATTTTCCTCAACCTCGCTTCCAACCTTAGTGTGATCATCTCTTTCGAAGTAAAATAATGGGATCGATGAACATTTTCCTAGCCCTTTACCCGAAAGAAAATCATTTCATCTTTTCTGCTTTTTATTTTAAATAAGGGAGAGGAGTAACATACTTTCACACATGTTGTCTTTGTCAGATACAAAAAAGGAGTCAAGCCCTGAAGACACCAATCACAATGATGAGGTAAAAGGAAGAGCTTCGAAACTAGCTCAGGCTGTTGAATTGCTCTGGAGACATGGATGCCTTTGATAAACTGGTCAGCCCTTAGATTTTTCATTAGTCTGATCTGAAGCTAATTCTGCAACAATGTTCACTTAGATGTAGATAAGAACAGTAAATCCAAGAAAGTGCTCATAATCTCCAACAAGTTTTTGACTCAATAAAACGACTCAAGAAAAGCACCAAAATGACTCAAGAGAGTATAGAAAAGAAAGAAAACAACGTTAGTAACGACAAAGACCCTCCCTCAGACTTACTTCACACCGTCTCGGTGTGAAAATAAATCAAGAGGAAGGCAAAACATACTCAAGAAAAATAAAATAAAAGAAAATAAAACTTACCGGTGGGTTGCCTCCCACCATGCGTTTGTTTAAAATCGTTAGCTTGACTTCGGTCTCATATGTTAATCATGAGAATCAAAAGGTTGGGCCAATGCACCTTTGGTCATTCTCCAGTTAGGACAAGAAACAAAATGCGCAACATGGCACACAACTATCCATGGCAAAGAGATAAAACTCACATCAAGGGATGTTACTACGAATGTTGCATATATCTTGAAATTTTCCTTGATGGTGAGATGCTCATGAGGATCAAATGCATTTGATGGAAAAATAAAGTCAACTTCTGGATTAAACGAGTTAATCACAAAATAGTCAACATCATCTCCATCAATCATGTAAAGCACATTATCCTCTTTCCTAGAATCCATCTCAACCTTAGGGTTCTCTATCTCATTCAAGATCTTATCTACATCAAGCACATCCCCTAGGTAAGATTTTTCAAGAAGAGATCTAGATTCCTCAGGCATTGAAAGCTTAAATTCGAGATCATGAACATTCAAAGCACATAGATAATTAATATCAAAACATACTTTATGGTAATCTCTAGCAAGCTTTTCTACCCTTAAGAAATCTAGTCTTTGAGACTCACAGATTAATTCATAGCATTCATCAATGAGCACATGAGTATGCAAATTAGAAGCTACATCTTCAATACAAGGCAAGTGACTATCTTCATAATCATATATTTCAAAGGTTGGGTCAAAAATATATTCTAGCTGGCATGGTGGAACCCAATAAACTACCTCTTCAAGTTCATGAGCTACCATTATCTCGGACATTGTGAGCTCCCTTCCCTCAAGTGCTGCCCGATGTGACATGAGGTTCAAACGGATCATAGCTGCGAGGTCACTCATTTTCATCGTTGGGTTCTCTTCATGATGCTTATCTAATTCCACTTTTTGTTCTGGTGTGAGTACAATTTCATCAAATGGTGGCTCCACGTATGGCTCATCTTGAATGTATTCATCAAATGTGGCATCCTTTTCTTATGGCCAATCATTGTAATCCATTGCCATCAACTATAAGAAACAAAAAATAATAAAATAAAAAGTTAGTAAAAGCTAGTGTCTTACTCTGAACTCTAGTCCAAGACTCGTAGGTAACGCAATTGATCCCCGGCAACAGCACCAAATTGATTTAGGTGTTTTCACCAAGTCAATTAATAACTAAAGTGCACACTACCGCAATCTAACGCTATATCGATGTAGTACTTTAGGATCGAATCCACAGAAACACTACGAGAATGCAGGAGGAAAGTAAATCTAAGACGAATGCAATTGTTTATGGTTTGTAACTTCTAAAATCTAAGAATGCAGATAAAACGATGTAAGTTTGATGGAGAGAAACGCTAGGTCTTTGGGTAGTTCGCAGGAAATCAAGAATCACAAATCAGAGAATTAAATAGGAAAATCATTAAGCACTATCTAGAACTAAAATCATTGTTTTATAATCAACAAACTGTCGTAGTATTAAGGGAAAACGACGTATTTCCCCCTCAGATGTATCATATAAGTGTAGATCCACCCAAATTTTTGACATCGACATAGATCCTCACGAAATAAAAGTTTTAAACATATTTCCCCTCAATTAAAAAATTTGAAACGTATTTATACCTAGACATCGATTTTATTGGTTTGCGACTTAAACCGCAAATCTAACCACCCAAACCTGAAACAAAACCGAATTAAAAAATCCGATTTAACCTTAAACCTGACCCGTGTAAAATACCAGTTCCCTAAAAAAAAAAACCAAATCAATCGAAGAACCCTAAATTCGGTCAAGGGCAACAACCGTCGAGATCGATGTCTTCTGCTTCGTCTTTCTCGTCTCTCGCTTCTACCGTTGGCGGAGCTGGTGGTGGTAGCTACGGCGAGCTTGGGCCTGCGTTCGTGGTTGATGCATCTATGGCGGAAGATGCGTTACGGGCCCTGAGAAACGGGCTTCCGCTAGTGATTGAGCATTTGCCAGAGAATTCCTTGGTGGCTATGATTACTTTTGATTCCATGGTTAGGGTCTATGATTTGGGTTTTTCAGAATGCTATAAAGTTGTCATTTTCCATGGCGAATGTGAGCTTCCTCCAGAGCAGGTAAAAACCTTGATTTGGGACTTTGGTCAATCGGAGAGGAAGAAGAAGCCTTTCAAGCTGATTCAAGTTGATTTTGGGATCTGTAATTAAAACATTGTAGTGATTCTACTCTCTTCTTCTTCTTTTTTCAATATTGATTTGTAATTTTTTGTGCCAAAAACAGTTTGAAATCGTGAATTCATGACAAAGATCTCATTGGATTCTCAATTGCAGTGATAAAATCTAATACCCATAAACTTGGAGATATGAGGAATCCAACCCTAACTATAGATTTATCCTCGCTTTTGGAAAATCTATTTCAAAACAATTGAATTTGGAAACCCGAATTTAGGGTTCTTCGATTGATTTGGTTTTTTTTTTTACGCGGCAGAGAGTATTCGACGACGCTGTAAGTCGGGAAAAGCTCAGCCGGGAGATTGGTCTCGGTGATCCCGGCGTAAGAGCGAGGGAAAAGGTTGTGCAAGCAGAAGGGACAAGCCCATATTCGAGATTGGTAATCCACACGAGCGTAAGGGTTCACACTGCGCCGCATCGAGAGCAAATCAGCGGATCATAAGGAATCGTGGGAAGCTCGGAGAACTACATCAATGGAGTATACATATGATGCTTAGAGGAACAACGAGAGATTTACAATCGGATTTCGTGGTTGGCTATGAGTTAGATCTTCGATTAACCCTCAGTCGCTTCTAGTTTTAATCAATTTTCGAGTCGTGAAACAAGAAGAGAGGTTTGGTTTTGGTTTAATTGGGTTGAAATTGGGTTTAGTTTTGGTTTTATTTTGGATTTATTAGGTTAAGGTTTGATTGGTATATGATAAACCGAAATTAATTTTGATTTGTGTGCAATTTGGTTTGAAACTTTAACTTGGTGGATAAATAAGTTTCGAACTTTCGTTCGATGGGGAAATAGGTTTGGAACTTTTATTTCGTGGAGATCTACGTTGAAGTCGAAGGTTTGAGTGGATATACACCTATATGATATTTCTAAAGGGGAAATACGTCGTTTTCCCTAATATTAATTACTATGCCTAATAACCTAAGATTCTAAACTGTCATTTGAATTCAGGAAACTAAAAATGCTTTAAGATCGAGTTTGATATGTTCACAAAACGCTTTAACATCAGCTTTCGTTGGTTAAGGACGTTTTGCTCATCTATGTTCTTTCAGGGTTTTAAACAAACACTTTTGATGCGTTAAACAACCTAAGATCAGAAACTAGGTAGCTAATCAAGTTTCAGCACTAAGAACAACAATAGATGAAGAACTAGAAGATAGATCCCTATTCCAACCAATCTGATTCAACGATTCATGAAGTTCCCTTGAAACCCTAAAACCTAACTATGAGATTACTCAGACATAGAATCAGAGAAACCACAAAGAGATGAAGAAGAAATCATAATCCAATAGAAATAATAAATTAGAGTTCAAAAATATTCTCAAAAGCCTGTAGAGTCAAAGATTCGTCTCCCCAAAGAAAGAGATGTAAAAGTCTGTAGAAAAATAAAGTTTAGCCTTAAAAAATGGCCTAAAATAAGTATAAATAGGTCTTGGATCGAATTGGGTCGAGTTGGGGTGATTCCAAGGCAAAATAAGAAGTTAAAAACTGCATTTTTGGTCAGAAAAATGTTGATCGATCGATCTGCTTGATTCGGTCGATCTGGAACGTGTTCGCAAGGCTGGATCGATCGATCCAGGCTCCCCTCTGCACTTGCCTCTTCTGCTCGCCAGATTGGACCGTCTTCACGAAACCTCGCATAACTTTTGATCGCACCGTTGGAATGACCTCAAACCACTTCTAAATGAAAGCTAATCCACTGATCTGTCTTGTATCAATATTTGAGCTCGATCCATCGGTGGTAAGTCCTTCAACGAATGCCAAACTTCTGACGTCTCTGCATGATCCTACATCTCTATATGCTAATTTTCACCCAAAACAGCTCATTTTCTCCCAAAGTCACCTAAAACCTGAAAAGACTCGATAAAGGACTAAAAGACTCTAAAAAGACACTTTGACTCAATAAAAGACACAAAAACAAATGTTAGAAACCGGTAAAAACACAATATATCAATCATACGCCCTCAAGAAGACCCACCAGATCATTCGTACACCACCAGGACAAACCAAGACGCTTTTCTGGCCCTAGGGGAAGATTCAAACGCAGAGAAGCCACTTTCCATATATGAAGCCCCTCATCACTCGTTTACCTCTTTTGTCGACCAAAGGAGATTGCATCTCGACCATTTATCATCTGGAGACCATCTCAGCCGTCCAAGGAGATCAGAGAAGCCCTAAGCTCATCACCATCCCAACGAATCCGCCTCACCAGCCCCTATGATCGAGTTCTTGACCAAATCACCTCCGATCAAGCCATTAAATTATTTTCCTTGATATTTGCTCTTTGGTTAATGTTTTAGACCGTTGTTTAGTCATCCTACGAGCCTTTATAAGTTATGTTCTTATGTCTTTTGTAAGCACACAATTATCAAAAATAAATCTAAGTATTTTCTTTGTTTCAAAGCACGGGTGTTCTTTGATTCGTTTTAGCGAGTTCTAGTAAGTTTGTGAGATTCAATCTCTTTGGTTTTCGTGATGAGATCATTTCCTTTGTGATGATTAGCCTTTAGGAGTGATTTCAATCCTTGATACTCATGGTTAGTTCATAAATGGAAAATTGTTCGTTAGCTACACGAACTATACGAGAATGCATGACTACACATCCGAACTTAAATAATGTGTTGATAACTACATCATCTATTGATATAGCATACACACACATCCGAACTAACATGAGTCATGTGCCCAACACCATGACCATCACTTTTTTTGCTTTTCCGGTGTAGGTCGACGGACTCCAGCACTGACCCGCATTAACTCATTAAATCCGACCCAAATTAAATAAAAACTTAAAAGAAAACATTAAAAATGACCTCCTCAGCTTCTTCTTCCTCGTCAATTCTGATTTACAGATAGGATTTTGATTCGGTATGTTCTCTCAATTTCATTGAATTCGATTCTTTCGTTCATTTAATTTCTGAGTATTGATAAACATCAAAATAGTAGGTGGTTAGGGTTTACGAAATTCCCAAAATCGTTTGCTAATTGGGGTGATAGGCGAATTAAGAAAATCCAATCCAAGCGAACCGCCATGAGCCCTTCCCGTCACTCACAATCATCTCTCAAACTCTCTTCTTCTCTTTCTCTCCGTCCCAGAAACTTTATGGTTTAAATTTTCCTAAAATCTACACGAATTTCTTGGACGAATCGATCTGAAATCTCTTAACTAAAGATGTACTCGTCCTCCTCTTCTTCCAATTTTCTTTGATTTCCATCGGCGAGGCATCTCTTAACCACCACCATACCCACCGCATCTACATTCATGCTTCGCCGTAGCTCCTACAGCGTCGGTGTGTTTCACAGGAAGCGTGCTTGTTTTAGACGACATAGTCGGAGCTTGGATCTAGAGAGCAAACCACTAAACTTTTTTTTTGCGTATATGAAGTAAAAAGTAATGATCTGATCTTTGGGAAACCGTTTGAGATGTTTTGTGGAACTGGTGGTGGTGGTGCTGATGCAGTAGTTGTTTCCGGTTAGAATTGATCGGAGCTTGGTGAAATTTCTGGTGAGAATTGATCGGAGCTTTCTCAAAACTTTCGCTTTGGACCCTCATTGAAAGCGAAACATTTCGCTTGCCCCTCTTGAAATCGATGGTGGTCTTCTTCGCCGGAGAAGTTGAAGCAGAGAATGTGGCCATGTAGATCTAAAGGATCTCGATCTCCACGGCAAGCTCGAGTGGCGGATGTGTATTTTGATTTCAATCGAGATTTCTGGAATCGAGCTTGTGANCGCCTCTTCCACCTCCATCCATCGTTCTCGGGTCGTGGCCGTCCTCGTCGTCGACCGCGCCTTCTTCAATTCCAATAAGTTTGTTGAATTTGTGTATAAATGCTTAGGGTTTGATATTGTTTTGTGAAATTTGTGTTTGATTTTTCTCTTACATGCTTAATTTTGTGAAAATTCTGTTTGATTTAGTGTTTGGGTATCGTCTAGGGTTTGGAATTGGGGAATGGGGGTTTCGAACTGGGTTTGGATTTTTCTTCCATCGTTGGTGTTTTTGATGTTGCCGACTAGTACGATAAGATGTTTCTCTAGTTTGAGTTTTGGTTTTCTTCTTTTTAAAAAATGTGTATCTGGTTTTGGTTTGCAAAAATCGTTTGATTGGAACTAGTAAGATAAGATTGTGAAGCAACTGTTGATTTATAAAACTTTTGTTTTCTTATTGTAAGTGTCGAAAACCATCAAGTAGAGTAAAGAATACTTTGTTAGATCTTTTTCTTTGATAATTAAAATATCTTTTGGTGTTAGCTTTTTTTTTTTTTTTTTTTTAGCGGTGTAGTAAAGACATTTTGTGTTTGTGTTTGTAATTTTGTATAGTAAAAACGTTTCGTGTTTGTAAATCTGTATCGAAATGACTTTTGTGTCGTTGGTTAGTTTGCTTCTTTACTTAAGGGCATAAGATTGTGAAGCAAATTCTATTCCTTGATACTGGTTTCACGATTTGCCATGTCTTTATGCTGAAGCTTCTTCACTTAATTTCTTTTAGATTGTCTGTTTTTCTCTTACTTTATGATGTATGCTATATGTAAACTTTTCTGTCAAGCTTCTCCAACACTTCATCTTCGATGTGTGCTGAACAAGTGGAAACTGAAACAGAGGTCATGGATACAGCGGGAGCGAGCGTTGTGGAGGCTGACAACGAAATGCCCAAGATTGAGTCTATCAGTATGTTTTGTGATAAGTTTCTATAACTATTCATAAGTAGATTTTTTCAGGTTTTGTCCAACTTGTAATGCAGTGTATGTTGAGGATTGGCACTTGTTGAGACTATTCAGAATTATAAATTTTTAATATAGATTGTATTTTTTCGCATATGGATTGAATTTTTTTTTAATGTAGATTGTATTTTCTGCATCTATCATAGGAAGCAAAATGGTTTGTTAAATAATTTAATTTAGATATTAAATAGTTTATTACGGCATAATAAATCGCTATAACAAAATAAATTAGAGCAAAACTGTTATATTATTATAGAAGCATCTATTATAGCAAGAAACAAGAGTTATTAAATAATTTTTACAAAATAACAAAGTGTTGTGACAAAACATAATAAATCATTTAAGTATTCCTATGGTATAAGAATCTATCATAATATACGGAAATAGTGCTATCATATGGGTGGTATTTACCATAATTCGCGATATCCTACCGTTTGTTAATTCGCTAATAAAACTCTACTAACAATGTTCATATTTTTTGTAGTGAAGAGTTGTAAGATTGGTATGGTAGGTTACTTAAAAACCCTAAAACGGATGCTTATATTTATGAGTTTACAGCTGGCTTATCACCATGTAATTATGGATTCCGCTCGTGGATTGCTAAAAGTGATGGAGTTTATATCGGGAGACTAACAGAATAAAACCTCCGACGCTTGTGGGTAGATGGACAAAAAATGGCATAAGATCGATGGGAATCAACATGCTTTTTTTATTTCTATTTTTATGAACTACTTGTTTATTATCCAAAGTGATATTTTTAGGGAATGGATAAATTGGTCGAAACCAGCAAAAAAGTAGTAGCGAGGACGAGGAGCTTTTGAGATCGTATTCTTGGGTGGCTTGAAGCTATGCATGTTTAAACTCATAGTTAGTGGTTGTTTGCTGATACGAAAATCGATACATCTTTCTAGCATAGTTTCTTCTCTCTTATCATATCATTCACAAGTACATCTAAAATCTCTTGGGTTACGGATCCAATCTCGCTTCGTTCCATTCCACTCTCTGGAATTTGTCAAGTTTTCTTGAATCTGAATCTGTTAATACAGGTAGGTGTTTAGAAAGTGCACATTGTCAGCTTTTAATGTACGCCAGATGAACTAATGTTCTTTTCTCTGGTGATGAGAGTTGTGCCGTGGAATCAGTACCAGCAGCTGGATTCCATTAAGTACCGTGTGTACCGCGGTTGCGCTTCCGCGGGACTTGAGAGCCCCTGTCCTCTTAAACTAGAGCCTGTGCAGCATCGCCATATATCATCACCAGGACCTGTTGTTGTCGTCTCTGAAAAGGGCAAACACCACGTAAGTGAAGCTGATTACAGCAGCAAAGAAGCTTTTAAACTCTCCTTGAGGAGTAGCTTGAAGGGGCCGTCTGTAATTGTTGCGCTCCCTCGAGGATATAAAAGAATACGAAACATTGAGCGTTGATATGGTAGCCACCTCACTGGTGAGGCGGAAAGTGCAGTGGCCAGATGCTTGTGGTAGCGAACTCACTCAAGTTAGAGAATTTGAGCCGAGGTATCTCATGTGTCTTGTTACGTCAAAAATCTCAGTTAATTGTGAATCGTAAGCGCGCGCGACCTAACCTCAAAATTGAAAATGCAGACGGGAGGACAAGGGACATGTTCGTGTGTGATCATGTAGCTCCATCATTCGATTACTGGGCCTCTTGTGTCTGTTATTACAAAGGTCTCTTCAAGGTTTTGGCTGCTTGTACATTTTCTCGTGTTTCCAGTGGCAACAAAAAAAAAAGCACGATAAGAAGTAGATCATAAAAGAACATCCAAATCGATGCATAGAACAGCAGAGAGTCGCAATAACTCTCTCCGGTATCAATCAGATAGGAATCTCAACCACGCTATAATGCAAACACTTGACTGGCGTTATACAGGAGTAAATCGCAATTTTAAAAACAAGAGAAGATTTTATGGAATAAAAATAAACACTAGGGACCAAAATGAAAGAAGACTAGACAAAGAAATCTACCGTCTCTTCAAACCAAACCCAGAACTCCGTCCGACGCTTCCCGGTGAGAGAGAGAGATGCGGAAGATCAATTCCCTGTACGGACGAATTGGGCTTCTAAGGAGAGTACCCGAAAAATCTACGAAGCAATCTCATACATTCGTCGCCTCTCACTCCTTCTCTACCGACGGTGGTTATGGCGGTGGCGGTGAGTTTCAGCAGAATAGCTCCAGGGTCAAGATCTTCGACCGAGACCTCAAGCGCATACATGTGTAGTGTTCGAATTCATCTTACATTTTTCCCTCTCTTTTTTTTTCTCCTCGTTCCCAGATTTTCGATTCTTTGTTTCTGATTTATGACTTTTGTGTTCGATTTGACTCCGGATTGAAGCGTGACCGAGCGGCGTGGCTGTCTCGCCGTAAAAACGACACTTTTGTCGACGCTGTTGCAGAGAATCTGCTTGACCGCTTAGAGGTACTCTCCGTTTAGATCGCATTAAGACAAGTAGAGAGCTATTAGCAAATGCCATAGGTTTTAGTTAAGAGTAATGTGAATCATGTTTCTCATCTTTAAGTTTAGTGATCTTTTTTGTTTTTTTTCTTTCTGTTTTGCTCTTTCCAAGGATTGTAAGAAGAGTTTTCCCACTGCATTGTGTTTGGGAGGATCTCTTGGTGCTGTTAAGCGATTACTACGTGGTCGCGGTTAGTTATCTCTCTCCGGACTGTCCTGTTTTGGATTTATTTCCATCTACAACTTTAAGTATGATGATGAATTTGGCTTTGTTGCACAGGTGGGATTGAAAAGCTTATCATGATGGATACATCATATGACATGATTAAGTCATGTAGAGATGCTCAAGAGGATTCACTCCATAAATCCATTGAGACATCTTATTTGGTCGGTGATGAAGAGTTTCTTCCAATCAAAGAGAGGTAACAACAACACTAGTTTTCTTTCTTGCCTTTTGCTGCCACTCGCCAGAGTTATCTACCTACTAACATCTGGTATATGTTGTTGTCTGCAAAGTTCGGTTGATTTGATCATAAGTTCGTTGGGGCTTCATTGGACAAACGATCTTCCAGGATCCATGATACAGGTTTTCCCTTTTTGTTGGTGTATGTGAATTGGTTTTGTCCTCTTAATAATGTGTGCTGGTTTTGGATTGAAATAACTGCAGTGTAAACTGGCCCTGAAGCCTGATGGCCTATTCTTAGCAGCAATTCTTGGCGGAGAAACCTTAAAGTTTGTCCCGTCTTTCATTTCGTGTCAAGACTCAATATTAAGTACTTCTCCCATATGTCCTTTGTTATTATCCCTTATAAATTGATTTTTTTTTTTTTTCATCAGGGAGCTGAGAATAGCATGCACTTTGGCTCACATGGAGCGCGAAGGAGGCATTAGTCCCCGGCTATCGCCTTTGGCACAGGTGTGTATGTGCGTGAGTCGTAACAACAAGTTCACTTAATTTTCTTTCCAGGTTGAAAATGACGCCGATTGCAATTTGTAGATGACAGAGCCAAAAAGTTGGTTTCTAGTACTGAGCTGAAGAACATGGCTTCTCTTATCTTCCAGGTTAGGGACGCAGGGAATCTCTTGACCAGGGCGGGTTTTAGTCTTCCTGGTGTTGACGTTGACGAATATGTTGTTAAATACAAGAGTGGTAAACTATTCCACTTTTGTTCTTCATCACTGGCGAAAGCTTTTGTATCTTCTAAGAAATTCTTCAAAAATTTGCCTCTTCTTTGATATCTTTCTACTCAGCGCTGGATCTTATAGAGCATCTTCGTGCAATGGGTGAAACCAATGCTCTTCTCCAGAGAAACAAGGCTGGTTTCTTCTTCTGCCAGACTTTTCGCAATTCTGACTACTGCATACATTTTCTTAACCAAGATTCATTCCTCTTCTTGACTACAAAAACAGATTTTGAATCGCGAAACTGCACTTGCCACAGCAGCCATATATGACTCCATGTTCGCCACAGAAGATGGCATTGTACCTGCTACTTTTCAGGTCTGCTGATTGAAATTTAGAAGTACCTCAATAGCAGAAGAACCATTCCCCCAATCCTATATAGCCAAAATATTCTATAGCTGTTTAGACTTTACCTGCACGGTACACAATCTATAAAGTATACTAAAATCTGAAAGTGCATAATCCCGTAGTGGATAATGGTCGAGGCCTAAAGTATATCGTTGGGCATTTCTGTGTAGGTGATTTACATGACAGGATGGAGAGAACACTCGTCTCACCCGCAGGCCAAGCGGAGAGGCTCAGCCACGGTATCCTTCACGGATATCCAGAAGGAATTTGGTGGTCAATCTTGAATCTTGATGGATGGATTGAGGAAGAGACACGTACGATAAACCAAGACTTTACAAACGAGACTGAGAGAATCAGTGACTTAACTATAGGAATACCCTGTGAGGAACTCTTGTAAGTTTGTCGCCAAAAAAAAAGAGTTTTGTCTGAGTCTTTCATTGCGTCGCGATCATATCACCCAATGTATCGAATGATAATGGAATATCTGACCAGATACAAGTTTGCTGGTTTCATTAAACCTTGGCATGAAATCTTCCTTATGATAAGAAGAATGAGAATGCGCAGAGGAAGCTGAGTTTATAGTGTGATCAATCTTTGTCGTTAAAAAAAAAGCTGAGTTTATAAATAAATTTGAAAATGTTTTTAACATTTCAATATATATTTTACAGACACAAACGCATAAATTGTGTTTGAAACAATCAAGCCTTGCGAAAAATATCTTCGCTCACGATATAAAAAAAAAAGTAGTTTCGTACAACTGACCAAAGTTTCTTGATTTGGCCCGACAATGAAACATACTTAAATATTCACAACCTTTGGTTTGGTTTGCTTACTAGGATGATCCAACACTGCTTTTTTTTTTGTTTCGTTCTGTAGCTATATAGTGTGTATCTTAAAATAAAAAGAGAAGATCAAACGTGATCGTGACCGTCCAGATAATCATACACTGATATATTCAAGGGCTCCATTTGTACTTCACCTCCATTGTCACAAAACGCCGTCGTATCTCCGTAGCCAGAGTTCCCGGACATGAAATCACCGCCGTTACTGTGGACGATTCCGGCGTCAACGGCCATTCCGGCATTGGAAGCAGCTTGCTGGATAGATCTCGGTGAAGTTTTGGAAGCGATTGAAGGAGGAAGCAATTGAGGGAAATTGAGAGATTCGAGTGAATTGGGTTGGTGTAAACAGAAGAAAGCTACGTCGTGTGCTACGGCGGCGCCTTCTGCGGTCGAGAATGAGCCTAACCAGAGACGGTCGCGAGTTCCCGGAACTCGTATCTCCGATACCCATTTTCCCCATTTCCGGCGACGGATTCCTTTGTACTTTGATTGAGTTTCACCGGCGTCTCTGTAATCCATTTTTGTTTGTTCTGTTTGAGTTTTGAATCTGAGGATACGGTGACTATTTATACGTTGAACTTGGGAAAGTCAAAAAGGATTATAATAATATAATAATATTAGGTTGACCAGTATAATTTTAAAATTATTAAATAATAGTTTATAGTATATAATAACAATTCAACTGGAAAAAAATCAACCGGTCAAAGTATGACCACCTCTTTAGTGGTATCAATTTGACATGCGGTGGATATTGCTGGTTTCAAGTTTTTATGAGAGTGAATTATTTCCAAACGAGTGATGTGTTTACAGTTTTTGTTTTTGTTTCAAAATAAAAATGATGTTATATATTTTTTTCAATGTAATTAAAAATTGAAAATTAATCAATTTTTTTTTATCTTCATAATTTAAAACATATGCATAAATACCTTATATTTGGCACCTTTTTAAAAAAAAAAAAAAAGACCTAGTAGTAGTGACTTCGTAAATAAATAGAAGTTGACTGTAAAATTATTTTATACAATTAAGTTATCTATCTCTAATTATATCGTTGTTGTTCAAATCATTTATTATTAAAAAAAAAGGGATGTTAGGTGAATTTGTAATTTTCTTTTTATATATAATTGTTCATTTAGACCAAAACATCATCTAAAATTAATAAAGCAGTGAAAACTCCCCACAAAACAAAAAAAGTCGATTCAAACTTGAGAATCCAGATGAAGAGAACGTGAAACGTTGTCGTATGCGATTAACCATGTGGGGGTAAGAAAACAACGAAGACTTTTCTTTTTTGTTTCTGTGTACAATTTGCATCATGCGTGACGTCAGCAGCAGCGTCTAAAGCGGGTCCTCATATTTTTGTTGGCATTTGACCAAAATCTCTCTCAACACACACAGCCAGACCAAAACTACTTGCAAAAAAGTTGTTTGTTGTCTTGTTGTGTATATAATATCTGCAGAGACAATTAGATATGGCCCTTTCACACACAACTCCACAGCCCTCACACGGAATCACCCACGGAGATAGGAACCTGTCTCATCATGTAATCAATGTGGTTCACAATTAGGTCTATACACAATTTTTTTATTGTTGTATATACACACCGACTCATTTAGATGATATGTGACATTTAGAATTAAGATATACTAGAATTTAATCCCCCTAATTATAGCGCGGAGTAAATTTTTTTGTAAATAAATTGTTTTGAAATTTAAGAAAAATTATTTTTATCTGAATTTTACAATATAACTAACTAATTATTATAGATAAAACTGTCAATTTGTAATAATTTGTCTATTTAACCCGTTTTACAGTAAACTAAAATATGATTCAGGCTAACCCGTAAAAATTTATAATATTGAAAACATAACTCTAATATGCACCGTTAAATGACTCTAGTTTTTGTGGTTAGTCTACGAACTCTTTTAAAAAAAAATAGTTTTCTTGTGTCTAACTTTTTATAAAATTAGTAAAAATTTCAACTCTTTTTTTGATATATATTCAAATAAAATACAATAAATTATAGTGAAAAATAGCAAGATTTTGAATATATTTTTGTTTTTTTGAATATATATATGAATTGATTATTATTTTAAAATAGATAGTATTAAAAATAATTAAAAAAATAAAAAATAAAAAAAACTATTTAATGCAAAATATATACTTTCCATATTTTAATCAATAATTTTAAAAGACTATTATATCATTTCCTATTTCAATTAGTATTTGGTATTTGTAATGACATTTCATGTAATAACTTACAAATCAAAGTTTATTTTTAAAAACGTCTTTTTAAATAATATTATAGAGATTTACAAAGGTTTTAGCTGAGTTTTGTTCGTGTTTAATGGGGTTCTGGCATGTTTAGTCACCTTTTTAGAGTTTATTTCGTATTTAAATACACAAAACTTTCTAGTCCTACCTATGTACATGAATTGGGGTGGGTATTTGGTTAATTGGTTTGGTTCAGTTCTGATTTTTCGGTTTTCGGGTTTTTTTGGTTTTAAAGTATTAGGTCCCATTTGGGATTAAATTCTATTTTGGTTTGGTTTGGTTTTCGGTTTTTTCGGGTTTTATAAATAATAACCGAATTAGAATCATTTTTGTATAATTTCGATTATTTCGGATAATAGGGTTACTTTTAAATAAGAATAAAAAGTTTGACGATTGTGAAACAATATTTAACCAACAAAATGAACAAAAAAAAAAGAAAAAACATTTTCTAGATTATTACGGTTATTAAAATCATCTCTAAAATCATAGTTTTGTCTTTGTTTTTCACTTCCAACTCGACAAAAAAAAATAAAAATCAATGGATTAGTGATTCAACTTACGTTCGAAGAGAGAACAATCTATGGACACATGACACTAAGATACTTTTTCCAAGTATAAAAATTCACACGATAAACTACTCTACTTTGGCTAACTGATTCAGTTCTATATTAATTTAGTTTCAAGTGCTAATTATGTGTTCCTTAACAATGGAAGATCAAAAGTATTATTTTCATATTTTTCAAAGAAATCATCATGATTTAAAAGTTTCAACTTACATATTCACTCCAAAAAAACCCAATATAAAATAACTTGATTTTGTAATAACAAATTATATGGTATATAGACATACCTTATATGGTTGGATTTTAATTCGGTTACCTAATCGGTTAATTTGGTATTCAGTTAATAAACCAAACCAAACTGAACTAAACTGTGCGCATCAACCGTATACAGTACACGGACCAATAGAAAACATAAACAAAATCGGCATTTTGCACATAAACATACAAAAAAATGTTAAAATCTTAAGAAAGTTTCAAAAAAATGACTATCGCTGCAATTATCTCGTGTTTGATTAGAAATATCCAATACCTAGTCTAAGACTCTTCACACATATAATCGGGATCATTTTCGGTGTTTATAAAATAACACAATATACTAGTATAATATAGAATTAATAAAAAAAACTGCATCATTCATAAACGGTATAGTTGATATAAGTTTCATTTTATAAGTTGTAATATCATAAGACTTTTGAAGAACCAGACGAAAATATATATATATATTTTTTTTTAACTTCAGAGGAAAATGTTATAATTTATTTCTTAGTACATATATTAATGTTTTTGAAAATATCCATAATAACTTTTTCTTTGCTTAATGGGCTAAAATGGGTTACAGATACAATTGGGTCATGAAGTGGAGAATCCTAGACAAGAGGCCCAATCTAATCTGATTACTAGGCCTACTGATTACATTTTCCACCAAACGAACATAATACTCTCAATGGTATCCATTTTCTACAAAACCTTTTCCACCTTCACGCGCGGCTTCTCCTACTTTGCTTCGCCCCTTCGCTCGGCGCTGTCTCTTTTTTTTTGTCTTCTTCTTCTTACATGAGTTCTGTCTCGTCACTTATATGCTTTCTCTAGATGTACCTCGCACCTCCATGTTTCGACTGTATACGGTATGTTTTGCGCACCACTTGTTTGTTGATATGCCTCAACGAAACTTTTCTTGTTCTCACCTTTCTTTTCTGCTTTGATTTTTTCAGACGGAGAAGCGAAATTGATTGAATTTTTTGCTTTCATGGATCAAACTAATAGTGGAACAATAAACAAAACCCATTCTTTACTGAAACGCTGCGATCATATGTTCGCTTACTGTATATGCCGTCTTCTCCTTCCCGCTATCTTCCCAGAGGTCTCACCGTAACCGAAATTCGCAAGTTTATTCCCCAATCGTGGAAACAGCCACCGAGAGAAACCCACGATGAATCAGTTCCGGATGCTCTTTTCAAATCTCTCGGACATTTCATCTCCCATGGTCATTTGCACGAAGCTTTCAGAGCTTTCTCTCTCCTTCGTCACCAGTCTTCTTTGCCTGGTTCTCATGAATTCGTTTTGCATTCAGCTGCTTCCCTTTTATCGACCTGCGTGGAGTTTAACGAGTTCGTCCCGGGGCAGCAACTTCACGCTCATTGTATCTCCTCGGGTCTGGAGTTTGACCCCGTTTTGGTCCCAAAGCTGGTTACTTTCTACTCTGCCTTTAATCACCTTGACGAAGCTCAGAGCATCACTGAGAGCTCTGACATTTTGCATCCCTTGCCGTGGAATGTGCTCATCGGTTCGTATGTTAGGAACAAACGGTTTGATGAGGCGGTTGCTGCTTACAAGCGAATGATGAGTAATGGAATTCGACCGGACTCTTTTACTTACCCGTCGGTTCTCAAGGCCTGTGGAGCATTGCTGGATTTTGCATCTGGAAGAGTTGTTCATGGCTCCATCGAGGTTAGCTCTCACAGGTGCAGCTTGTATGTCTGCAATGCATTGATATCGATGTATAAAAGATTCGGTAAAGTGGATATTGCTCGGCAGTTGTTTGATGGTATGTCTGAAAGGGATGCTGTCTCATGGAATACAGTAATCAACTGTTATGTTTCCGAAGGCAAGTGGGAGGAAGCTCTTAAGCTTTCTGTTATAATGCATCTCTCTGGTGTAGAAATGACTTTTGTAACTTGGAACACAATAGCTGGATGTTACTTGCAGACAGGAGATTACGTAGGGGCTTTGAATCATGTCGTTAAGATGAGAAATTGCAATGGAAGTTTAGATCCTGTAGCTATGATTATTGGTTTGAAGGCATGCTCACAGATTGGAGCGATACAGTGGGGAAAAGAATTTCATTGCCTTGCAATTCGTAGTTGTTACGCTCGAATTGACAATGTTGGAAATTCGTTGATCACAATGTACTCAAGATGCGGCGATCTTGGGCACGCCTTTATAGTGTTTCAGCAGATTGAAGCAGATAGTCTGAGTACATGGAATTCTATCATCTCCGGTTATTCGTACAATGAAAGATCAGAAGAAACCTCTGTCCTGCTCAAGGAGATGTTGCTTGCTGGCTTTCACCCAAATCATGTTACGCTTGCAAGCATTCTCGCACTTTGTGCTCGGGTGGCAAACCTGCAGCATGGGAAAGAGTTTCACTGCTACATCCTGAGGCGGCAAAGCTTCAAAGACTGTTTAATCCTGTGGAACTCCCTTGTTGATATGTATGCAAAATCGGGGAAAATCATAGCTGCCAAGCGGGTATATGATTCGATGAGCAAGAGGGACAAAGTGACATACACTTCCTTGATAGATGGATATGGCATGCTGGGTAAAGGAGAAGTCGCCTTGGCATGGTTCAACGATATGATGAGATCCGGTATCAAACCTGATCATGTAACTATGGTTGCAGTTTTATCAGCTTGCAGCCATTCCAATTTAGTTTGTGAAGGACAAAGCATGTTTGAGAAGATGCAGTATGTGTTTGGTATACTCCCTCGCCTCGAACACTATTCTTGTATGGTTGATCTCTACTGCAGAGCAGGTGACCTGGCTAGAGCCAGAAATATAATCCGAAAAATTCCTGACGAGCCATCTAGTGCCATGTTTGCTACTCTATTGATAGCTTGCCTCATCCACGGGAACACAGACATCGGTGAATGGGCTGCAGATAAACTACTGGAGATGAAGCCAGAGAACTTAAGGCACTATCTGTTGATTGCAGATATGTGTAGAGTTACTGGTTCTTGGAGCAATCTTGCAAAAGTGAAGGAGACCTTGATGAGTGTGCAAAAGGCTTACGAGTTTGCTTTGGTGGAAACAGGCAATGGGTCAGATGGATTGAATAAGCCAATGATTGATACTGTTGTTTCTTCTCCCATCAGTGAGGAACAAAGTTCAGATGAAGAACGTCTTGTAGAAGTAGGATAAAGATTTTATTATTTGACCCCTCTTATTCTGAGGATGATGCAAATGGAGTCCATTTGTTGTTTGTATACATACACTATATATATATTAGCAAAAAGAAGTTTTCTATTTGATTGACTTCCCACCGGATGCAAAAATCTCTTTTGACTTCATATCTGCAATAAATTTGAGCCCACTAAAAAGCCCATTAGATTATTGGCCCATTATTATTGATTGGTTTAAGAAGAGAGGTCTCGTGTCCCACAGAAACCCTAAGAATATTTTCCAAATTCCTAAAGCTCCAAAAGAAGCGAGATCCGTGTTCATTTTCTCTTGTTGTTTCCCGTTCCGTTGCCGGCGAAAATGGCGTCGTTTGATGAAGCACCACCAGGAAACCCCAAGGCCGGTGATAAGATCTTCAGGCTCAAGTGTGCTCAGTGTCACACCGTCGAAAAAGGCGCCGGTCACAAACAAGGTTTCACGCACATCTATCTCTGATCTCTTGACTTGTTGTACCATCTATGTTGGATCCGAGTTTATCTGGCTTTGGGACCGATTCGTTCGTGCGTTAGCTAATAGAATTCCGATTGCGATCTCGTCGATCAACACGCTTGTGTTTCAAATAATCATAGATCCGATCCAAGAACATTGATATCGATTCGTGTTTATCCTGGAAACAGCTCAATGTATTCTGTGACGATTACGAATTTTCTGGTCTTGTCTCTCACTTGTCTTAGTTTTGTGGGAAGTGATTTCGAATCCTTGGTAGTGATATAACAATTGATCTTTGCTAGCTGGATCATCATTAACCATTTTTGCTCACTTTCACTTGTGAAATAAATCTTACGTTTTGTAAAATGGTGTTTATAGGACCAAATCTAAACGGTCTCTTTGGAAGACAATCTGGCACAACCGCTGGTTACTCTTACTCTGCTGCTAACAAGAACAAAGCTGTGGATTGGGAAGAGAAGACCTTGTACGATTACTTGCTCAACCCCAAGAAGGTAACCTTCTTTTTGCCTTATAATATTGCTGATTGTTTCATGATTCGTTGTGAATAACTTTGAGATTGATACATTCTGATTTTGGTGTTGTGTGATGCAGTACATTCCCGGAACGAAGATGGTCTTCCCTGGGCTGAAGAAGCCACAAGACCGCGCTGATCTCATCGCCTACTTGAAGGAAGCTACTGCATAGTGAATCAATGGTGTGGGACATGACGAATCCGAGTCTTGAAGATTGGATATTCTTTTGACAAATAAAATCCTCAAAACTTTTGTTTTTGTTTTGGAAATGCCCTCATCTTCAATTACGTTTTGGTGGGAATTTGGCTGTCGAGTTCCAAACGCACTCGAGTACTTTTTCGTTTTTATTTTGAACCATTTTATCACATATTCTTCTTTAATGTGTGGAGGAAAAAAAATCAGATTATATATCAACTATGAACAATAAGAACGCAATATAAATGTCATCCTAGATAACATTCACATTCAACTTTGGTACATGGTTCTCTGTTAAGGTTTTACAAGTCCTAGAGTGTTTAATCTTATCCAATGGATCCAAATCCAATCACTGGCCTGTTTCCTTTTCTTAGTTTGCAGCTCTCTACTCATCATCAATATCCTTTATAGCATCCTGCAACACCCGACAAAACATGGGATCAGTATTGGGAGCTTAGAACCAATTGTTCTGACATTAGAAGAGTTTGCACTTACTTACTGGTAAAGTGGGAGACAATGATTAGGCAGGCCAGAGAAAAAGTTAAAACAATTACTAACAAGTACGAGTTACCTTAGCAAGGCGTGTCACATATGTTGCAGCCAATGCAGTAACCAAAAGACCCACCCCGAGCGTTAAAAGCTGGCCGTTTCCTCCAGGCAAGCCAACATTAGATTCTTCTTGCTGAAACAACATCGATGGAAGATTGTGCCATTTGATGATTATGATGCTTGACAGAATCCCAATATATTCACAGTTCATCACATTCATGAAAGTCACACAACACAGGTCTCCACTGATCGTTCAGACACATAATTTCTTCAATTCAAGTTAAGTTGCAAAAGTAATGACTAGTCTTCCTCGTGTCGAGTATTTTTGTTCTTTCATTCGGTATCAATCTCCTTTTTCATTACGTCAAAAACAAAACTTTTTGCTGTGATCCCACATCTTGATGATCTATAGCCCTCTTAACGTCCTGCCTTTCTAAGTTAGCTTTCTAAGTTAGCTTTCAATACTGCTGATCAACATGAACCTATTGTACACCCAGCAAAGGAAAAAGCTGGGTGGATAACCTAGTGTACCCTTACACTTGACAAGAGAAGAAAGGCATGTTTCTGTGCAGTTCATTTTGTCTACACTTTGGAGGGATAAATAGATTAGATTATGAAAGATAACAAAACTCACAATGATTGCTCGTCCAAAAGCCCCAGCGCTGACATAAGCCCAAGACCCTGGAAGCATACCCAACCAGCTGCAAAAACAGTATGATCCATGAATGAGTATGTAAACTCAAAAGTCACCTTATCAAGTTGAAATATTGTTCTCAAATGCAAAACAAATTGAATGAACTCCTGACCATAGGGCAATAGTATAAAAGTTGCACTAACACAAACCTTCCAAATACATAAGGCACAAACTTCACAGATGTCAACCCGTACAGGTAATTGCCAAGAGAGAAAGGAAGCAGAGGGCTTAGCCGAAGGAGAGTAACAACCCTAAAACCATTTTCACCAATCGCTTTATCAATGGCTAGGAATTTCTTGTTGCCTTCAACTAACTTAAGGATGCGCTCTCGGGCAAAGTATCTGGCAATTAGAAAAGCAACACTAGCAGCCATCTAAAACGAGTAAAACACACGAAAAAAATTAGACAACCAGACATATATGAAGAACATGGGAAAGTTACTTGATGAAATGGATTTTGAGCTTTCTGTGTTCTGGTAGAATAACATACTGTTCCACTGATAGAAACTATGATAGTGCCAACAACTGAACCGAAGAGAAGACCAGCCGACATCGTCAGTGGGAGGGCCGGAATGGCTAGTATCTGACCGGAAGCCAAAAGAAAAAAAAAACCAAAAGCTTGACTATGAGGCTACATAGTCTCAATGAAAATAAAAGGGAGATAATAAGATAAAGTCACAATGGAGCAAAAACATCAAAAGCAAGTGAAGAGTATAAAACTTGCCTCAAGCCCAGCATACACGGCAATGAACAGTGCATACCCAGACGGACCATAACCTGTTATTGATTCGAGAACACAAAACCCAGGTCAACTTCTGAAATTGATAAAAAAAACTTATCCAAAATGCATCAGTTATCTAAACGTCTATTGTCATACAACGAGAAGCCTAAACCATATAATCAATAAAAATGTATAAAATGGAATCGGCGGAGTAATAGAACCTTCGATTAGAGTTGAGAACTGAGTGAGAAACGAATTGATCTGGTCTCTGTAGACGTAGCCAACGCCGGCGAATCCACCAACAGTGCCAATCAACAAAACGCCGGCCAAAATCGTACCCTTAATAGCAGCATCCCCTTCCGATCCGCCATCGCCATCGTCATCGCTCTCAGCCGCGGAGGATCTAGCACCGTCGTCGTCGTTATCGTCACTGGATTTGGGATTGAAGAACCACGGGAGACTCTGGGGAGAAGGGGCGGTGGACGGAGGGCGGAGAGATTGTTGCTGCTGCTTCTTCTTCTTGGTCTGTTTGAGGGAAGAACATGGCTTGAGGAAATGGAATCGCGTGAAGGAGGAGGAGTTGCAGGTGAAAGGAAGAGAAGAGGATCTGAGAGCTAGAGTGAGGCTGCGCATCTTAAAGCAGCTTTCTAACGAAGAAGATTGAATTGAAGCTGTGTCACTGTGCCATCCAATTTTTTCTCTCACTTTCTTTCTCTCTGTTGGCGCGGCATTTGAAGAAGACGCATTTCGGATGGGGCTTCTGGCGATCTACAGCGCCACGTGTCTTTTTCCCCCTCTAAGGATCACGAAAATAAAAAAAAATATATATATATACAGTTTTCACTATTATTATTCTTTTTTTTCGTTTTCGTATTACATTAATAATAATAACTCGATCGCATATTCGCATCCAAAGTCGAAACAAACAAGTTGATAACAATTTCAATCTATTTGTTTTTTCTCAACCTAATCAAACAAATTCATTGATATCAAAACAAACCAACAACAATCAAAAACGTTATAATCTAAGATTTAGCAAAATTACCAGAGAGATTGTCATTGATAGGTTTTTGCCCATGTTTTACATACATTAGTCATAGAAAAGTATTGACATATTTGGAATTGTCCATAATTGTCAGTATTCCTCTTCTTGTAAATGGATACCTATGGTTCGTGTAATCAGATCTTTTAATACAACACAATCTAGATAGCGATTACATGAAAATCATCACCAATCTCTATCAAACTCGCTAATTGATTTGTATCGAACTCTCACGGACAAATTTCTGATGAGAAACGATTGTCAACTCGCAATCGTTCAAAAATTGAACAATCTAAATAGCTATTCCATGAAAATCATCATCGATCTCTATCAAACTAACTCGCTGATCGATTTGTATCAATCTCTCACGCACAAATTTCTGATGAGCAGATTCTTGGAAAGACTTACCAGAGGTCTCGCTCTTCTTCTCTATTTTTCCCATCATGGAGGCAATTGAAAGTTTTTTGAATTTCAAAATTGTGGTGAAATGAAGAAGACGGATTCAACATTTTATAGGGTGGACAAAAAAGTAAATTTTAAACATTGATGAACACCAGTTCGATTCCCTGCTGAAGTATCATCTAAAAAATTATTTTATGTAGGACACAAAATTTTGTATTATAAATTTTATCAGATATATCAAATAGTTGTTATTACATTATAGACAACACTAGTGGCTCATCTGCGCGAAACGCGCATAATTTTGTATTTTATTTACTGATGTTGTTAGATAAAACTCAGATCAAAACTTTTCATGAGATTTTGTATTTCACAAAATAAAATAGAAATCAAATTTTAATATTTTTAATTGTTATATATCTACTTGGCATATATATATATATATACACAATATTTAGAAAACAATTACATATATCAATCAAAACTTTAAAATCAAAGTTGGTTCGTAAATATCTTAATATTTTATGTACGTTTCTGATTTCCGAATATCCATAATCACATATAGAATTTCGGATAGTTGCATCTCTGAACCTAATCGAATAGTTAATCTTGGATTTTACAAATTGAATCTAAACATCGTTAAATGTCAAGATACCCAATTTACCTTTACATTGAGACTAGTTCCAAAATACTAAAAACCCATTGTTCCTCCTAGAGTATCCCGACAATAGAAGGCACAAATACGACATAAGGTTTAGGGAAGGACGTGGCACAGTGTCATCTATGGGTACATCAAATACGACATGTATTCCTTTCCATTACCTCACCATTCTCTCTCTATACATGTAAGATTCTCACATGTATGGATAGTTGGAACTTCAATTCGGTTGTGCCAGATACATGCCCTCTCCGATAGATATGATGCACTAAGAGTCTACTCAACTTCTTCAGAACTATCGACGTCAAATCATATCCACATAAAATACTCTACAATTAGTTATTTAATTATTTGAGAGTTTTTCTGACGTATTTCCAATATGCATTTATATTTGTTTTTTCTCTATTTCTTTCTCTCTCCCTCAACGCGACATATTGAACCACAAACAACATTTTGATCCGGATTTAACCTAACATTCATTATCTTCCTCATGTTTTCTCTTTTTCTGGCCATTCTCGATGTCGACTTCAACGTTGTAGAATTTTCGTGAAGACTTCACTCATTTTCCCTATCGATGATTGGATCGAACATGTTAACATTTTGAGATACCAAAGTTTGCTTCTCATAATATGCATTTTCGCATACCCATTGAAAACTCGGATTTGTCATTCGAGCTTCTAGAAACTCTCGCGAGTATTCCTTACCCTTTAACATGCATATAATTTTATGATTTAATATTTTAATCTCTTTAAAATTTATATCTTTTTATTATTTTATAGCATTTTTAACAGTTTTAGAATGTATTTGAATATTCATGGATATTAACGAACACTCTATCTAAAAAGTTGTTTCTCGAATTTGGCAAAAATAGATAGAAATATGGTTATCCTAAAAAAATGTGGTTTACTACCATATCTAAGTTTATATAATAAGGTATCATGGTGAAAAGTTTCAAAATTAATTTTTGCTTAATCTCTGATTTTCTCATTTGGCGTTAAGTCCACCCAAACATCCTATTAACGGCTAACTAAATTTTGAACACAAATCTACAACTCAGCATATGATTTTGAATTTAAAATCTAGAAATAGGCAAAATATTTTGAGGTTTCCGAGTTTATTGCTGGTTAAGGTCAACTTGCAGCGGCTCCCGGCTATCAAGTGCTTAACCGATTAAGCGGTTTCATATCTTTAAATATTGCTAACGAGCCCGTTTCATAGCTTAGAGAAAGATGCTTAAACGGCATCGTTTTCCTCTGATGATAATAAAGGCCAAAACAAAACTAAAATGTTAAGAAGTCAAAATGGGAACTCGCCGTTTCTGCTGACTCTTTGGTCTTACCGGCTTTCGAGACTGATCGCCGGAGTTTCCAATCGCCGTTTCTCTTCTGCTCAAATTCCGGTCACTGCCATTGTCTTCCTATACCTGGTTTAGGTCAGATGGCCAAATCTCGGGCGGTTGTGGAGCTTACTGCCCGTTTCGATCTCGGCGGCGACGATAAGATCCGAGCCTTGTCTCTCTCCCCTCACTCCGATTCCCAAACCCTAGTATACGCCGGCACCTTCTCCGGATCCCTTCTTCTCCTCTCCATCGACACTTCAACCAATATTGTCGCGCGTCTCGGAAGTGTATCTCTGAGCGCTTCTCCAGTTGAGTCTGTCTTTGTGCTCGGCCAGGAAAGAGGGAAAGTTCTAGCACTCTGTAATGGGTACTTGTTCTTGGTGGATTCGCTTCTATCTCAACCCGCTAAGAGATTGGGTGGTTTATTAAAAGGGATCAATGTTGTTGCCAGGAGAGTGAGAGGACGCGACTCGTCGAGTACTGACTTGTTGCCCTCCGAGATTTCAGCTGATTCCAGCTCGAGCAAGAAGTTTCTTCAGATGCTTGGCGCTGGGAATCGGGTGAGCGATATCAAAGGAAAGGATTCCCGACATGAGCGAGTCCACCAAGGTCATTATGTTTTCGCTGTTGCAATTAGTGAGAGAATGTTGCTGATCGAACTTCAATGTGATGACAAAGACGGAACAAATGCTTCCGTTGTTGTCTTGAAAGAGATTCTGGGCATTGGTGGGATCAAAACTTTGGTTTGGCTTGATGATTATGTTATTGCGGGAACCGTTAAAGGGTATAGCTTGATCTCGTGCGTTACTGGTCAAAGTGGGGTGATATTCACGTTGCCTGATGTGTCTGGTCCGCCACTTCTCAAATTGCTCTGCAAAGAGTGGAAGGTGTTGTTGTTGGTGGACAATGTTGGAGTTGTTGTGGACACAAATGGTCAGCCTATTGGAGGGAGCCTTGTGTTTCGGAGGAGGCCAGATTCTGTTGGGGAATTGTCTTTCTATTTGGTGACTGTTGGAGATGGAAAAATGGAAATCCATCAGAAGAACTCCGGTGCTTGTGTTCAATCAGTTAATTTTGGTCCTGAAGGATGCGGGCCTTCATTTTTGGCCGTAGATGAGGCAGGAGATGGAAACCTTTTGGCTGTTACTACCTTGTCCAAGGTGTTTATCCCGATAATGGCTATCTTCACTTCTCTCGAGTATATCTTGTTGATCGTGAATTTTCGTTCAACTCTTTCATTGTGATGTTTCAGCTTATTTTTTACCGGAGAGTGCCTTATGAAGAACAGATTAAAGACCTCATGAGGAAAAAGAGATATAGAGAAACCATCTCCCTGGTGGAGGAGCTTGACTCAGAGGGGGAAATTTCAAAAGAAATGCTTTCTTTTCTTCATGCTCAGATAGGGTATCTACTACTATTTGATTTGCGCTTTGAGGAAGCAGTGAATCAGTTTTTAAAGTCAGAAAAAATGGAACCGTCTGAAGTTTTTCCTTTTATCATGCGGGATCCTAATCGCTGGTCTTTGCTGGTATGTTTTTTTTTTTTCCTGGCAGCTGGAATTTTATGATTTACTCTAAAGTTTTTTCTAACAGTTCACTGCTTAATCAATCACAGTTCACTATTGCCCTTACTAATGGCATTTCCTAACTTGTAGTGAACCTGATATATGATGTCTCAAGCCTTGTCCAACAGCTCTCTGCTTCACTAAGATTCTTACTTACTTTCAGGTTCCAAGAAACAGGTACTGGGGACTGCATCCTCCCCCTGCTCCTTTCGAAGATGTTGTAGATAATGGGTTGATGGCCATCCAGAGAGCCATTTTTCTAAGAAAAGCGGGGATGGACACTCCGGTTGACGAAGAGTTTTTCTCAAATCCTCCAAGTAGAGCTGATTTATTGGAGTCGGCAATTAAAAACATTACCAGGTGATATAACTGTTTTTTTTTAATTCATTTTGCTTTCTTCTACAGCAGTATATTATTGAGGTTTGAATTGGCATATAACGAGGTAATGTTACCCATTGCAAAAGGTACCTCGAGCTATCACGTGAGAAGGACTTAAGTCACCCAGTAAGAGAGGGAATAGACACGCTTCTAATGCTTCTGTATAGAGCATTAAACCGTATTGAAGATATGGAGAATCTTGCATCTTCTGATAATAACTGTGTCGTGGTATGTCTTTTTAGTGAATATATTATACACATGCACATATTTGCATAGCATCAACTCGATAAGTGGCACCACAAATTAAAAACTAAAAGATGTAAGGAACCTGTAATTTGGACCTAATAAATATATTGCTTTGACAGAACTATTTGAGTAAGATAGTTATAGCTTGGTTGAAAAGGAGAAGAAATCAAGTTTCCAGTGCCTAGGAGGCTAGGTGCGTTTTTATACGAATTGTACTTATACTAGTTTGGCAGTTGTTTAGCTGAGAGCTAGTTTAGTAAACTACTATGGCACTGGACCAGTGATAACCATTGTATGCTATAGTTTTGACTTCCCTAAGAAGAGTCTCCAAAGTTACACTGAACCGCTATTCTGGAAAATACGAATAGTCGACTGTAGTACTCTAGGATTCATGTTAATGTACCATGAGGAGATTAAAATTTTATGGATCCTTAGAATTACAATTGAGAGCTTGTTGTCAGAAGGTTGCTTGAGGGATGACTTTACAACTTGCGTGGGCGGTGCAGGAGGAGTTGGAGACTGCTTTAAATGAATCTGGACATTTACGGACACTGGCATTCCTCTATGCAAGTAAGGGGATGAGTGCAAAGGCTCTTGCTATTTGGCGTCTCTTTACAAAGAATTATTCATCTGGTCTATGGCAAGACTCAGATGACTTGGTGCCCTATTTACACGACAACGAGCTCATTAGGTTATCTGGTAAAGAGGCTGCTGCCGCAGAAGCAGCCAGAATTCTTGAGGAACCCTGTGATACAGAACTGGCATTGCAGCATCTTAGTTGGGTATGACATATATATGATATAACCCCAAGTTGTTTTGACTTTGTACGTTAAAGATTTACATCTTGTGAATATAATTGATGATTGTTATATCATTTTTCAGATTTCAGATATAAACCCATTGTTTGCTATCCAAGTCTTGACGTCAGATAAAAGGACAGAAGAGCTTTCGCCAGGTAGGAATCAGGGTTAACAGGACATTTGTGTTTGATTGTGAGTCGGATGTTGATCTCTTTTCGTTATTTTCAGAAACATTTTGCCAAGTGTTTCTTAGGTTTACAATTGTGATCTATTCTGGACTTGTATTGATGAACAATGGCTTAGTTGAAGTCTGGGATGACTAAAGTAATGCAAGAAGTCCAAGGCTGCTTTGGGTTTAGGGTAACATATTTTTTTCCATGCATATATTCTCATGTCTCTAGTGTGCTGTACATCATTATAGTTAAGAATAGGATTAGAATAGACACTGTTCCATAACTGCTGTAAAACATTTACAGTGTTCAGTTTTTTTTTTTTTTTTTTTGGCGTTGGGTTATGAGTGGCTTGCATATGACATTAGATGTACAATGGTGGATAAGCATATGACATTAGATGTACAATGGTGGATAAGCACCAAACTTTTTTTTTTATTGATGTAAGGGTATGTGTTTCTTAATCTTATTGCAGAGAAAGTAATCCAAGCTATTGATCCCAAAAAGGTGGAAATCATACAGAGGTATAGTTAGTTACAGCGTTAATAAATTTCATACAATTGAGTTTTACTAAAAGCGTACTAGTAACTAAGTAAGAGGAAGATCCACCAGAGTTTTTTGTAGCAAAGTTGGGAAAGTTTATAAACTATTTTCTTGCTGAATTTATATATACTGGCCAGGTACCTCCAATGGTTGATTGAAGAAAGAGACTACAATGATCCACCGCTGCATACATCGTATGCTCTCTCACTTGCCAAATCAGCACTTGAATGTGTTGAAGTTCAAAATGGTAACCAAGAAGCTGATTCTGGAGGCAGAGAGGCACATGATTGTAATGTTGGAAGTATTTCTTTGTTTGAAAGTGATGTACGGGAAAGATTGCAGACTTTTTTGCAATCTTCAGATCTTTATGATCCTGAAGAAATCTTGGATTTGATTGAAGGATCAGAACTGTGGTTGGAAAAGGTTTGTCCGTCAAATTTGTGTACGAGAATGGTTATGTTGGTACACCGATGATTGTTCAATAAATTTTCTACTGTCAAAATTTTGTGTTGTTTTACCCATTTGACATATGTGTACATTTTTTTTGATAGGCCATCCTATACCGAAGGATAGGGCAGGAGACATTGGTCCTCCAAATTCTAGCTCTGTAAGTTCACATTTATAGTGATTAGAAGTGATAAAGAACGAAATTAAATTGTCTATATGATTGTTCTGGGAACCAAATTTTTTGAGAGCTTATGAAGTGAGCAAATACAGTTTATGGTGAATTTGAATGTGTGGTTACTGATAAGATTTTCTGTGTTGGGCGCCAGGAAGCTTGAGGATTGTGCAGCTGCAGAGCAATATTGTGTAGAGATTGGAAGACCAGATGCATTTATGCAGTAGGTTCTTTTCCTTTATTTCATCACTTTATTGCGAATGCCATCGCGTGGTTTGCTCTATTCCGTGTTCAATTCTTAAAACAGAAAGTTGATCTTAGGTTACTTGATATGTACCTGGATCCTCAAAATGGTAAAGAGCCTATGTTCAAGGCTGCTGTTCGTCTTCTCCACAACCACGGGGAATCACTTGATCCTTTGCAAGTTTTGGAAGTAAGAAACTCCCGTCCTTCATATGAAGCTGATGTTGCTTCTTATGCTACAGCTTTTTTCATTTGCTAGTTGTTTGATGATAGAGCTGATATCATGTTTTATTTGCAGAAATTGTCACCTGATATGCCCTTAAAACTGGCATCAGATACAATTTTGAGAATGCTGAGGGCTCGTAATCATCATCATCGTCAAGGCCAAGTAAAAATTCACAACCCCTTTGCTCTCTAATCAGTGTATTCTATATCTGCTACTGTTGTGAATATCTCTGTTTTGAGAAGGGAAAGGAGTGGAGGAGGAATATTGTGTGTTTTAGTTGTCAAATGTGCCATGGTTAACAGTAATATGCAGAGTTAAATGCCAAGAGGAGATCATTACTTACTGAAAGTAACATTGATAAACCTATCAATAGTTGGAACCGTGCTTGAACCTGTATGTGGTGTGGGTTGAGCTTTAGTGTCTGAATGTTCTTAAGTCAATGGTTACAGATGGTACACAATATCTCTCGTGCATTGGATGTAGACTCAAGGTTGGCAAGATTAGAAGAAAGATCACGTCACGTGCAGATAAATGATGAGAGCCTCTGCGATTCCTGCTATGCTCGCCTTGGAACTAAGCTATTTGCTATGTACCCTGATGATACCATTGTGTGTTACAAGGTTAGTCCGCCGCCTACTACAAAGCAATGATGCATGCCTTGTGTGTTTTTCAACGAGCATAAATCTCTGTTTTTTTCTGGTATATCCGCCGGAATTCAGTATCTGTTTGCATGTTTCCTTTCCCTGAGGCCACTTTTGTTCTTCTTCTTGTTCCCAGTGTTACCGACGCCTGGGTGAATCGAAGTCAGTAACGGGCCATGACTTCAAGAGAGATGTTCTGATAAAACCTGGTTGGCTAGTGAACCGGTAGCAGAAACCCTCTTGTTCCGCAACAAACGCCTTTTTTACCTGACCTCTAACCTCTCACAAACACAGAGATGCCCGTACAGTACACACAGATAATGAACAGCATCAAGGATCTGAATTCGGATTGCCATAGCTTCATGAAGTTCGTCTCCAGGCTTGTGGAGTTCAAAATGTACTATTCAATTTATCTAATGCCTGTAATCTATTTTTTTTTCAAGACGGAGGACCTGTTTGGGTAATAAATGAGAATAATAAATGAGAATAATAAATGAGAATAACCAGAAGAAAAACGAGTGAGAAAAAGA
>PKML01067059.1:0-44909 GCA_002933935.1 Eutrema yunnanense | reverse complement strand
CCAGCTGATTTTTTTTAAAAGTAGTCACAAAATAGTCTCAAATTTGCGACTAATTTACGACAAAATGTCAAAAATAATGAAAGCTTCTCATTGGCTACTTCATTGAGACGAGGATTGAGATATGAACCGTTGATTGGTTTAATCCAACAGACCAAATTTTTTTTTTTTTTAAATCAGCTTATCTCTCTCTCTCTCCTTCTGCGATTATCCGTTCTTCTTTTTCCTTCTTTCTTCTTCCTTCTTCCTTCTCTTCGACAAATCAATTGCTCTCCTTTCTCACTCTCTTTTTTTTTTCCAGATCCTCGATTTGGGCCAAAACATCCCTTTTTACCCAACCGCTCTTCCTTCTTCTCCTCTAATGCGCACTTTCGTCTTCTCCGATCCTCTGCTTCTGTTCGTCCCCATTTTCCATCTGCCGCCATACGCGCCGTTGCTCTCGAATCGATGCTTTTTCTTTCTCTTAATTTTGTTTTGCTTTTTGCTGTTTACGCCAATTTTAAATAGACAATCAATTTTTTTTTTTGTGGTAAATTGGCATATACTCTGTGATTATAATTCAAACGAGAGAGCTCAATATCGTTCTTCAATGGGATTTTCAGGAATCTAATGAAACTCCCAGTTCTGACCAAAAAGAAAATGAAACTCCAAGTATTGAAATTGAGGAAAATCGACAGCAAAGAGAAAGAGAGGAAGGATGACCGGCGGCGAGGGCTAGAGCTCGGAGTCGACGACAAAGAGAAAGAGATATGCTCATCGGCGAGGGCTCACCTTTTACAGGTCTTAGCACATTTGGAGTATTATTGGAGATATTGGAGTTCTATGGAGCATTCTGGAGCGAAAGTGAAGTCTGATGACTAAGTGCCCGATCTGAGCGACAAGCATCGATCGATACCCCCTGGTATCGATCGACACCCGTCGAGAAATCATGGGCCGCGACTTTTTATGAAGTTTTGAAGAATTGCAAAAGTGTCCAGAGGACTTTGATATTTACAAGAAGTCCTAATTCGTGTTTTCGGTTATAAATAGGGATTTTTACAGCCACTGTTAGGCTATGCTTTTGATACTTTGATTTTACTTTGGCTGAGAGAAACAAGTCTGAATCTCCCTTCGTCCGAGATCAGATCTCTAAACCTCTTGTTATTCTTATTCTATTGATGATTTATTTAAACATGTTGATTGTTTCATTCACCATGTCTGAGTAGTTCCACTTTAGGTTTGGGGTTTTCTCATAAAGGATTTCTTTGAATGCGAGGTTAATTATCTGTTTAGGATTCACCATCTGAATTAGTTCTTCGTCTTAGGTTGTGTTCAAAGCTAATTCTAGGTTGACGAATCTGGAACTTAGATCTTAGGATAATTGATTAGGCACGACAGTGCGATTAATTACCTGATAGAACCTAGGTGAGCAAATTGATTATTCGCAAAGAAATTTGGTTTAATTGATTTGTGAACATATCAAACCTGATATTAAAGCTGATTTAGACTTTAGGATTCGCAAAGAGATTTGGAATTCCTAAGATTTAGATTTAGATAATTCTCGCAACGACAGTTGGTTAATTATACTTTAGTGATTTGAGTTCAAGAACTGCGCTAAATCTGAATCCGATTAGTTAGTTTATCTGCATTCATTAATTTCCTGAGAAAAACCCTGAGCCTATATTTTCCCAATTAATTACAACTCTTTTAATTTTCTGCACTGCTTTCAATTACACATGTTTGGCTTAGCTTAATTCTTATCTATATAATCCATTGCGCGTTTCTCTGAGTCTTCTGTGGTTCGACCCCTAGCTATATTACAACTACTGCTTTAGTACTGTTAGGGTATTAATTTGAGCATATCAATGCCTCACATGCATATCCTGCCACATAATGTACAAGTACTTATCAGAAACCAAGTTTAAACTGAATCACATAGTCAAATTTGAGTGTAAATAAAATTAACCTTCCAATAAGGTAAGTAAAAAAAGATTGACCTTTTTTTCCACCGCCACAGATCATCGTCTTCTTCATATTCTTCAGTTGAAATGACATCATCATCATCTGCTTCAATCCTTTTTCGCTTACCTTTCTTATGTAAAGGTCTTACAAAATCATTCCTAAAGTCTCTAAGGCATTCAAATATTTTTGCTCCACTCTGAATCCTCTTTGCAGTACCAACCTCCACCGTGTTGTCAAACCACCATTTTCTACGTCTATAAGGATGGCCATGCATGAGTCGGTTCCTGTTGCCCATATAAACATGCTTGCAACTAAACTTTAACCACCTATGAGGTGTATCCTTCCCACATACATTACACGCTTGCTGCCCCTTCACTTTACATCCAGCTAATGTCCCTAAACCCGGATAATCTGTGATACTCCACAACAACATAGCTCTTAGAGTAAAACTCTCCTTCTTAAAGGAATCATAAACTTCCATACCTTCTGTCCACAAATCCTTTAGGTCCTCTATCAATGGTTGTAGATATACATCAATATTGTTGCTAGGTGCAGTTGGTCCAGGTGTCAACATTGTCAACATGATGTTCTCTGCTTTCATACACTGAGTTGGAGCCATATTGTAGTTTACTAAGAGAATATGCCATGTGATGTACTTGGTGTTCTGGATAGAGAACGTATTCATGCCATCTGTAGAAATCCCTAGTCTAAGGTTTCTTGCTTCAACAGCAAACTCCGGCCATTTATCGTTTACCTGAACCCAAGTCAATGAATCCACTGGATGCCTCATAGTACCATCTACAGTAGCATTAGTGAAGTGCCAAAGCAAATCCTCAGCCAACTGTTTTGATCTAAACATCCTCCTAAATCTGCCTTTTATCGGAAAATACCTAAGCACCTTAGCTTCCATTTCTTCTCGTCACCGTTGTGCTTATCCCTTTTCCATCTTGATTCATTACATCTTGGGCAGCTCACTAACTCCTCATACTGATTCCGATAAAGGATACAATCATTTTTGTAGGCGTGGATGACATCATAACCAAAACCAAACAGTTTCAAAAACTTCTTCATCTCATATGTAGACTTAGGTAGAACATTGTCTCTAGGTAGCATGTCATGAACTAGTGTCAGTAGCTGATCAAAATAGCTCTCTGACTTCCCCCTCTTGACCTTTATCCGGTAAAGACCCATGATTGCATCAACCTTTGTGTATTTCTGACACGTCGAGTACAATGGAGCTTATGCATCCTCTAACTTCTTCATAAACGCAGCTTCTTCTCGATTGTCAATGCCCTCAAACCCTTCTGCATTATGCTTCTTAGATGGTTTATTGCCTTCACTCGCCATTAAAGCTGTCATAATCAACTCATAAGTCTCATATTCAGACGTGTGAACATCAGTTTTCTTATCATCCCTTGTATCCCCATGTTTACTCCAATATTTACACCTCTTGTACTTCTGATCCATCCCTCTAATCACTAGATGCTCGAAAACTGTCTCAGTTGGTTGATGGCAGACATTGCGGCAATCAAGGCAAGGACATAACATTTAAGCTGGATTACCCAAACGTCTTGCTGAATCAGACACAAACTCAGTTGCTCCTTGCTCATACTCAAGGCTATTAGTGTAAGTTGATAGAAAATGAGAAATAAAAATTCAAAATCACAATTCATGAAATGAAATCAATAAAGATGTGTAAAGACAGTCAAGTTAATACCTTGGTAACAAACCCAAGCTTTATCCATGTTACAACAGCTCCGACCAAATGTGCATACAAGTAATTATCAGAGACAATCACTTTAAGCCACAACAACAACACACAACGAGTTCTGATAGAAGAATCAAGTTTGAGTGATTTTACTTGATAAAGTGTCTTCCCTTTCGCTTAAATCGAGCTACAAAATAAAAGGAAAGCAATGGTATAATTCGATTGAACTCACATAAACAATTAAGCAAAATCCAAAGTGAAAGAAAAAACCCAGAAAATCACAACACTAGTACCTTTAACGGAAGCAGTTAAACAAGATATGAATCGAAATCTTCCTGCAAAAGAGTAAACACGACCGAGACGAATCAATTCAACATGCAATAACCCTAAATCACTACAAGTGAAGAGATAAAAACGATTTGTTTATCATAAACAAAAAAACAAAAGATAAAAACTCGAGTTCACCTTCGCTTAGTGATTCAGATAGCCGACAAATTACTGGGGTTAGTGTTTCAGATATTCGGAAAGGCAAAAGGGTAAGATGGATTGCGGCTCAGTTGCGGTGGTTTGGGTTCGAACGAGTTAGCTTTGTCGGAGACAGTGATAAATCGAGATTATGAAAAATTGGAGCAAAATCTAGAAGGAGCTTAGGTATTGAAACTGGAATTTCTGTGGGAGAGAGTGGGAAAAGGCGGAGATTGTGAGAATCGAGCAAATTGGAGCCAAAGAGTGAAGAGGAAAGAGGGAAGAGGGAAGAGGGAAGAGGGAAGAGGGAAAATTTTGTCTAAGTGTCGCGGGGTCTGAAATTTTTAGTGTTTTTCTGTTCTATATTACGTTTTAGTATGAAACAATTATTTATTATATTTCTATTTTTTTAATTGAGAAATATAAAAAAATATCTTACATGTGTGAATCCATATATAATAGATCAAACACTCATTAATACTTAAAATTATATTTCTATTGTTAATAGAACAAGAAAAAATATCATAACCCTTATACCCTAAACCTCAAACTCTATGCCCTAAACCTCAAACCCTATGCATATGCACACCAAGTGTTTGATGAAATGCCTTGATGAACTATTCAAGATATTTATGCTCCTAGCCTATGATAATAGTTGTCTAGGGTGTATCTTTGGTTGATCTTGTTTATATAAACTGATAAGCTCAAATGTAATACCCTAAAGTACTAACAGCTTTGTCGATTGTAGTATTTAGGGGTCGAATCCACAAAGACTCAAGAATCACACAATAGATTATATAGGTTCAAATTAACCTAAGTAAATCAATGAAATAAGAAAGTAGTAATGTAAATTAAAGGGTTGTAATTTCAATGGAGAGGAGATAGGTTCAGGGTATTTCTCAGAAAATCAAAGAATGCAGATAAACTAATTAGTTAGGATTCAGGTTAAGCCTGGTTATTGAACTCAAATCCCTAAGCTATAATTAACCAACTGTCGTTGCGAGAATTATCTAGGTCTAAATCTCAAAATTCCAAATTTCTTTGCAAATCCTAAAGATTAAACTAGCTTTAAGTCCATGTTCGATATGTTCACAAAACAACTAAACCAAATTTTTTTGCAGATAATTATTTTGCTCACCCTAGGTTCTATCAGATCATCAATTGCACTGTTGTGCCTAATCGATTAACCTAAGATCTAAGTTCCAGGTGATCAAACCAAAATTAGCTTTAAGAACAACCTATGGTGAAGAACAAATTCAGATTATGAACCCTAACCAACTAATTAACCTAACATTCAAAGAGATCTATTATTGAGAACCCTAAACCTAACATGAGATCTACTCAGACATGGAGATTGAAATAAACAACATGATTGAATAAATCTCTGAAATTAATAATAAAGGAGAAAGAAAACAAGGGTTCGAAATCACCTCTCAGACGAACATAGTTTCAGACTTGTCTCCCTCAAAGCTCTCTCCACAAAATCAAAGATAAAATAAAGCGTAGTCCCCCCAAGCTGGCTGAAAAACCTAATTATAATGCTAAAACACGTTTTGGGGTTTCTTGTAATTATTAAAGTCTTCTGGACCAAAGTGTAAAATCTTCAGACTTGTAAAAAATCGCGATCCTTCTCTTCATGCGATCGGTATCGACCGATACCATAAGTGGTATCGGTCGATACACATCTTTTGTGTCGACTCTTCAGGCTGGTGTCGCTCGTCACCAGGACTTCAACTTGATCCGTTAGCTGCATGATCTTGCTTGGCTCCAAAATGCTCCAATATCTCCAATTTAGCTCCAAACGTACCTAAACATGTAAAGACTCGAAAAGACTCCAAAAATACTAGAATGATTCTATAAATAAGACCTATATCATGGTTAAAAGCGGGTAAAAACCATGATATATCAACTCCCCCAGACTTAGCCTTTGCTTGCCCTCAAGCAAACATAAAGCTAAACAAGAGAAAGAGGTTTGAAAAACACGGAGACTCCACATATCACATAACTAGTTGATATATCATGGTTTTTATCCTATTTAAGCCATGATATAAGTCCTTTTTATAGAGTCTTTATAGTATTTTGGAGTCTTTTAGAGTCTTTTACAGGTTTAGGTACGTTTGGAGCATTTTGGAGCATTCTGGAGCATATCGAGATGCAGAGTCATGCAGAGACGTCAGAAGTTTGGCATTCGTTTAAGACCTTCCCACCGATGGATTGCGCTCAAATTTTGCCACAAGACAGATCATTGGATTAGCTTTCATTTAGAAGTGGTTTGAGGCCATTCCAACGGTGCGATCGAATGTTATGCCAGTTTTCGTGAAGACTGTCTAGTCTGTCGAGCAAAGGAGTCGACGCATAGGATGAGTATCGACCGATACTACATAGTATCGATCGATACTGCTCGGGAAAATAGGAAACACGACTTTTTAGAGGCCTAAAGACCCTGCAACTTGGCCCAGAAGACCTTAATACTCACCAGAAAGCCCAGAACGTGTTTTTAGCCTATATTTAGGGTTTTCAGCCACCTGTTTAGGCTATGCTTTTATTTTCTGTGTTTGATTTTACTTTGGTTTTAGAGAGACAAGTCTGAATCTCCCTTCGTCCGAGATCAGATCTCTAAACCCTTCTTTCTATTCTATTGATGATTTATTCAAACATGTTGATTGTTTCATTCTCCATGTCTGAGTAGATCCACCTTAGGTTTAGGGTTTTCTCATAAGGGTTTTCTCTGAATGCTAGGTTAATTATCTGTTTAGGATTCACCATCTGAATTAGTTCTTCGCTTAGGTTGTGTTCAAAGCTAATTCTAGGTTGACGAATCTGGAACTTAGATCTTAGGATAATTGATTAGGCACGACAATGCAATTAATTACCTGATAGAACCTAAGTGAGCAAATTGATTACTCGCAAAGAAATTTGGTTTAATTGATTTGTAAACTTATCAAACCTGTTATTAAAGCTGATTTAGACTTTAGGATTCGCAAAGAAATTTGGAATTCCTAGGATTTAGATTTAGATAGTTTTCGCAACGACAGTTGGTCAATTATACTTTAGTGATTTGAGTTCTAGAACTGCGCTAAATCTGAATCCTGTTAGTTAGTTTATCTGCATTCATTGATTTCCTGAGAAAAACCCTGGGCCTATATTTTCCTGATTGAATTACAACTCGTTTACTGCTTTCTGTTTTCTGCTTAACCTGAATTGCTTAGCTTAGCTTGATTTTACAATTCATTGTGTGATTTCTGTGAGTCCTTGTGTTCGACCCCTACACTTACTACAACAACTGCTTTAGTATCTTAGGGTATTAAATTGAGCATATCACTAGTTCCAAATCTAACCACCATGTACTTCTCCGTAGACATTCGCAGCCTTCTATACTCCACACATACTTTCGCAGCATTGTCCAATAAAGCCCTCATCGCCAGTTTCATCGCTGTAATCAATGCCAAGAACCTTCTACACTTTTTCCCATACAATATCATGACAAAAGAACCACCCAATTTTCACACTTTTGGTATTGTTTCCTCTACCTCAGACTTATTTCATATCATGTTCTCTTGCATATACATATTAAGGTTTGAGACGCGAGTATTGATGGTGTTTGCCACCAAATCCCCGGTTCTCCCCTCTCTACGTATCAAAGGTGTAGGCGAATAATGGTATCACAGGAAATTTTTCTAACCTCGCTCCCAACCTTTGTGTGATCATTCCTTCCAAGTAGAATAATGGGATCGCTGGAAATTTTCCTAACCCTTTACTCAGAAGAAAATCATTTCATCTTTTCATGCTTTTATTTATTAACTTATAACAAGGGATAGGGATACCATTACTTTCTACACATGGGTTCCTTTGTCAGATATGAGTGAGGAATCAAGCTCTATGGACATTGACCACATCGATGAAGTGCAAAGAATTAGCTCAGGCTTGAATGAACTCCGCTGGAAACATGGATGTCTTCTAGTTAACTGGTCAGCCTTTGGATTTTTCAATAGTCTGATCCAGAACTGATTCTGTAAAAATGATCACTTAGAAACGAAGTCAGAACAATAAATTCAAGAAAAAGATCATAATCTCCAACAAGTTTTGACTCAATAAAATGATTTTTGACTCAAAAACGACTGACTCTAAGAAAAACAAACACACTGTCAGCAACCACCTCCCCTAGACTTAAACAACACTGTCCCAGTGTTATCTAGTATAGAGTCGGTAAAAGAAATCATAAGACCTGAGTGGAGGCGTGAAAATCAAAGAAGTTACCGGATTGGGGTAGGAGTGGCGACCGACACACATCACTGGTATCGAGCGATACCAAACTTAGGTCGACACAGAAACTTACCTGGATAAGTGGTATCGACCGACACTAGGTGGGTGTCGCTCGATACAAGGAACATTGGTCGATGCAGTTTTGCATCGTTCGATCTGTTTGTCCCTGTCCCGTAATAAATACCCAGCTCCTTCGTAACTGATTCACGCAAAACATAAGACACAAAACAAAAAACCAAAAACCAAAAGAAATAAAAGAAATATGTACAGACTCACCAGTGAGTTGCCTCCCACCATTGCTTGTTTTTCATCACTAGCTTGACTTTACGGATGTTCAGGCGGTGGGTGCATCATCCAGAGGCACTATGTGTCCTCTTGGAATCTCGGCTTTCGCCCAATAGTGTTTCACCCTTTGTCCATTGACAGTGAAATCTTCGCCTGATGTACTTAGCAGGACAACTGCACCGTGTGGTCTGACTTCCTTGATTGTGAAAGGACCTGACCAACGAGAACACAAATTTTCAGGAAACAATTGTAAACATGAGTTATACAGAAGTACCTGGTCATTGGGTTCAAAGTGTCTAGAGAGGATCTTCTTGTCGTGATACGCCTTAGTCCTCTCCTTGTACAGTTTCGAGTTCTTATAGGCGTGGTGCCTAATCTCTTCCAGCTCATTCAGCTGAATCAATCGCCTCTCAGCAGCATGCTTGATGTCAAAGTTCATCATCTTAGTAGCCCATGCTGCCTTATGCTCGATTTCTACTGGAAGATGACAAGCTTTCCCATAAAGCAAGTGAAACGGTGTAGTCCCAAGTGGTGTCTTGAAGGCAGTCCTATAAGCCTACATTGCATCATCCAGCTTTGCAGACCAATCCTTCCGAGTAGTACCTACTGTTTTCTCCAGAATCTCTTTGATCTGCCTGTTGGAGACCTCAACCTGCCCACTAGACTGTGGATGATAGGGAGTAGCCACACGATGATTCACACCATGCTTCTTCAGCAGCTTTTCGAAAACCTTGTTATTGAAGTGAGTGCCACAATCACTTATAACAATTCGAGGTACTCCAAATCTAGGGAAAATGATACTCTTGAACAACTTAAGGACCACTGAAGAATCATTGGTTAGAGTAGCAATTGCTTCCACCCACTTAGACACATAGTCTACAACAACCAAGATGTATTTATTCCCATATGATGAAGGACAAAGACCCATGAAATCGATGCCCCAACAATCAAAGACTTCAACCTCATGGATGAAGTTCTGTGGCATCTCATGTCTCTTACTGATCTTCCCTCTCCTCTGACAAACATCACACTGCAAGATGAAAGCATGAGCATCCTTAAACATGGTAGGCCATCAGAAGCCTGCTTAAAGAACCTTGGACACTGTGTTGAAAGTAGTAAAGTGTCCAGCATACTCAGACCCATGACAATGAAATAGTACCCCATGTACCTCAGTTTCTGCAATACATCTCCTGTACATCCCATCAGAGCAGTGTTTGTACAGGTAAGGTTCATCCCAAAAAAATCTCCTTATGTCACGCAGGAATTTCTTCCTATCATATTTCTTGAGATACTTTGGCTCGTCCTCTGCAACAAGATAGTTGGCAATGTCAGCATACCACGGGCGATCAGGAACAGTCACAACAGCTAGATGCCCTTCAGAAACACCAGCGTGATCCATATACTAAACTGATCTGAATATCGATGGGTATCGACCGACAGTAGGGAAGTGTCGATCGATACCAACACATGTAACTCGTGAGAAGTGCATGTGTTCGGCATAACCACTTTGAAACCCTGTCTCGATGAAGTAGATGTTCTCTTCTGGTAGGAAATCATCAATAGGAACGTCTTCATCGATCCTTATCTGCGAAAGATGGTCAGTAACCACATTCTCTATGCCCTTCATGTCCTTAACTTCAATGTCAAAGCCTTGGAGCAAAAGGACACAATGACAAAGGCGAGGTTTGAGATCCTTATTCTGCAACATATATTTGAGAGCAGCATGGTCTGTATGAACAATCACTTTGCTCTCAATCAGGTATGACCGGAATTTCTCAAAGGAGAAAACAACTGCAAGTAGTTCTTTCTCTGTGGTGATGTAGTTACGCTGAGCATCATCCAATGTCCTGCTGGCATGCTAGATAACATGAAGTTTCTTATCCTTCCTCTGACCCATAACTGATCCAACAGCAAAATCACTAGCGTCGCATATAATCTCAAAAGGCATAGTCGAATCTGGAGGTTGTACAATATGAGCACTCACCAATGCCTTCTTAATCTCCTCAAAGGCTGCAAGACAATCACGGGTGAAGTCGAATTTGACCTCCTTGCATAATAGGGCGGTGAGTGGGCGGGCTAGTTTTCAGAAGTCCTTGATGAATCTTTTGTAAAATCCAGCATGACCAAGGAAGCTTCGAATGTCCTTTACATAATTCGGTGGTTGGAGGCTTTTCATGACTTGAATCTTGTCTTTGTCAACTTCCATCCCAGCCTCAGAAACCTTGTGCCCAAGAACGATGCCATCATGAACCATAAAGTGACACTTTTCCCAATTAAGAACCAAGTGTTTCTCTTCACATCTCTGTAGCTCCTTGCACAAGTTATCAAGACAGCTCGTGAATGATGATCCATACACTGAAAAATCATCTTTGAACACCTCCATAAAATCCTCAATCATGTCTGTGAAGATAGACATCATGCACCTCTGAAAAGTGGCTGGAGCATTACATAATCCAAACGGTATTCTTCTTTAAGAGAATGTGCCATAAGGACATGTAAAGTTTGTCTTCCCTTGCTCCTCTGGATGTATCGGAATCTGAAAGAAACCTGAGTACTGATATTCTCATATTTTATATCTCTTAGCATGCATTCTTGTCATTATTTTGTGTCTCATGCATGTGTCTTGCATAGTTTTGAAGGCATTTAGGTCTAAATTAGGGTAATAGGTGTATACATTAGGTCCTATTCAGTTTTGCATGCATTTAGAGTGTTTTTAGATGATTTGGAGATAATTGATGATATTTGGAGAAATGGGCCAACGTAGAATGCAAAGTCTATCTGAGGCGCCGGAGAGATATGGCTAGACGGAGACCTTCCGATCCGAATCGGCTTGGATGACCTTCATGGAAGTTGTAGAGGCGTGAGGAAGCTGTCCAGGGGGAGTTTGAATCAGATCATTCAGATATCTGATTATGGAGTTATTGCGGTTTTAAGGAAGACGTATCCGCCTGGCCGAGAGACCAAAGACTACGTCTCACCCGGCGTGGAACATGACCATCAATACCGCCCTAATTATTACCGGTACACACGTCCGGTGCTGCACCAACTCCTGACCGGGAGGAATACCGGCCTCCCATATCGGCCCCAATTTGCTCGGCGTAGTAGCTCTCGCTGAAGCCAGCCAAAATGTCTGAAAGATCAGGCCAAATGAAGACTTTCCCGTGCCCAGTTTAATCTGAGGTTTTGATGAAAGTCAAAGAAAATCGAGCTGACTTTCGTTTAGTGGTAGTTTCATGTCATTCAGATCAGCCGTTCAAGAGATATGGCAAATATAGCAAGGACACGTCTGTCTGGCATCCAAACGAGTTCTGCTCCAATAACGACGTCTACAAGATCAACCCAGACGAAGGGTTTACGCTCCGATTCAGCTTCTACATTCTGCATAGCAGTTGTAGCCCAGTGAATTAGCTATCCACAGGAGGTGGTTTGAGACTATTAGGACATGTATTCCAAGAGATATCGCGTTTTTACCAACCGGTGTTCTTCTCACCTCGGCCCACTTTCAACCGGGTCAATACCCGGTTTGTCCTGGGTTGACCCTGTCCGACCGACCTCAAGAAACACCTTTTAAATATTGTAAAAACCCTTTTTTAGATCCATCTCGTTTTTTTATGTTTTTTCTCCCTTTTTCTCTGTAGAACAAAGACTTGTCTTTTGAGGGTTCTTGGGATTTTTCCCAAAGATCTTTTTGATTTATGCAAGTTTGAGTTTATATATTTTCATCTTTCTCTAATCTTTCACTTTCCTATTCCCTAATCATGATTAACATCACCTCTTTCACAAGATTTGGTGTGTTCTTCATGACTAGTGAGTAGTCTTTTAGGATTTGACGATTTGGTAGATTTAGGGTAATTTGATGGATGATTAATGATGTCTAGGATTAGATTATATAATTTTCCTTCTTGATTAGTGGTTTTTAAGCTAGATCTAGCCTGAGAAAGTGGATTTAGATCAAAATGCATTTCATGCACACAAGGTGTTTGATGAAATGCCTTGATGAACTAATCAAGAGATATTCATTTATAGCCTAAGGGATTAGTTGTCTAGAGTGATTATTTGGTTGATCTTGAATGATAGACTTAAAGTTTGCTAATTAGTGATTCACAAATGAGAATTTGATATTGAATTTGTAATTAGCAAAGTAATTAATGTCTTGAGAGAGGATTAGTTAAGATTATGATCTTTGCCTAGGGATTTGTCTTCATTAAGCATTGGACATCATTAATTAGCCATTGGATTGCCCTATCTCAATTACATTATCCTTGAATTCTCATTTTATCATTGTTTTATTCACCGTTTAGTGTCTTTAGCTCTTGTCACTTGTCTTTTAATTGATATTTCACTAGCTTAATCACCAAAACCACTTTGTTTGCTTGAATTAAAGAGTGTCTTGTATTCTTGTTGCATTGAACTAGACCCTAGATTGGATTGACACCTAAAACACTACAATGACATGTGTATTTAGGATTGATTCTTGAGTAGGATACAATTCTATTTATCAAGTACCCATCGAGAAAACAATAGTATGGATGACTCGCCAAACTCTCCAACATCTGATCAATGAATGGTAATGGGAAGTGATCTTTCCTTGTGGCTGCATTCAACTTCTTGTAGTCAATACACATTCGATACCCAGTGATTATCCTAGTAGGTATCAGCTCGTCCTTCTCATTTTCCACCATAGTTATCCCTCCTTTCTTAGGCACAACATGAACTGGACTGACCCAAGAGTTGTCCAAAATGGCATAGGTAATCCCTGCTTCCAAGAGCTTCATTACCTCTTTCTTAACCATTTCTTTCAAGTTTGGGTTCAGCCTCCTCTGATGCTCAATTGAAGACTTTGACTCGTTCTCAAGATGAATCATATGCATGCAAAAGTCTGGGGAGATACCTGAAATGTCATCAAGATAATAGCTAAGAGCGTTGCGATACTTGCGCAGCTTGCTCAACAGTAAGGTGATCTATGTGTTGCTTAAGGAAGCATTAATGATCACTGCATATGTGGAATTCGGACCAAGAAAAACATACCTTTAATTTTCTGGGAGTGGTTTGAGTTCGATCTTAGGAGCCTTCTCCTCACTCCAATCACCAAGAACATCAGCTTTCGTAGAAGTTTCGGCCAACTTTTCTGGTGCTCGCGGGTGGTGTCGATCGATACAGTGTCGGTCGACACTGCTCATGTTGTGTCGAGCATCTTAGCATATCCAGCCGCAACATCACTCAAATACACCTCTGAATCAGCTGAACAGACCAATGCTCTCTCTAATGGATCCTCAGGATGCATCTCCAGAAAATACTCTTCAGCTATATCGCTGAAAGTATCAACAAAGTATGTCTGCCCATCGATGGTTGGTCTCTTCGTCATCTTCTCCATGTTGAAAGTCATAACCAAATCACCAATGTTGAGAGCTATCTTCCCATTCATGCAGTCTATCAAAGCTCCAGCTGTTGCTAAGAATGGCCTTCCCAGAATAAGAGGATTTTTGGGCTCTAAATCATACTCCAAGACAATGAAATCAGTCGGGATCAAGCAATTCTCAATCTTAATTGGAACATCTTCGAGCAATCCTTCGGGAAGTCGAACTGAGCGATCATCAAGTTCAGTGAGATACTAGTGGACTTGAAGTCTGTCATCCCCATCCGCTGAGCAACTGAGTACGGCATGAGGTTCACACTTGAGCCAAGGTCAGAAAGAGAACGCTCAAATATTTATGTGAAGATCGTACAATCTAACACAAAACTCCCTAGGTCAGTTAGTTTCTTTGGGATCTTGTTGAGCAGAATCGCGCTGCACTCATGAGTAATCATCAAAACTTCTTCTTCAAGGTTCACATTGCTTGATACCATCCTCTTAACATATCTCTTAAAAGCTTGGGAAGTCTTGATGGCATCGTCAAAATGAAGCTCAACAATCAACTTATCCATTATCGCTTTGCATCTAGAGTCTTCCACCTCCTTCTTGGTCTTCCCAATAGCCCTAGGGTAAGGTATCTTAGGATTCTAAACCCTTTCTTCAATCAACTCAAGTGTCTTCTCGACCTCAGGGTGGGCGTCGATCGACACAGGATTGGTATCGGTCGACACTCGGGGCTTTGACACGTCTCGAGAAAGTATTTGGACAGGTGTCGATCGACACGCAGTGGTGTCGGTCGATACCCTGTGATTTTTTGAATCCTCATCGTCATCTCCCATAAGATCAACAAAATTTCATGTAGTTAGGCTCTTTTTCACTCCTGAATTGATCTCTTTTCCATTCCTCAAGGTGATTGCATTAATGTGTGCCCTTGGATCTTCTGTTTTCCCTGGAAGAAAACCATCTTGCGTCTTCACAGCACCTGCAGTTTGGGCAACCTGAGTTTCCAGCTTCTTCTGATGAATACTGAGAGCCTCGATTTTTCCATTCAGGTATGTGTACATAACATCCATCTTCCCATTGAAATCCACTGTCATCTTCTGCTGTCCCTGAAGAAGTTGTTCAAGCATAGACTCAACCTTGCTCTCTGGGGTTGTAACAGGTAGAGGTTGATAAGAAGAATTCCAATAGGTGCGGGTGTAGCCACTGCTCTGTAGAGGTTTCTGGACAAATTGATTAGTTCCAAAACCAGTTGGATTGCTTTCAGACTTGTACCCTCATTGCTGAGCATTGTTGGTGAAGTTTCGATTGTTGTTCTGGTGGTATTGATTTCTCTGACCTTGAAAGCCAGAACCACCAATGTAGTTAACACCTTCCACTTTATCCTCATTGAAGTTCTCAACCTCATCATCAAAATGAACAGCCTTCATCGTCTTTCCCATCAAGAGATTGTGCACTGAATCCAACTTAGCTTGAACCTCAGCAATCTGCGATCCATCCATACTCCCAGTCTGCTTTCTTCGCTCAAAGTCTGTATTCTTCTTACTATTGCTAGATGCCAAGTTCTCAATAAGCACATAAGCATCGTCAGGATATCTGGTGTTGAAGTTCCCATTACTCGCATCATCTAAGGTCATCTGATACCTCCAATCAATCCCTCTAAAGAAAATACCCAGCAGCTGAACCTTAGTGAACCCGTGATGACAGTCCCTCTGATATGATCAGAATCTGATCCAAGCAGCCTTAAACGCCTCAGTCGCTCTTTGAGAAAATTGGGAGATCTTATTCCTAATCTCCTCAGACCTTGCATCATCATAGAAATTGTTCAAGAAGGCATTCTTAGTCTCCTCCCATGTATTCAGTGACCCAGGCGGCAACTGCTTAAGCCAATAAGCTGCATCTCCACCAAGAGTGTATGGGAAGAGCTTAGAGAAGAGGAAATCATTGGACACTCCATTGTATTTGATGCTAGTACCCAAGTCCTCAAACCTCTCAATGTGATCCATCGGGTGTTCATGAGAAAGACCATGAAAAGAATGCTGACCCACAAGAGTGTAGTATGCAGGTTTCAGCTCAAAGTCATTCCTCTGAAAAGCAGGAGGGCTAATCGCTGATCGATTGGCATAGAACTGATCAGGCCTGTTGTACTCACCAATTGTTCTACCACGATTAACCACATCGTTCCAAACATTCCCCCCGTTGTCGTGCGCAGCTGGCGCGACAATCTAACCAACAACAACTGGAGGGACAATGACGTTTCCATCTCCATCAAGTCATTGCCCTCTCTCATTGCACAATTGACCATCTTGGTCTCTCAAAGCTCCAACATCATTACGAGTCAATACCACTGGATTATTCATCTCTGATGGCTTCTTTGTTTTCTTGTTTGCATTTTCCAAATTTGCTAGCTCCTTGTTGGAAAGATTAACTAGCTGAGTGCTCTTGTTCCTCCTGGTTTCGCGAGTGGGCATACACCTGAAACCCAAAAGACAAGGCACGTAAGTAATAAAAATAAAAAAAAAGTAAAATAAAACGATGAGTATCGACCGACACTGGGGGGTGTCGCTCGACACTATCGAACTTAGTCGAAATTCTTGACTAAAATCTAATGGCGAATTAAAAGTCCCCGGCAACGGTGCCAAATTTGATAAGCTCAAATGTAATACCCTAAAGTACTAACATCTTTATCGATTGTAGTATTTAGGAGTCGAATCCACATATATGTTCGAATTAAACTAAGTACACCAATGGAATAAGAAACTAGTAACGTAAATTAAAGGGTTGTAAATTCAATGGAGAGGAGATAGGTTCAGGGTATTTCTCAGGAAATCAGAGAATGCAGATAAACTAATTAGTTAGGATTCAGGTTAAGCCCGGTTCTTGAACTCAAATCACTGAGCTATAATTAACCAACTGTCGTTGCGAGAATTATCTAGGTCTAAATCTCAGAATTCCAAATTTCTTTGCAAATACTAAAGACTAAACTAGCTTTAAGACCATGTTCGATATGTTCACAAAACAACTAAACCAAATTTCTTTGCAGATAGTTATTTTGCTCACCCTAGGTTCTATCAGATCATCAATTGCACTGTCGTGCCTAATCGATTAACCTAAGATCTATGTTTCAGGTGATCAAACCAGAATTAGCTTTAAGAACAACCTATGGTGAAGAACTAATTCAGATTATGAACCCTAACCAACTAATTTACCTAATATTCAAAGAGATCCCTTGTTGAGAACCCTAAAACTAACAGGAGATCTACTCAGACATGGAGATTGAAATAAACAACATGATTGAATAAATCTCTGAAATTAATAATAAAGGAGAAAGAAAACAAGGGTTCGAAATCTTTTTTCGGACGAACAGAGTTTCAGACTTGTCTCCCTCAAAGCTCTCTCCACAAAATCAAAGATAAAATAAAGCGTAGTTGATATATCATGGTTTTTACCCTGTTTAAGCCATGATATAAGTCCGTTTTATAGAGTCTTTATACTGTTTTGGAGTCTTTTTGAGTCTTTTACAGGTTTTAGCACATTTGGAGCATTATTACAGATATTGGAGTTTTATGGAGCGTTCTGGAGCAAAACCGAAGTATGGTGACTAAGTGCCCGATCGAAGCGTCAAGCATCGATCGATAACTCCTTGGTATCGATCGACACCCATCGAGGAGATTACGAGTCGCAACTTTTAATGAAGTTTGAAGAATTGCAGAACTTGCCAGAAGACTTTAATATTTACAAGAAGAATCCAATTCGTGTTTAGACTATTTAATTAGGTTTTACAGCTACTTTGGTTGTGTGCTTTTCATTATGTTTTGTTTGAGGATTTCTGAGAGAGCTTTTGAGAGGGGAGACAAGTCAGAACTTTGTTCGTCTGAGAGAAGATTTCTAACCCCTGTTTTATTCAACCCTTATTTATTCTATTGATGATTATTCAGTGATGTTGATTGCGTAATTCTCACATATATAATCTATTGTGTGTCTTTGTGAGTCCTTGTGTTCGACCCCTACTTTACTGCAACTACTGTTTAGTACTTTTAGGGTATTAATTTGAGCATATCAAATTTGGCGCCGTTGCCGGTGACTCAATTCACCATTAGATTACGTTTGTGAATTTCGACTAAGTTCGTCGGTATCGGTCGATACTATCTAGTATCGGTCGATACTCGCCGTTCTCTTTTGTTGATATCGATCGACACCATCTGGTATCGGTCGATACTCATCGTGTTACCGATTACTTACGTTCTTTATTTCTGTTTTCAGGTGTATGCCTAATCATAAAACTAGAGGGAACAAGAATACTCAGCTAGTTCAACTGTCATTGGAGCAACTAGCACTTGTGGAACGCACAAACCGAAGAGCAAAGAAGCCAGCAGAGATGAACAACAATCAAATATAGTTGGTTCAAGATGAGGCTGGTGCCTACAGGGACCTAGAGGGTCGTTTGTGCAATGAGAGAGGACAACGTCTTTATGGAGAGGGGAACATCATTCCACCTGCTCCTATTGTCGCTGGGAATACCGCTGGGAACGCGAACGCATTGAATGCTGGGAACGCTGTGGTTAATCGTGGTAGGACGATTGGTAAGTGCAACTGACCTGACCAGTTTTACCCTTTTCATGGTCTTTCCAGCGAGCATCCCATGGACCATATTGAGAGATTCGAGGATTTGGTCACTAGCATCAAGAGCAATGGAGTGTCTTACGACTACCTCTTCTGCAAGCTTTTCCCATACTCTCTTGGTGGGGAAGCAGCGTACTGGCTGAAGCAGTTACCTCCTGGATCGTTGACTAACAGGGAGGAAACTAAGACTGCTTTCCTGACCAACTTTTATGATGATGCAAGATCCGAGGATCTGAGGAACAAGATTTTCCAGTTTTATCAAAGACCTACTGAGGCGTTCAAGGTTGCTTGAACGAGGTTCAAATCATATCAGAGAGACTGTCCACATCATGGATACTCTGATGTTCAGCTGATAGGGTTCTTCTTTAGAGAACTTGATTGGAGGTACCAAATGACTTTGGATGCTTCGAGCAATGGAAACTTCAACACCATGTATCCTGATGAAGCCTATGTCCTGATTGAGAATTTGGCGTCTAGCAATAGCACCAAGAATGCTGATTTTGAGCGGAAGAAGCTAGCTGGTAACGTGGATGGTTCACAGATCGCTGACTTTCAAGCTAAGTTGGATTCTATGCATAGTCTTCTAATAGGCAAGACACAAAAAGCTGTTCACTTCGCCGAAGATGTCGAGGGGTTCAAGAGCAAGACGAAGCCGAGTAAGAGTACAAGAAGAAGTTGGAAACAAAATGGAAGATCTTGATGATATTCCACTTGGAAACATTCACGATAACATTCCCCACCAAAGGACATGTGGGAATGGGAACAACCAAGGAGGTGGTGGCAATGGAAACCATCACCAACCAAACCGTCCACACCATCCACCAAGAGCTAGACACGTTGTTTGAGAAGGTGACGCCGCCAACGCTCACCAAAACCGGCAAGGCATTCAAGCTCCACCGGTGGAAAACAACAACTTCGAAGTGAAGCCGGGGTTGATCAACATGGTTCAATCCAACAAGTTTCACGGATTGTCAATGGAGGATCCATTAGACCACATAGACCAATTTGACCGGATATGTAGTCTAACTAATATCAATGGGGTCTCCGAAGATGGTTTCAAACTTCGTCTCTTCCCATTCTCTTTAGGTGACAAGGCTCACCAATGGGAAAAGAGCTTACCCCAAGGATCTATTACCTCGTGGGATGATTGCAAACGTGCGTTTCTTGCCAAATTCTTTTCACCGGCTAGAACCGCCAAGCTTCGCAATGAGATCTCAAGCTTCACACAACGGTCCAATGAGTCTTTCAATGAGGTTTGTGAGAGATTTAGAAGCTACACTTCTCAATGCCCTCATCATGGCTTTAGCAACGCCTCTTTCCTTAGCACTCTCTACCGAGGTGCCTTGCCTAAGATCTGCATGCTATTTGACACGGCATCAAACGGTAATTTTTTGGCTAAGGATGTTGAGGAAGCAAACTGACCGGACCTATGGCGACGATTATGACCACGCCAAGGACCACGAGCGACTTTGATGAGAACAAGCGGGCCAAGGACATGAAAGCGCTTAATGAAAAGTTGGATAAGCAAGCCTCCATGATGGACAAGCAAGCCAACTTGATTGATAAAATCCTAGTGTCTTCTCAAAAGTCGGCTAGCTTTGTGGATGCTTATGATGAGAATCAAGGTTGCTATCAAGAGGAGAGCGTGGACATGAACACCCAAGAGAAGGTGAATTACGTGGGGAACCAATGGAATTACCAAAGACAAGGGTTCAACCAAAACTATAGAAAACACCCCAACTTTTCTTACCGGAACACAAATGTTGAGAATCCACAAGACCAAGTCTACCATCAACAATCTAATCAAGCTCAAGGAGTTCCCCAAAAGCAATTCTAATCTCAAGGCCAAACTTCTAACACCAACCAACAAGGTTATGTGTAACATCCTGGACCCAATAATGGGCCATGAGGCCCAAGAACCCGAGTCTAGACATGAACCCAAAACCGAACCCGCGTCGGATCCGCCTCAAACCCTAAATTGTGTGTATTAAAGGAGAAAATTACCTCGGGATGCGAGCCTAGTTACTTCTGCGCAGACCCTAGCCCATGAGTCCTCTACCGTCGCCGCCGTTGATCCAGGAGCCGTCGTCGACCGAGTCACGTTGTCGGAAAGATAAACCGTGAGTTTAACCATAGGTCTTCTTCTGTTTTGGTCCGATTGAGATGAAGCTAACCTCGCTCGCTTTGAAACCACCATAGGTCTGAGACCCGCGCCACCGTCGGAGCTTCCAGTCCCGTCCATCGCTGTCAACCTCCCCGCCGTCTCGCGTGGGAGTGATCGGGGAAGGTAAACCCGTGTTATTCACCGTTTTGTTCCGATCTGCATTAGCCGAGACTAACTTGTCTGTTTCTGTTCGCCAGAGAACCGCCACAGTCCTTGGAACCACCGGAGCTCGCCGTCGTTGTCATCTCTGTTCATCGTCGTCGTCTGTTTTCTCTTGAGGTAATCAGCCGAATATTCTTCATCCGAGAGATGATGCTGTTGTTGTTAATTATCCTGCTTGGTTTAATCTGATTTGGGACTTGGTTTAATATAGTGGTTTAATTGTAGGACCGGCTTAGTGGATTTAATGGTTGGAGCAATTCAATACGATATGTTGTTGTCGTTTTGTGGGATCAGGACCAATATGCAATTGGAATCTTTAATTGGTTTAATGGAATTTGGTTTGGTATGAGGATTTGGAAATTTAACCCGAGACTTAGGATTATTTTGGGATTAGCTAATTAAATCAGAATTAAAGAATTATTGTGGATTTAATTAATAACCGATTTATTTTGGGTTTGGGTATTTATCTGGGAATACCAAACTAATTTAAATCGTGTTTTATTAATTGTGAACCAATGCAGTCCGTGTTTGTTGCTGAACCGGAATCCCATTTCAGTCAGTTCCGATATCTCTTCCCGATTTGCTAAGGTGAGTAACGAGTTCGTATTTTCCTCATATATCGTATATTCCCGTTAGTCATTTAGTCTATTATTAAACCAGATATACCTATAAGTTACATATAAATAAGTAACATGTATTTGTTTGTTTATGTATTATTACATTATATTATATATATATATGAATATGTATAAAAATGTATCAACTAAAAATAATAAATTAAAGGAAGAGAATACGGTTGGGTGTTGTTTGTAGCGTGGACTTGCTTGAAATGCACGTTGATTGTGGTATCATATAATTAGGTGCGGTTAGCCGCGGTAGTTTCTGCCTAGGAATGGTCATCCATGGTTAAGACCGTGATGCCGGCTTAACTTGGAGTGGCTAGCCTTTCAACTGTGTGGTGGTCCGTGGGGTGCTCGTGACTAGGCCCATGGGTCAAGATGGCTGACGAGCCAGGAAGGCGATGAAGTACTGAAAGCACGAAGGATCGGTTCGATGAAGTGCTGACAGTACGAAGGATCGGTAGACGGGAGTGCGTGCTAGTATGGGCACGTAGGGAATTAATGGTAAAGAGCGAGGTCACTCGTGATATCATGGAATGACACTCTTTGTCAGTTTAGTCGGTTCGAGTCCCACATGTGTTTTGTGTGTCGTGTCGTGGACACGTGTTTGCCTGGCTGTTTTAGTTTTAGACTTTATAACCTTCGTGGATGTGATTGTATATGGTGAATTCTTGAGCCCTTAGGCTTGCCCTCGCTGAGTAATCCCCAATTACTCACCCCTCTCTTTTTGCAGGTGAGAGTGAGGAGTAACTGATGATGTATGTTCGTCTGGTGCCGGATTTGGGCTTCAGAGTTTATTTACCGGATTCTATTTATATTGGATTGCAACTTTTAAACTTTGGGATTTAATAAAGGATGTGTTGACCTTATTGGAAAGAAGTGTTCAATTGAAATAAAGACTATGTTTGGTTATTTCCGGTTAAGTGTGGTTACTTGTGGAATAAGTTAACTCGTGACATGCCGTCTTGAGGAAGGTAAAGGACGGGTGGTACAATTTGGTATCAGAGCACCGGGTTTGCCAAATCGGTTCCGACCCAGGAGGCAGCCCTAAGGAGGAACGGGTATTAATGGCAGATTTCGATACTCGATTTCCAAAAAAATAAAATAAAATGTCATCAGTAGGACTTGACCCGCTTAGTGTGTTCGTTCTAATTAGTCTGTTTGTGTGAGCTCAACTTTGAAGAGTATCTGATCGTATTCGCGTTGGTTTAGTGTTTGTATGTTCAGATGCCGCCAAATAATAGACGTGGAGCTAGTCATGGAGTGGCTGCTAGGACCAGATCGCGCAGTTCAGTTCAAGCTGATTCGACCACAAGTGTGTATCCTGCCGATATCAATCAGGCACTGCAGGATGTTGAGGCGCATGCAGTCGCGCTTGCTGAGCTGCAGAGGTACCGTGAGAGGTTTAGAGACCTAGAGCCAGAGGAACCGGCTCAGCATTATGCACCCGTGTACCAGGCACCGCATAATATTGTAGCTGATCACCAGTACCCGCCACCACCCCCTCGGATGCCATTTCGCCCATCGGGACCGACATATTGGGAAGCTATGAATTATTTGAAGGGTATGAGTATGGATTTCTTCACCGGAGATTCTGATGCACTGGCTGCTGACAACTGGAGGAAGAGGCTTGTGTGGAAATTTGAGGCAATGCAGTGTCGACCAGCATATCGGAAGCGCATGGCGGTGCAGTACTTGAAGGATGACGCCCTGTTTGGTGGGAAGGTGTGGTAGCAGAAGCCCAAGATCGCTACGAGCTGACATGGGTCGATTTTGACGATGAGTTCTCCATGAGATATTTCCCGCATGAGGCTATATATGCTATGGAGAGCCAGTTTTTGCATCTGCAGCAGGGTAGCAAAACCGTGAGAGAGTACGAGAAAGAATTCAGCCGATTGAGGAGGTTTGGTGGTCATCACATTGATGACCGTGTGAAGATTCGTAGGTTCAAGGGCGGACTAAGGATTGAGCTGCAGAACCGTGTTGGGATGAGTGACTTCCGCATTATGATCGAGTTAGTGGAAAAAGTGTCCAATCTGGAGATAGGACTGGAAAAGGAGGCAAGTCTGAGTAAGGCTGCACATGCAAAGGTTTCCAAGGGGATCGAGTCACATAAGAGATCATGGGATGGTGCCAATGCAGTCACGACAGCAAAACCGAGGTGCAACCGATGTGGGAACACGCATTATGGATAGTGTAGGGTAGGTAATACGCTTGGAGTGTGTTACAGGTGCAATCTACCAGGCCATCTCAGGAGGGATTTCACTCGACCTATACCAGCAGGAGAATGCATCATATGTAGGAAGCCAAGGCATTATGCGAGAGAGTGCCCAAAGAAGGGAAATGGAAGGCAGCATGCAGGAGACCGTCATGGAGAATACTTGCCACCACCCCCGAAGAGGCAGGACACAAGAAAACACGTGATGATGGCTGGAGATCACGATGGGGTTGATGATATGCTCAAATTAATACCCTAAAAGTACTAAGCAGTAGTTGCAGTAAGTATGGGTGAAACACAAGGACTCACAGAAATCACACAATAGATTAAATAGATTCGAATTAAGCTAAACCAAAAGATGTAATTGAAAGCAATGCGTAAATTAAACAAGTTGTAATTCGATTGGGAGAAAGATAGGTTCAGGGTATTTCTCAGAAAATCGATGAATGCAGATAACCTAACTAGTCAGGATTTAGATTTAGCGCAGTTCTTGAACTCAAATCACTAAGATATAATTAACCAACTCTCGTTGCGAACACTATCTAAGTCTAAATCATAGAATTCTAAATCTCTTTGCGAATCCTAAAGTCTAAACCAATTTTAGTCCAAGTTTGATTTGTTCAGAAAACAACTAAACCAAATCTCTTTGTGAATAGTTATTTTGCTCACCCTAAGTTCTATCATGTAATTAATCGCACTCTCGTGCCTAATCAATTATCCTAAGATCTAAGTTCCAGATTCGTCAACCTAGAATTAGCTTTGAACATAACCAAAGGCGAAGAACTAATTCAGATGGTGAATCCTAATCAACTAATCAATCTAGCATTAAGAGAAAACCCTTATGAGAACCCTGAACCTAAAGTGGATCTACTCATACATGGAGAATGAAAACAACATGATTGAATAGATCATCAAAGAAAACAATAGAAAACATGAGTTCAGAGTTGTCTTTCCAAAAACCAAAGTAGAATCAAGAGTAATGAAAGCGTAAAGAAAGCGTAGCGTAACCATCAAAGTGGCTTTAAAATCCTATTAAATAACCTAAATCACGTTTTGGGGTTTCTTGTGAATAACAAAGACTTATGGGCAATTTTGCAATTCTTCAACTCTTCATTAAACTCGCGGGTCGTGTCTGCCTCGCTGAGTGTCGATCGATACCAAGGAGGTATCGATCGATGCTTGACGTGAAATCGGGTACTCAGCAACACGAACTTCAGATTTGCTCCAAAATACTCCAATATCTCCAATTATGCTCCAAACGTGCTAAAACCTGTAAAAGACTCTAAAACACTACGAAATAGTAGAAAGACTCTATAAAACGGACTTATATCATTGCTTAAACGGGGTAAAAACCATGATATATCAACTCCCCCAGACTTTGTCTTTGCTTGCCTTCAAGCAAATAGAAGACTAAACCAGAGAAAGAGGTTTGAAAACATAGAGACTCACATGTTCTTGAAACGTTGCAATGACCCTTTTCCCATACACCCAAATGTCACCTAACCAGGTTTTTGATCTAACCACCATGTACTTCTCCGTAGACATTCGCAGCTTCCCAGACTATACACATTATTTCACAGCATTGTTCAATCAAGCCATCCTCGCCAGTTTCATCGTTGTGATTAATACCAAGAACCTTCTAGATTCTTTCCCATACAATATCATGACAAGAAACCACCCTTTTTCACACTTTCCGGTATTATTTCTCTCCCCCATACTTATTTCTTATTATGTTCTCTCTTTTATTTTTAGCTTTGCATATACACATCAAGGTATGAGACGCGAGTATTGATGGTGTTGGCCACCGAATCTCCGGTTCTTCCCTCTCAACGTATCAAAGGCGTAGGCTAATAATGGCATCTTTGGAAATTTTTCTAACTCTCTACTCAGAAGAAAATGATCTCATCTTTTAATGCATCTTATTTATTAACTTGTAACAGGGAGAGAAATACCATTCTTTAAGCACGTGGGTTCCTTTGTCAGAATACGAATGATGAATCAAGCTCTATGGGTACTAACCACATTGATGAAGTGCAAAAATTTGGCTCAGGCTTTAAAGAACTTTGCTGGAAACATGAGTGTCTTCTGGTCAACTGGTCAGCCTTTGGATTTTTCATTAGTCGATCTAGAACTCATTCTGTAACAATGGTCACTTAGAAGCAAGGTCAAATCAATAGATTCAAGAAAAAAATCACAGTCTCCGACAAATTGTTGACTCAATAAAACTACGAATGACTCAAAAACAACTGACTCTAAGAAAAAAGAAAACAAAGTCAGTGACTACCTCCCCCAGACTTGAACAACACTGTCCCCAGTGTTATCTAGCCTAGAGTTGGTGAAAGAAAACAAAAGAACCAAATGGATTGTGAAAATCGAAAATCTTACATGTGAAGGTGATGGGTGTCGATCGATACAGACTGGTATCGATCGACACCAGCCGTATGTCGACACACTGATTTCGAATCAATGGTATCGAGTTGCTTAACCCAGGGAAAAAGATCCAAATTATTAGAAGTTAGCACTGTTAGGAACACTCAAAAACATGTTAATAGCAACAAGATAATCAAGCATAACTCCAAGGGTTCAAATGCAAAAGCAAAGCTGACATAAGTTTAACAGAAACGAAAAATAAAAAGAAGAAAAATAAAAGACTTATGTACAGACTCACCAGTGGGTTGCCTCCCACCAAGCGCTTGTTTTACGTCACGAGCTTGACTTTACGGACGATCAGTCAGGAGAAGAATGAGAACTTGCGCTGAAACAAGCTCCACAATTTGACATCGCCAGCTTCAGAGTTCTGCTCATCATGCTCTCCACAAACTCCTGTCCTTTCTCTTTCAGCTCCGAAGTGAGAATAACTCTAGCCTTATAGAACGGTTTCGAAGTTCCCTTGTATTTCACCTTATATTCAATTGAATCTCCATCGCACTTCTGAGGAGTTAAAGTCACATGGGGAAAACTTTTTACTCCTTTGCTCTTCACCTTCTTCTCTGCCTTAGCTATTTTGACGTCTTTCTTGGTGATGACAGAAGGACAATTTAGAACGTCAATGGTATTAGATCCGTCAGGAGGCTCTTCCAAAAGATCAACTATCAACGTCTCTCCTGGAACAACGGTGATGCAAGATATATGTGTGGGAGTTCCTCTAGAGATGGCTTTGTAGTACACCTCCTTGTCCATGAATGAGAACGAGATGTGCTTGCTGGGTGTGTCCATAATGGCACTAACCATAGCCATGAACGGTCTTCCAAGAATCAACTGCGTACGAGATTGTGTGCTCATCTCCACAACCTGAAAATCAGTAGGAACCAGGAAATCTCCTACGTTAACCAGCAAATCAGGGATTGTTCCATATGGAAGTGAGGTAGAACTGTTTGCGAATGTGATAGATGACATGGAGGATCGAATATCAGCTCCCAATCTCTCTGCAATTGCCCTTGACATGACATTGACGCTAGCCCCTGAGTCAATGAGAGACTCATTGAATTCAACTCCAGAGATGGAGCATGGAACGTAGAATATTCCTGGGTCTTCCCTCTTGGTCAACTGCCTCAGCGGTAGGGACTTGCTTTTGGCTTTGAGGAAGAGTGCCTTAATCTCGTCCTCAGTTTCTCTGCAATCTCGCATGTGACTCAGCAGAGGCATGTACTCTAGAGCTTCTTTAAAAGTCAGTGTGTCTGGAATTCTTCGTACCATCTTCTCAAAGCCAAGCAGTTGCTTTGGAGTGATGGGGTCTCTGAGGTGTTTGGGTGTTATGGGGTATGCACCTTAGGTTTGTAAACCTTTTCGGCACTCAACTCGGGTTTCGGTTCAGCAACTGGACTGGTATCGACCGACACAGGGGTGGTGTCGATCAATGCTTTCGCTCTGGAATCGTCCCTGGCAGAACTTTGGACGGGTGTCGATCGATACAAGAGAGTATCGGTCGACACATGAGTGGTGTCCGAAATCTCATCGTCATCCTTGGCAAGATTGACCAAAATCCTTGCGGTTGAGCTCTTCTGCACTCCTGGGTGTACTTCTCTTCCACTCCTCGAAGGGAAAGCAGTGACGTGTTCGTTCTGTGAATGACCAACCAGTTCATGCAGTTTGAGCGACCTGAGTTTCCAGCATCTTCTGCTGAATATTAATATTGTCGATCATACCACTCATATCGTTGTACGTGACATCAATCTTCCCATTGAATTTCACAGTTAGCTTCTTCTGTCCTTGAAGGAGCAGTTCAAACATAGATTCAATCTTTCTCTCAGAAGTTCTGGGTGGTGTGGATGGACATTGAGACCTTTGATCTTGAAATTCATCTCCACCAACGTAGTTAACATGTTCCACTGTATATTTTTCAGCAAAACGAACAGCCTTCTGCTGCCTGCCCATCAACAAATTATGCACCGAATCCAGCTTGGCATGAATCCCAGCAATCTGTGATCCATCAGCTACACCAGCGAGCCTTTTCCACTCAAAATCAACATTCTTGGTGCTATTGCTATACGCCAAGTTCTCAATAAGCACATAAGCGTCATCAGGATACCTGGTTTTGAAATTCCCATTGCTCGCAGCATCCACGGTCATCTGATACCTCCAATCAATCCCTCTGAAGAAGTAACCCAGCAGCTGAACATCAGAGTACCCATGATGTGGACAATATCTCTGATACGACCTAAATCGAATCCACGCAGCCTTAAATCCCTCAGTTGCTTCCTGAGAAAATTAAGAGATCTTGTTCCTGAGCTCCTCGGATCTCGCATCATCAAAAAAATTGATTAGGAACGCGTTCTTCGTCTCCTCCCAAGTAGTCAACGAACCAGGAGACAACTGCTTCAACCAGTAAGTTGCATCTCCACCAAGAGAGTATGGGAAGAGCTTGCAGAAGATGTAGTCATAGGACACTCCATTGCTTTTGATGCTAGTGACCAAATCCTCAAAACTCTCAATATGGTCCATGATATGTTCATTGGAAAGACCATAAAAAGGATGCTGACCCACAAGAGTGAAGTATGCAGGTTTCAACTCAAAGTCATTCTTCTGAAAAGCAGGAGGGCGAATCGCTGATCGATTGGCGTAAAACTGATCAGGCCTGCTGCACTCACCAATCGTCCTACTGCGATTAATCACAGCGTTCCCTGCATTCACAGCAACTGCAGGGACAATGATATTTCCAGCTTCATCAAGTCACTGCCCTCTCTCATTGCACAATTGACCCTCTTGGTCTCTACAAGCTCCAGCAGCATCCTGAATCAAAATCATTGGATTGTTCATCTCTGCTGGTTTCTTTGCTTTCATATTTGCACGTTCCAAAGTTGCTAGCTGCTCGTTTGACAGATCAACTAGCGGAGTGTTCTTGTTCTTCAGGTTTCACGAAGAGGCATGCAACTGAAACACAAAAGTCAAGAACGTACGTAACTGAAATACACTACGGGTATCGACCGATACCACAAGGGTGTCGATCGATACTCAACGATTTAGACGAAATTCTAAGCTAAAATCTAATGGCGAAATTGAGTCCCCGGCAACGGCGCCAAATTTGATATGCTCAAATTAATACCCTAAAAGTACTAAGCAGTAATTGCAGTAAAGTAGGGGTCGAACACAAGGACTCACAGAAATCACACAATAGATTAAATAGATTCGAATTAAGCTAAACCAAAAGATGTAATTGAAAACAATGCGTAAATTAAACAAGTTGTAATTCGATTGGGAGAAAGATAGGTTCAGGGTATTTATCAGGAAATCAGTGAATGCAGATAAACTAACTAGTCAGGATTCAGATTTAGCGCGGTTCTTGAACTCAAATTACTAAGATATAATTAACCAACTCTCGTTGCGAAAACTATCTAAGTCTAAATCCTAGAATTCCAAATCTCTTTGCGAATCCTAAAGTCTAAACCATCTTTTAGTCCAAGTTTGATTTGTTCACAAAACAACTAAACAATATCTCTTTGCGAATAGTTATTTTGATCACCCTAAGTTCTATCAGGTAATTAATCGCACTCTCGTGCCTAATCAATTATCCTAAGATCTAAGTTCCAGATTCGTCAACCTAGAATTAGCTTTGAACACAACCTAAGGTGAAGAACTAATTCAGATGGTGAATCCTAATCAACTAATCAATCTAGCATTCAGAGAAAACCCTTATGAGAACCCTGAACCTAAAGTGCATATACTCAGACATGGAGAATGAAAACAACATGATTGAATAGATCATCAAAGAAAACAATAGAAAACAGGAGTTCATAGTTGTCTCTCCAAAAACCAAAGTAGAATCAAGAGTAATGAAAGCGTAAAGAAAGCGTAGCGTAACCATCAAAGTGGATGTAAAATCTTATTAAATAACCAAAATCACGTTTTGGGGCTTCTTGTGAATAACAAATACTTCTGGGCAATTTTGCAATTCTTCAACTCTTCATTAAAGTCGCGGATCGTGTCTGCCTCGAGGAGTATCGAACGATACTAGACAGTATCGATCGACACTGATGCTTGGATGCTTCAAATCTGGTACTCAGCTACACGAACGTCTGCTTTGCTCCAAAATGCTCCAGAAAACTCCAATATCTCCAATTATGCTCCAAACGTGCTAAAATCTGTAAAAGACTCTAAAACACTACGAAATAGTAGAAAGACTCTATAAAACGGACTTATATCATGGCTTAAACGGGGTAAAAACCATGATATATCAGTTGAACAGATCGCTGGTACGTAAATCTCAAGTTATTTTCTTTCGTCATTTCGTGTTTAGTAAATTCAACAGTCATGTCTATGTGAATGGTATGCTTAGCGGTAGCATAAACATGTAGGATCTGTTCTAGTGGGAGGCTGGTTAGCTCATACGTTGTTTGATACTGCAGCTACACTCAGTTGTATCAGCTTGGGATTGACGAAGAGTTGGAGGTTTACGGGAGAGTTTGTTCCAAAAGTGAAATAGATTCAGACCACCGGAGTTGAGCGAATGGGATCTACATGAGTTCATCAAGACGTACCCATCGTGATCAACGTAGAAGTAATGCTTGGGGATCTAACATAAATGGAGTTGAATTATTATTGTGAGAGCAGAATCTCACAACCTCAATCCTTGGCTTTTCAGGTCGTATTTTTGAAGAAATAACAAAGAAATGCTTAGAAGAATTTGAGAGAAAAAATGTGTATATTCGTAATATTGCCAAGAATTCGGTGTCTCTTTTTTTGTAATTGATATTCTCATCTTATACATGTTCAAAAAGAATGTAACCGCTAATTACTAAATATACGTAATTGAATTTAAACTTTAAATTCATGATCTAAGAATTTATTGTTGAGCTTGATCCCGGGGTTTTGGGTTTAATGTGTTTGACTTGCTTGCTGCGAGCTCCTTCCCCCAACGATCTCCTCCTTCCCTGCGTACTCGGCTATTTCCCAGATCGTGAGCTTACTCTACGAGGCTTTTTAGTAAGTTGGGCTTGATTCCATGCCCGTTTAATCAAACTGAACTTTAGGTGTGGAATTTGGGCCCAACAGTTGCCCCCCAACATCTTTAATGATTTATCATTGAGGATGCGGAACTGCGATCTCGGGATTTAATTGATCCTCCAACTAGCACGATCTCGCAATCTCGGTCTTATGATTGATCTCTAGCTTGATCATAAGGCGAGTTTGTAGGGATCCTGTAACGTTTGTGCGACTTTTGAGGGATGTGACTAGAGGAGTGGGTATAAATGAGCGGTTTTCGTTACTTCAACTCCCCACGCCGCCTCAGCTCCCACTTACCGAGGTAATGATGTATTTTCACTTTTTCCCTTATCTTTTTATTATTATTATTTTCACTCCATTAATTGAACTGTCTTCTCCTTATTCTCACTTTTACCCGAGATATTTTTCTCTGTAAAAAGTTCAGCTTCCATTGTTTCCAGTCGAATTTCCCTCTTTTTCGAACTCAATTTTCTTTGCTTTTTTCTGCAATGGCTTCTACTTCTCAGCTGGATGCTCCTCTTCCCCTTGCCGAGCGATTTGATTCACTCGAAGAGCACGATTTCGGCTGCTGAGCTCTGATACAAGACTTTTTAGTCTCTAGGAGGTATCAATAACTCCAATACATGTAGTATGAAGGTTATCAATCCATAAAGGGATTTATCCTAATCACTAAGAATGCAAGGTTCATAAGTAATTTAAGCTAAACACGGTAGTTGGTGATTAAGTATCCAAGTTCAAACAAACAAAAGCAATACTAAACGAGTTGTAATTCAAATAACAAAAGCGGAACTAGAGGTAAGGTTATTGATATAAGATGATCAAAATCTAATTAGTGGTGTTCATTCACTTAAAGAAGCTAATTCCTAGGCAATAGATCTCTAATCTTGATTAGTTCTTTTTCAAGCAACTAATTACTATGTTAATTATCAAGTCCATTAGCAAATTATCATTTGTGGATTAACAACTAACAAGCATTAAGAATCATAAAAAGATCAACCAAAGATATGCCCTAAACAACTAATATCTTAGGTTAGGAACATAAATCTCTTGTCTAGTTCATCTTGGCATTTCATCAAACACTTGGTGTTCATGAAATGCCTTGTGATCTAGATCCACTCTTTCAAGCTAGATCTAGCATTGGGGATTCTAGACAAGAAGGAATATAAGATTATCTAACCCTAAACACCACTAATCAAACCCTAGATCACCCTAATCTACCTCATCTCAAGATCCTAAAAAGACTACTCAATATCCATCAAGAACACCTCAAAATCAATTATGATAGAGGATGATTCCATGGATATATGTTTGATTAATCAAGATACAAAGAAGATAGATGGAAACAAATACTAAATTGCAATAATCAAAAGGATCCTTCTTACAAATCTCAAACTCTCTCAAAGGTAAGGGTTTTGAACATAAGAAAAAGCATACATTAAAAATTAGGTTTAGATGAGTATTTATAGGAAAAGTGGGCAACATGATCGACATCAACACCACAAATCGATGTGTATGATCGATGCTAAGGCCCTGGAGTTGCATCTGGCTTCTACATCGATTTGTGGGAAGATCTGAGTCGATGTAATTCCCCTGAAGCTGAGCATCGATGTGTTTGATCGATGTGAATGGGGGGGGGGGGGCACGATCGATGCTAAGGCCCTGAAGTTGCATCCAGCACCAACATCGATTTGTGGGGGAGAGTTGGGTCGATGTGAATTCCCTGAATCTGAGCATCGATGTGTTTGATCGATGTGAAAGGGGGACATGATCGATGCTAAGGCCCTAAAGTTGCATCCAGCACCAACAATCGATTTGTGAGGGAGAGTTGGGTCGATGGAAATTCCCTTGAAGCTGAGCATCGATGGGTTGCATCGATTTGTGGGAACTGACAGGTCGATGTGAATGCTGAAAAACTCCCAAATGTCTTTAACCGCTTATCTTGCTCCCGAACCGAATGGTCTTAAGCCAACTCCGTCAAATGCCTCCAAAGTACCTAAAAAGGACTCCATAACATGCAAGACACTCTAGGACCTAGTATGAGAACCCTAAAACTCTAAATGAGACAAATCAACAAAGAAATGCCAAGTAACTATATGCAAATGAGATGAAACTTAGATTAAATGAATGCATAAAAGGGGTAAAATACAAGTCTATCAACTCCCCCAAACTTACTCCTTTGCTTGCCCTCAAGCAAATAAATAAGAACAAGTAGAGAGATTTTCGAAGGCGGGACCTCAAATCCACAAATAGCGCTTTAAGAAATCAATTTCAACGTCCAAGTAATGGAGTACTAAAATGCACAAGTGAGCCTACTCCAAAGGAGTTAACCATTCATATTTCATCATCTATCAAATCCAAACCTCAATCTACACAAGCAATCATATTCCCCAACCCCTTAACATTCATTAGTGGCGTAACCATGAATTATGTTTATGCAAGGTTAAATGGAATTCGTTTAGCTAAGGATATGGCTATGAGATGAAGGTGATCTCATTTCATGCATGGGTAGTTAAGTTCAAGGATCTCTCAAGAAAATGAACACACCTTAGCAAAATGCTAAAGGTAAAAGGCAACCTATGCATACAAGGGAGAATTCTCATCTACCCAAGAGCCTAGAATGTCTCTAACTCGTTGTGCCCACAACCTAAACTACCCTTTTCTTTTTCCCAAGGCATTTTGCCTTTTCGAACCCACACATGCTTCTTGTGTTTTTGCTTCACATTCTTCTCATATTGGGGATCGACTTCTTCTTCCTTGATGTCATGGTTTGGTGCTTCCTTGTTTTGACTTAGCTCTTTATTTCTTCATTTTTGTTCACGCCTCTTTTCATCCTTGATGCTTGGCCTTTTCGGCTTTTTTTCTTTTTCCTTGAATCTTTTAGGCTATCTTATTCTTAGAGCTAGTCTTATTATTTTCTTTTTGCACCAACCAATCTATGTAAAATTGATCCCCTTTTCCTTTCTCCTTTTTCATCTTTTCCAATCCACATTACTATTCCACACATATCCGATTACCAAATCTAAAACCGTTTCCCCCAAACTTGAATCAAGACCCGCCATCCTAGCTAGCATAATCCTAGATCAACTCCGTGATGATGGTGCTAAGTCTACACGAGAATTCCCTCTTGTCGCCCTAAACCTAACACGTTTTGCCAAATCTGTTCGAAAAGAAAAGACCTCACAATCATACACTAATAGCAATGGCTTGAAAGAAGGCTATGGTTAGGGAAGGGGAAACCATTCCAATGAGGGGGTATGGCTACTTGGATAAACAAGATTGGTTAAAAGGAATAAGAATGCCCAAGTAAGTGTATGTGAACGACGAATTCATTTAAAAATTGCACAAACACGATATTTACAAGTCAAATTAATGGTTATCACTTAAATGGGGTTAGGTGCAACCCAAGCATGCTTTAATCAAGGAGAGTATGATGATACATGAGAACTAAGAATGGTGCATCTTTACTTTCATTCTCACCTAAATGCATTTAATCAATTACGAACGAGGGAATTGAATTTACTTCTTAAAGTGCTACTTTACAAGGAAAATTCATCATTGATCCCATGCATATGCAATGAATTCTAAGTATGCAAGGCTAGACTGAATGTACAAATGAAATTGCATGCTAAATGGCATCCTAAATGACTTCTTTTTGTGTTTCAATTTTGTTGCTGTTTTATATGCCTTAGATGAATGCATGAGACTCAAAATGCAAAACTCAAGATAAGACAAAGCAAATGACATTAGATACCGGTCCCTCCCTCAAACCTAATTCACACCGTCCCGGTGTGAAAGAAGTCTAAAGAAGGGACTCAAAATAGGACAAAGCAAAATACAAGACTCAATTGAAAGAAAAAATATTTACAAAGTTTTTGGAGTTACCTTAGAAGCTTTGGGATGGGGAAGAAGTCCCCATAGAAAGTGACGGGTTGCTCGAGCAAGGTGAAGGAGATCTCATGGCTTTTCTTTTTGCTACTTTCTCGTCATGTGCCAATGAGTGGCTTGCCTCTCCGAGCATCACCATTTCTCCTCCATGGAGCGTGTGGCTCATGTTTAGACCACCTTCTTCTTCCTCTCGGGTTTGGGATGTGCTAGCTTTACCGTCCCTTTTGAGCTCCTTGATTGTCTTTCCCATGCCTTTAACCGTCTTCTCCAACTTCTTAATTACCCTTGCCATCTTCCTCATGCTTTGGTCTTGCCACTTGCACCAACGTTGGAGGAGTCTCGATTGGTGGTGAGCATGGCGTAAGGCGGGGCTAGACATAGTACCATCGTATGGGTCGAAGTGATACCGCTCTCCACCATAGATGGCCGTTGAGGGAGAGTCTTCGGCCTCTTCATCATCGGAGTCAAAGACTTCCTCGGGGTGTGCACTAGTAGCGGTTTTGCTCTTCTTTTGTACTCTCGTGCGGAAAGCATCAATTGGTGGGTCGATGGTTCGGTTGTAGAAATATTCCTTTGTTGGGTAAAAGAAGATGTTTCTCGGTTCATCAAGATTTGTGATGACGATGTTAGGAAATAGGACTTGCGTGTGGAACGTCTTGTTGAGCTGAAGGTTGTAGGCAAAATAGCCGTCTACCTTTCCCTTGAAGAACCGCGTCCGTGCAAGGTAGCTCTCATCCATCAACTTCCATTCCTCATCAACCACCATAAGCTTGATCCCTTTCGCCTTGAGGATGGGAGTGATGATCCAACCGATGGCTAATGCGGATTTCTTCGAATTAGTCTCCCAAGCCCAATTCTTGTGAAAGAGCATTTGCCTCACCAAGGTAGTGGCAAAGAAAGGGGTCTTCTCATTGCCCATAAATTCATTTCCATTGCTTAGCGTCTTGAGTAGGGGTTTCACGCCGAGGCCTAGCAATTCCATTTCCTCTTTGATAACCTTTTTAAACTCCACCTTAGTGTAGAATGTGCGGGTTAGTGCAATTTGCACTATTTGAGGATAGGATTCCGGATGCTAGAGCCCTTGGAAATGCCGGGTTTTTAAGCATCGGAAGCAATTGTTTCCCAAAAGCGTTGGAGCTCATGCTTCGGATAGTGGAAGTATGGTTCACCATAAGTACCTTCTTCTTTGAAACCAAAAATTTCACAAAGCTCATGAAAAGTGACCCGTTAGGTCTTGTTATTCACATCAAATCTGATTTCTCCAAAGCCGGTACTTGCATTTGCTCTCTTGTTCATATATGCCCATCTTCTCCAAAACCACCTAGTCCACGAACAGCCCTTGCTCGAACTTCATAGTTGAGAATTTCTCATAGTAATCTTTAACCGTTGGCTTTCTCTCCGTCTCCTCTACCAAGGTGTCTTCTTCTTCCTCTTGCACAATGCTCTTTCCTTTGGCCTTAGCTTTGGATTTTGTTGCTAAAGCGAGCTTCTTTGCATTTCCCTTTGAGGTACTTGTCGCGGCCTCACCGTTTCCTTGGCCTTTAGTCACGGTCCCTTGCTTGTTTTTGGGTTGAGCCTTAACCGCCGTTTTCCTCTTCTCATTTCCCTTGGCACATGCTTCTAGTGCTATATCTCTCTTTCTTATTGGTAGGATTGAAGTTGGGATTGGGTTGTTTGTTGTCTTCATGGTACCTATATTGTCTCAAAGAGTCTATAAGTTTCAAGAAATAAAGACACAACCTTTTTGTTGTTTCAAGGAAATGCATATATGAAACTCAAAGGAGAATGCTCAATTAGCAAAAAGATCCTCCATTTCCCATAAACAACATAAAACTTTCCAACTTTAAGCTTCAAGAATCCAGTCCAATTGCAAGTTTTGAAACCTTTAAGCACAAACACCAAAAATGAGGTTCTTTGCTAAAAATTTCAAAATTTTCTCAAAGCAAGACAAATCAGCCCATGAACTACCTATCCTAACCATTTTCGAGCCTAAACCCAAGGTATTTATGCAAGTGAAATCATTTCCCAAACAAATTCATGAAATTTCCATTTATGAGCAAGTTCTTGATATTTTTCATGAAAAATGTGAATGAAATACCTTGGGGATGCAGATCTTAAATGAAAAAGGGGTTGGTAGATCCAGAAAGAGGATGAAAAATCCGAAATTTGGCAATTTAAATCACAATTTTTGGTTGAGAATTGAGAGAGATATGAGCTTGTGAAGTTTAGGTAGAGGAAATAGCCATTGTTGCGAATTTAGTGGAGAAGAAAGCTTACCTTAGTGGGTGGGTCAACTTACCTTGGTCAAGGGAGCGGTTGGACCACTTGATAATAGATCCAGTCAACAGAATTTAAATTCTGTCAACAAAAATTGAATTCTGGTTGATGCTTATGGTCGATGTGGAGGATCGATGTTGAGGGAAAAATTCTCGGGGAACATTTTGGGGAATATTTCTTTCCCGGGGAACATTTTCTTCCCGGGGAACATTTCCTTCCCGGGGAAATTTCTCCCTGGCTCATCGCTTTCCCTCGGACATCGCTTTCCCTCGACATCAAGCTCCCTAAGAACACTTAACAAAAAGATCAAAAAGAACTAACAAAGATCGAAAACGCGTAAAAAGAAATATGTACAATGATAAGCTTGGGGTGTCTCCTAAGACCACTTTGTTTAACGTCACTAAGTTCGACGTTTGTTACCGTCCTCAAGCTAGATGGGCATCATCGAGAGGGATTGAACCTCCTTCCTCGATGATTTGGTTTGCTCGGTAGAGTTTGAGCCTTTGGCCATTAGCAATGAAATCTTGGCCCTCCTTGTTAACAAGTACCACGGCTCCATAAGGCCTTACTTCCTTAACTTCAAACGGACCCGACCATCTCGACTTGAGTTTCCCGGGAAAGAGCTTCAACCAGGAATTGAACACCAACACTAGGTCCCCAACCTTGAAGTCCTTAAGCACTATCCTCTTATCTTGAAATGCCTTGGCCTTCTCTTTATAGATTCTCGAGCTTTCATATGGTTCAAGCCTCGTTTCCTCTAGCTCATGGAGTTGTACCAACCGTCTCTCTTGAGTGGTCTTGATGTCAAAATTTAGAAGCTTCACCGCTCAAAGAGCTTTGTATTCCAATTCCACCGGAAGGTGACATGACTTCCCCTAGAGCATGTTGAACGGCGTGGTTCCTATGGGTGTCTTGAAAGCGGTCATATATGCCCATAAAGCATCATCGAGTTTGTTTGCCCAATCCTTCCTCGAGCTACCGACCGTCTTCTCAAGGATCGCTTTGATTTGAAGGTTGGAGACTTCTACTTGCCCGCTTGTTTGACGATGATAGGGCGTTGCAACCTTGTGTTTCACCCCACTCTTCTTAAGTAGGCTCTTGAAGACTTTGTTCACGAAGTACGATCCACCATCACTAATGACCACTCTTGGAACCCCGAACCTTGGAAAAATGATTGACTTAAACATTTTGAGCACAACATTTGCGTCGTTTGTGGGACTTGCGATAGCTTCCACCCATTTTGATACGTAGTCTACCGCAACCAAGATGTAGGAATTTCCATATGAAGATGGGAAAGGACCCATGAACTCGATTCCCCATACATCAAACTTCTCTACCACAAGGATCGGGTTTTGGGGCATTTCGTCTCTCCTCCCAATGTTCCCTTTCCTTTGGCAAGCATCACATGAGGAGACATAGGTGTGTGCATCTTTGAAAAGAGTTGGCCACCAAAACCCGGATTGAAGAACCTTTGTCGCCGTTTTGAAAGAAGCGTGATGACCTCCGTAGCTTGACCCGTGACAATAGAATAGAATCCCTTGGATCTCTTCCTCCGCTAAGCACCTTCTATACAAGCTATCCGAGCAAAGCTTATACAAGAACGGCTCATCCCAATAATATCTTGTTACATCATGGAAGAATTTCTTCTTCTTGTATCCATCCAAAGGTGGCTTCTTCCCACAAACTAGATAGTTGACTAGATCCTCAAACCATGGGAGCTTCTCATCTTGTAGACCACTAGCATCCTCCATACCGTCCTCGGCCTCAATCCCCCTTCTCAATACCTTCATGACCATGAGGCTTTCTTCGGGAAGCTTGTCTTCAATGGGAACGAGGTCTTCTATCCTCATCCTAGACAAGTGATCTGTTACTCCGTTCTCTATGCCTTTCTTGTCTACTATCTCCAAATCGAACTCTTAGAGTATCAAAATCCATCGTAATAGCCGCGGTTTCATGTCCTTCTTTGCATCAATGTATCTTAAAGCCGCGTGATCGGTGTAGACAATCACCTTTGACCCCACAACATAAGATCTAAACTTCTCCATGGCAAAGACTACGGCCAGCAACACCTTCTCTGTGGTTGCATACCGAGTTTGAGCATCGTCTAGAGTTCTACTAGCGTAGTAGATCACATTGGTCTTCTTGTCTTTCTTTTGGCCCAAAACGGCTCCAACCGCATAGTCGCTAGCATCACACATGATTTCAAACAAAATGTCCCAATCCGGTGCTTGGACTATAGGGGCACTAATCAACGCTTTCTTGATCTCTAGGAATGCCCCGATGCACTCCTCATCAAACACAAACTCGATCTCCTTGCAAAGCAACCAGGAGAGAGGTCTAGTGATCTTCGAGAAGTCTTTGATGAACCTTTGGTAGACGCATGACCCAAGAAAGACCGGATGTCCTTGACCGACTTAGGCGGCTCCAAGCTAACCATCACCTCTATCTTGGCCTTGTCTACCTCGATGCCTTTCTCGGAGATCTTATGCCCGAACACGATGCCTTCACGTACCATGAAATGGCACTTCTCCCAATTGAGCACCAAGTTTGCTTCTTCGCATCGTTGCAAGACCCTACAAAGATTAGACAAACAAACACCAAAAGAAGACCCATACACGGAGAAGTCGTTCATAAAGACTTCTACCATGTCTTCAATAAGATCAGAGAGAATGGATATCATACAATGTTGGAAAGTCGCAGGTGCATTACACAACCCGAACGGCATCCTTCGATATGCGAAGTTACCATAAGGGCATGTGAAAGTTATTTTTTCTTGGTCATTCGGGTGTATGGGTATTTGAAAGAAACCCGAATAACCATCTAGGAAACAATAAAAAGGATGATTAGCTAGACGTTCAAGCATTTGATCTATAAAAGGTAACGGGAAGTGATCCTTACGAGTGGATGAATTTAACTTTCTATAGTCAATGCACATTCTATGCCCGGTTATCGTCCTAGTAGGTATCATTTCATCCTTATCATTTTTAACAACCATTATCCCCCCCCTTTCTTAGGCACACAATGTACCAGTGAGACCCAAGTACTATCCGATATTGGGTAGATAATGCCCGCGTCCAAGATCTTAAGAATTTCTCTCTTTACAACATCTTTCAAATTAGGATTCAACCTTCTTTGATGTTCAATAGAGGTCCTTGATTCATCCTCTAAATGGATTCTATGCGTGCACAAACTAGGGGAAATACCCTTGATATCATCCAAAGAATAGCCAATTGCTCTCCAATATTTCCTAAGTTCTACAAGAAGGGAGGATAGCTCGATCTCATCTAGACTCTCATTCACGATAACCGGATAAGACTCGTTGGGACCTAAGAACGCATACCTTAGTCCTGCTAGAAGTTGCTTTAGGTCCACCTTTGGGGCCTTGAGCTCGCTCCAATCGTCATCCTCAAAACTAGACTTACCCTTGCTAGTCTCTTCGACGGCTAGAACGAACCCTTCTTTAACCGTGCTAACCCTTAAGCCATCTTGACCCTTGGTACCGTGAATGCACAACTCAACAAACGTGGTGTCCTTGTTGACCGGTTTGTGAGAATCCATGAGAAGCTCATAACCTTGACTTTCCTTGCTCAAAAACCCATGATCGCCATGCTCCTTGGTCAAAACCACTTCTAACCCGTCTTCTACTCTCATTTCTTCAAGTAATTCATCGGCTAGCTCATCCATGGTCTCTATGTAGAAACATTGACCGTCTATAGTGGGCTTGTTCATCACTTTGTTGATATGAAACTCAAGCACTTCTCCTTTACCCAAATGGAGATCTATCTTGCCTTTCCTCACATCGATTATCGCTCCCGCGGTTGCTAGGAATGGTCTACCAAAGATAAGAGGGTCTTTTGGTTCCTCATCCATTTCAAGAACCACAAAGTCCGTGGGGACGATGAAATCCTTTACCACAATAGGAAGATCCTCAAGTAAACCAATAGGAACCCTTGATATGCTCAAATTAATACCCTATTAAGATACTAAAGCAGTTGTCGTAATATAGCTAGGGGTCGAACACAAGGACTCACAGAGACACACAATATATTATATAGACGAGAATTACGCTAAGCAATTCAGATGTAATTGAAAGCAGTGCGTAAATTAAAAGTGTTGTAATTCAATTGGGAGAAATATAGTCTCAGGGTATTTCTCAAGAAATCAATGAATGCAGATAAACTAACTAGCAGGATTCAGATTTAGCGCAGTTCTTGAACTCAAATCACTAAGGTATAATTAACCAATTGTCGTTGCGAGAATTATCTAAATCTAGATCCTAGGAATTCCAAATCTCTTTGCGAATCCTAAAGTCTAAATCAGCTTTAATATCAGGTTTCATATGTTCACAAATCAATTAAACCAAATCTCTTTGCGAATAATCAATTTGCTCACCTAAGGTTCTATCAGGTAATTAATCGCACTATCGTGCCTAATCAATTATCCTAAGACCTAAGTTCCAGATTCGTCAACCTAGAATTAACTTTGAACACAACCTAAGCGAAGAACTAATTCAGATGGTGAATCCTAATAAACTAATCAACCTAGCATTCAGAGAAAACCCTTATGAGAACCCTTAACCTAAAGTGGATCTACTCAGACATGGAGAATGAAACAATCAACATGTTTGAATAAATCATCAAATAAAACAAAGAGAGTAATAAGAGGGTTTGAAATCTAATCTCGGACGAAGGGAGTTTCAGATTTGTCTTCCTCACAAAACCAAAGTAAAATAAAGCATAGCCAACAAAGTGGCTGTAAAATCCCTATAAATAACCTAAATCACGTTTTGGGGCTTCTTGTAATTATTAAAGACTTCTGGACCAGGTTACAATTCTTCAACTCTTCATTAAGTCGCGACTTGAAATCTGGGTGTCGATCGATACCAGGGGGTATCGATCGATACTTGACGTGAAATCGGGTACTCAGTCACCAGACTTCAGTTTTGCTCCAAAATGCTCCAGAAAGCTCCAATATCTCCAATTATGCTCCAAACGTGCTAAGACCTGTAAAAGACTCTAAAATACTACGAAATAGTAGAAATACTCTATAAAAAGGACTTATATCATGGCCTAAAAGGGGTAAAAACCATGATATATCAACTCCCCCAGACTTAGCATTTGCTTGCTCTCAAGCAAATAGAAGACTAAACCAGAGAAAGAGGTTTGAAAACGTAGAGACTCACTTGTTCATGAAACATTGAAATGACCAATTTCTGAAGTACACAAATGTTACCTAACCATCTTTTTGATCTAACCACCATGTACTTCTCCGTAGACATTCTCAGCTTCCCAGATTACACACATTATTTCACAACATTGTTCAATCAAGCCATCCTCGCCAGTTTCATCGCTGCGAATTAATATCCAGAACCTTCTAGATTCTTTCCCATACAATATCATAACAAGGAACCACCATTTTTCACACTTTTTGGTATTATTTCTCTCCCCAGACTTATTTCTTATTATGTTCTCTTTTTTTTTTTTCAGCTCTGCATATACACATCAAGGTATGAGACGCGAGTATTGATGGTGTTAGCCACCAAATCCCCGGTTTTTCCCTCTCAATGTATCAAAGGATGTAGGCGAATAATGGCATCATAGGAAAATCCTAGCCTCGCTTCCAATCCTTTGTGTGATAATCCCCTCTTAAGTAGAATAATGGGATCGCTGGAAATTTTCCTAACCCTCTACTCAGAAGAAAATCATTTCATCTTTTCATGCATCTTATTAACTTGTAACAGGGAGAGAAATACCATTATTTTAAAACACATGGGTTCCTTTGTCAGATACGAATGAGGAATCAAGCTCTATAGATACTAACCACATTGATGAAGTGCAAAAATTTGGCTCAGGCTTTAAGGAACTTTGCTGGAAACATGAGTGTCTTCTGGTTAACTGGTCAGCCTTTGGATTTTTCATTAGTCGATCTAGAGCTGATTCTGTAACAATGGTCACTTAGAAGCAAGGTAAAATCAGTAGATTCAAGAAAAAGATCACAGTCTCAGACAAAATTTTGACTCAATAAAACGACTCAATAAAACAACGAATGACTCAAAAATGGACTGACTCTAAGAATTCAAACAAAAACAAATGTCAGCGACTACCTCCCCAAGACTTAAACAACACTGTCCCCAGTGTTATCTAGCCTAGAGTTGGTGAAAGAAAACAAATGAACTGAGTGGATTATGAAAACCAGAAACCGTACCTTTGCAGGGTATCGATCGATACCAGCCGTATGTCCACACACTGATTGAAAATCAGTGGTGTCGAGTTGTTTAACCAGAGAAAGCATTCCATTGTGTTAGATGTTAGCACTGTTAGGAACACTCAAAGACAGGTTAAAAGCAGCATGGTAGATCAAATACAAATCCAAAGAAGTTCAAATGCAAAAACAAGTACTGACATAAGTTCAACAGAAAAGAAAAAGAAAAGAAGAAGAAAGAAAAATACAAACGTGAAGATCAGATAGAAGGGTTACTAATCCTCCGTCTCCTCAGAATCGCTCTCATCTTCAGCAGCAGCAGCAGTATGTGAAGGTCCAGGCTGGGACGATGGATCAGCATCAGTCGTGCAACGGCAGCGAACAGCAGCCCAGATGCTCTTCATGCTCGCTATCATCAGTCTCTGGAAAGCAGCGGGCTCCATCGGGACGTCCGTGTCCTCAGGCCACTGTGGCTCAGGAATAGGTGGATACGGTGCAGCCTGTGTACGTCCTCTCTGACGTGAAGTAGATGGGATATCAGCAGGTGGATGAACCTGTCGTCGAGTCGCAGAAATCGAAGTCAGGAGGTCTGCATGAGGCTCGAAACGAAGCAGAGTAGGATCCTCAGATACGTCTGTCAGATCCCGAGCAGGTAGCTGCACCAGAAAGTTCCCATCGGATCTGTTAAGGATCCACTTCCTCCCGGGCTTCAACCACTTAAGGTTCCTCATATGAGCCTCATCCATGTACAGATGCGCAGTGACTATCGAGCAACTCGTAGTGACATATCGAGCAACTCATATGAGCCTCATCCATGTACAGATGCGCGGTTTTACGACATGTTATGCTGCAAATTGATAGATAGACTTTTTAGTCTTTAAATCAATACCTCAAGTCCACTCATATCATTGTAGTATTTGAGGATCGAACCGAAGAGGTTAAGATCAATACACTAGGAATGCATGAAACTTCCTAAGCTATAGCAATGTTTTTGGGTTTTTATGTTTTTTAAACTAAGGAAACAAATGCAAGAAAGAAAACAAAGATATAAGTGTTGGATCATGGAATGAACTATCAAGAAGATGATTAATGAGCAAACAATGATGTCTAAGATTGCATTGAACACTATCCTAGAACATGGGATTCATAATTTTGACTAATCCACTGTCGTACCACTAATCACTTTGTTAATCACCAAATCAAGAACAAACCGTCGTTTGTGATAGGGTGATTAACAAGCATTGACCTCCGATCCCACTTAGTTCACTAATCACCCTAGACATCAACTATCGTTGGCTAGGCACCAA
>PKML01066988.1:100289-112456 GCA_002933935.1 Eutrema yunnanense | reverse complement strand
CTAATTTTTGTATAGGTACTATTCTGCTTCTTGGCAAACTGGTTCTGTTTGGCTACTTTTAATTCTAGGCATTGTCATTCACAACTGCCTGGTAGAGAAACGATGTTAAATCATCAAAGTGACTTATCGAGATCATGGTTTTTGCAAATTTGCACTATGTTTTACTTTTCATGGATTTTTCGTACTGTTCGTTCGTGAACAGGTACCAAGTATGACCTAGATATCAAAGCTCCAAATAAATCTGGGCAAAATTTTCAAGTCAGCGGACGATATGATAAACATGTACAAAGAACTTTGTGCTGGTATGTCTGTGCCTGTTTTGCAAAATTTTCTTTTTGGGTCTATTTTAGAACTCTGACGACCTTATTTTCTCTTTGGTCTCCTTGTGGGATTAGAGTATCCAATTGTGTCTATAGAAGACCCGTTTGACAAAGAAGATTGGGAACACACCAAGTATTTTTCCAGTCTTGGAATATGTCAGGTCCAACTCGGTTTCCCCTGTTAGAAATGGGTTAACTTAGATTATGTGTTGTTTCAGATCAAACTGGCTTCTGAATCTTTTCACGGAATCATATCTTTACAATAAAACAAACTATGCTAACCATGCCAAAAAAGGAACTTAAAATCTGTTTGTGTGATCATTTTCCTCGTCTAAATCCTCAGTATTTTACCTTTGCAGGTGGTAGGTGATTATTTGTTGATGTCAAATGCAACACGTGTTGTGCGGGCAATACAGGAATCTTCTTGTAATGCCCTTCTTCTCAAGGTAATATCATGTGAGCTAATTTGTGTTTTTGTATATAATATTATGTTGCAGTTGCTAGTATGGTATGATAGATACGCTACTGTCAAAGAATGAGAATGAGGATGACAAAGACATAATGTGCATACAGGTGAATCAGATTGGTACAGTAACAGAAGCCATTGAAGTAGTGAAACTGGCAAGGGATGCTCAGTGGGGTGTGGTGACATCTCATAGATGTGGAGAAACAGAGGACTCTTTCATCTCTGACTTATCCGTGGGTCTTGCAACAGGTGTGATCAAAGCTGGTGCTCCTTGCAGAGGAGAACGTACTATGAAGTATAACCAGGTCTGGATCTTTTTCAAATTTAGCTCAAATAATCATGCGATTAGACTTCTCATGTTAAATTACTTGGATTAAACAGCATTGGAATTTTGGAGCTTATTTTAGCTTTCAAGTAGCTCAAAAAAGCTCTGTGAATGTTTAGCTTTCAAGTAGTTAGGTCTGGTATGTGAATGTTTAGCAACCTAGGCCAAGTTTCAGTTTCTTCAAGTTTGGAACAGCCATGTACATTTAGTTTGCTAGATAGATAGTGGTCTCAATTCATGTTTAGCGCTTTCGATGCAGTTGAAATCTTGTTCTATGGAACAACTATAAAAAGCGTATAATTACGGTTGAAATCTTGCTGCAGTTGCTTCGGATCGAGGAAGAGCTCGGAGAACAAGCTGTGTATGCCGGAGAAGACTGGAGGCCACGTGTGATATAAATGTTACACTTCTCGTTGTTGAGTATTTCGCTTTGCGGAAGCTACTTGCTAAAGAACGGACAACGCACGGATTTGATCACCGAGTTCCCGGACTCTTTCCGGTACGTCTCGGGGGAGCTCTCGGACTCCCAATTCACTATCTCAAGAGGTTTACATCTTTAAGAACTCACACTAACTTCTTCTGTGTGGTTCTCTTTTTTTTTACAGGTTTTCTACAAGGACTTAAGAAGACAGAAGACGGGAATAATACCACTCGTAAAGACACAAGAAAAACATTCTCCTAGGCATATGTTTTTCTCTTCTTTCTATGAGTGTATTCTCAAGAATTCTCCCATCTCTTTTTGTCTGTACTTCTTCACTTCCTCTGCATTGTGTCTTGTGCAACACATGCACTCCTGTAATAATACTCGTGAATGTCAAATGTCTGTTTCTTCTTCTGGGCCATGATGTTTCCTTTGACAGAAACGTATGGGCTTTGCAGGGTCCATCTTGTGAATTGTCAAACCAACAAAAGCCCAAATCTACACTCGTCTTACTCCAATGCTCTTGAACCTATTGTTATTTCGCATATAGATTTCTGTGTCTTCAAAGTTACAATTTTTTTTGAAAGATTTACCCAAAATAAGAGTACCATTAGTGGGATTTCTCCCATTATAAATCGAGGGGAAAAAAGCTTAAAAATACACCACCAATTCACTAAAATTTGGACGTTTAATACACAAATTATTTTGACACACATGAAAATACACAAACTAATGTTGGCATTCATTTTAATACTCAAACTATCAATCACTTTTTTTTTAATACCTAAACTATTAAATTTCGTATATTTTATAACATGTATATTTTGAAAACCCGATTTTGTCCTCGTTTATTTACCAAATTCGATTTATTTTATCGGAATTTTTATTATTTATTTATTTTAATTAAACAATAAAAAAAAAAAAAAATCTTCTCCTTTGTTGGTCTCGATGTTCTTCTCCCTTATCGAATTGTGGAAGAGCGCATAATCAAACTGATGCTTGAATGATTAAAGTCCAGAACTTTCCAAGCTAAGAAGACACTAGTAATCGAAAGGGAGAAAAATCTTCTTCTCCGGGCCTCCGACCGTTTCTGGGTTTCCTCGTCGTCGTCTCTCTCTTGTTCATCAATCTTCCATGGAGATAGGCATAACCACGGTTACAGTTAATGCGTTTAAAGTTTTTTAACCACCGGTTACAGTTAGAATTTTTTTTAACTTTAACCATTTAATATACGGTTAAAACGGTTACAGTTAAATACGGTCCGGTTAAATACAGTTATGATTAGACACAGTTATGGTTATTTAATGACAATAAACGGTTAATATAATGAGATATAATTAAATAATTATAAATTTTATATACTAGTTTTCATTCCATGTTGTCCATGACTCCATGATTTGTTTTTTTTTTCTTCTTCTTTTTCTTTTATATATTTTATCATAAAACTGTTTTGTTAAAATATTCTTTATATTTGTTAGAAAAAATATTAATTAGTTTAGCATGTTTAAGTTTTAATTAATATTTCTTGTTATTTAGATTTGTATTTGCTATTGGTAAATTGATTATACATAAAAAAATTTGAATTTTTAATTTTACAGAACTAATTTTAATTATTAGTACATATAATTTTATTTTTAAAACAGTTACTGTTAAAATTTATGGTTTTAACCGAGCGGTTAACCAACGGTTTTGATACGATTACGGTTAATTAACGGTTACATTAATAATTTTTTTTTACCATTACTAATATATTTTTACGGTTAACGGTTACGGTTTTTAACCGTCTAACACGGTTGCGGTCTGGTTACGGTTTGAAAACGGTACGGTTACGGTCCGAAATACGGTTACGGTTTCATTTTGGTCATGCCTACATGGAGATGGGTTCTGATGGAGAAGATCAGATCAGGAGCGTTGCTGATGGTAGTAACAAGAAGAAGAAGAAGATTGATAATTCCAATTCCAAGGACGCTCTCGCCAAGCCTAAGCGCCAGATGAAAACTCTCTTCCAACTCGAAACCCTCGAGAAAGTTTATGCAGGTTTTCTCATCAATCCCCATCTTCGTTTTTCTCCACAAGCCTTAACGACGCGTGGGAAAGTGAAGCGGTCTGGTTTTAAGCCATCTGAAAGTAGAGAGCCATGGCGTCTTCGTACTGGCCCGATCCCGCGTAGCCCGAGATAAGAGAGTTCCAAGCATCGAGTTGGGTTCGGTGAATCGACTTTTCCGATCAAGATGGGAATGGAAGATGGTTTGGTGAAGGAGAGGGAAGTGAACCCATTGGTGTCTTTTATTTGATTTTGCTTCGGACTACGGTGTAGAGTCCCTTTGTTCCAAACTAAATCTTGAGATCTTAATGTATTGATGTTATTATTTGATTCTAAATTCTCTTACGCAAATTTTGTGCCATTGATTCGAATCCACAAACGAATTTGCAACTCTTGCTCGTTCAACCCAAGTGTTGATGTGAATTGTTCGTTGTTTCCTGAATTTGGTTTTTGATTTTTGATCAGAGGATCGTATCCGTCGGAGGCGACGAGGGCTGAGTTGTCTGAGAAATTGGTTTTTTTTTTTGTCTTTTTAATTGTTTAATTAAAACAAGGGACAATTGGTGAAATAACCAATTTTGGATAAAACACGAAGAAAATAGCCATTGATAAAAAAAAATTAGGCAAGTAACCATGAGTTTGATTTTTTGACCGTTTTGGCCTTGTGACTAAGCATGACACTTGTCCTGGGAGAGAGAGCTTCGGGATGTAGCTTTTTATCCAGAAAGAAAAATAGACTTACTATACTATTTATGCTAACACCACATATGTTTACCCCAATGATTTTGTTTTTTGCATAATTCGCATACTAGTAATTGGTTCAACCTTGTATTAGTACCAAAAAAACACTGATTTTATTTCACATCTAACATGATTTGTATTTTGAAAAACAAACCCGAAGTTTTTTTCATACGTCAATAACATCACATGTAACGTAGGAAGTCTATTTTTTCATTAACATAGCAAGTCTATTTTTAAAAAATCAAAGACATAACAAATCTACCAACTAAAAAATACAGACATTTCATACAAAATGAAATAATAGTATAGAAGCATTCCTGCACTTTGTTCATCAATATATTAAACTATAATTTACAACATGTCAATACATTCGTCTCCAACTGAGAAACATATACCTTCCATACTATTTTTTTGGCAGACCTTCTATACCAAAAGAAATGAAGCTCACGTGATACAAGAGCATCTAAGTGAAAGGTTCAAAGGAAATATATACATTTCATACCAAAAAGAAATATAAACATTACATAAATCTAGAGCTATGCACGGGAAGAATATAATTGATACGAAGCTTGAATCCAATGTATCGAAGCTAAGCACTAAATAATTTTCCTTAAAAAAATAGATGTTCTATACACACATAGAAATTAGCAAATAGAAAATAACAAAATTTCATTTGAGAGAAGAGAAAATGACAAATATGTGTGCACTTTGCTCATCCATATATATAAACCTTCCATACCAGGTCAGAAAAAATAGTACAAAAACCTTTGATGCGTTCAAAAAAATATATAGACATTTCATAGCAAAGAAAAAGAGATTCATATCGTCTCAAGAAAATAGCAAAGTAGTCTCAATTAGTCTCAACCAATAACAAATAGCAAAATAGTCTCAATAACAAAGGAAAAGAGGCTCAACCAAATTGCAAAATTGCAAAAATAGACGTTCTATACACATATAAATTAGTTTCCAATATTGAAAACAAAAAATAGACGTTCTACACTAATAGACGTTCTATACAAATAGACGGTCTACGCTAATACATGTTCTATACAAATAGATGCTCTCTTCTCTTTCACAAGGCAACGAAGACGACAACGAACCCAACATGTTTTGTGTTAATGTGCCTCCTGGAGGTTTCAATGCCAAGAATCCACAAGTCGTTGCGTTACTCGACGGAAAAGCATTGAATCCACTAACTCAAAGCTTTTCAATTCGCTCGAGAAAGAGTTCGCCGTTAACGGAAAACTCGAGTCTAGTTGTCCCGGTGATGGAGTAGCTTTCGATTTCTCTGTTAGAGCGATGTACGGGAAGAATCCACTTAATACGAACCTTGGATCCGATGCACCGAAGCTAATCACTATATGGGTTTTCTTCAGAATAAACATTCTATACACACATGAAATTAGCAAATAGAAAATAGGAAAATTACATATATTAAACCATCATTTACAACACTACGAAATAGTTTTTTTATTTATAAATTTATAACAAACAAAGTTCATAACCTCAATAAACAGACAACTGCGTAACATAACACATCTATATTTTTATCAAAATAAAAATAGAACTTCTATTCAACCAAAAAAAATCAATATGAACCTGTAATGAACATCCCTGTGTCAATGGGATACCATATGGCAGAGGATATGGCATATTTAGTCCATTTTCATGTTGCTTGTCGACAGTAAATATACACTTGTGAAGTATAGAAACTAATCGAACTAAACATTGTTTAATGTAAAAGATATCCAACAATGTCATCATTAACCATCCAACAATGGCAAAATAAACCCAAGGCGGATGAAATTAGATAAAGTCCAGACCATATATTATCCCCTTTACCAACTAAAACCGACATGGGACACCCGTTGGTCAATGGATTGACATATGGATTAACCATCTTGGGGACCAGCCCACCTTCCTGTATGACCATGAAACACCGTTATGTTGAATTTCAATTGCCCAAATAATTTCAATTGGATTGAAGAAAACGCATTCCAATAAGAAGAAAATCCTAAAAGCAAACTCACATATTATGACTATATTTGTATGGCCGTGCTCGGAGGCAATGGACGGCGGTGAACGGCGAGAGGCTGCAGTGAACGAGTCGAAAGGCATCGGTTTCAAAAGCAGGGCGTCGGTTTGACTCCACAGGCGGCTAACAAGTCGGAAGGCAATCGCGATTCAAGCCAATCGGAGAGCCTCTGATTAATGGTTTACGAAGCGTTGGGAGAGAGGCTGCGGCGGAGGAGGAGATAGACGGCGGAGGAGATCGAGATCAACGGCGGCGGAGGAGCTCCATCTTTATTTGGGTTTCAATGGCGTCAAGCCTTTTGGCTCTCTGAGAAGCCGATGGAGGAAGAAATATGAGGAGCGGGAGAGTCACTGATTAGCGGAGGCAACATCAATGGAGGAAGGATTGGGTGAGGGAGAAGAGAAAACAAAATTGAAGAAGACGGATGAAAGAGAACGAAAATAGGTAGGTATATGTGTGGTTAAGGGTAAAATAGTATTAAATACAGATAATACAGAGAATATCTGTTCTAATTTTTTTTTTGGTTAGTTTATTAATTATAATTTTTTTTTTGGTTATACAATGCAATTCCCCTTAAAATAAATGAATAATAAAAATTAAATTATTCATTTTGTTTGTTTCTGATAAAATAAATCGAATTAGGTAAATAAACGAGGGCAAAATCGGATTTTCAAAATATAGATGTTATAAAATACACGAAATTTAATAGTTTATGTATTAAAAAAATATTGATTGATAATTTGAGTATTAAAATGGATGCTAACGTTAGTCTGCGTATTTTTTTGGTGTCAAAATAATTCGCGTATTAAACGTCCAAATTTTAGTGAATTGATGTATTTTTGAGCTTTTTTCCCTAGATTCTCATATGAGAGACTATGAGAGCAAGTGCATTGGGCCCACTAATAAAAAAAAGAAAAAAAAGAAAAACAAAGAGAGAGAAGAAGAGTGTCTCTTGAGACACTCCACAAAAAAGACGAGACACCCTCAAGTTNAAAGGGAAAAAGAAGTGAGCTTGTTAGAGTATCATTAGTGGGGGTTTCTCTTCAAGTCTCTCACATTAAAATATAATAAATAAATAAAATAGTTATCATAAATCAAAGTATGAGAATCGATTCTTATATGAGACTCTTGAGAAACCCATTTATGGGACACATGACTTGTTTTAAGTGGTTTAAATTTTGTGTAGTAAACTAAATACATCATAGTTTATAATACTAATAATTAAATAAGTTGTATATTGATTTTTTTCTTCTATAAATCATAAAATAAAATTTTCTTTCTATCAAGTTCCATTATGCATGAGTATAAATTATATATATATATATATATATATATATATTATCATCAATATTAGTTAAAATTAAAATAATAAAGTTAAAATTAATACAATAAAGTTAAAATTGTATTGTTTTTAGTTAAAAATTATAGAAATTTTTTAAAAAAATATCTGAGATTTTAAAGATTAAAATTTATATTTTTCTGAGATTTTTTTAAAAAATCTGTATAATTTTTACTATATAAAGACTTCATATCTTCATGTTATCATTCACTAAAAAATCTGTATTTTTAATGTATTACATTATTAATATTTTATGATTTTATAAAATTTAATATTAAAGATTATATAAATAAATATAAAATATATAAAAATTATTATATTTTCAGATGTAATTTATTATGTTTGAAAAATATTAATGAAAGATTCTATAATTAAAGATAAAATTGAAAATAAGTTTTTAAATTAAACCATTTTAAAAATATTAAGTTATTATGAAAATATTAATATTATATTAGTGAGAAACTTAAGTAGGAATCTTACCAATGGAGGTAAAAATTTAGGGAGAGTCTCTCAAATTAAACAATATTAAAATTATTAATATTATATTCTTGAAAAACATAGAGTCTCTCACCACTAATGATGCTCACCCTATTTTTTTTGGAATAACTCACTATATTTTGTTATTGCTCTACTAATCACTTAACTAATTATATAATTCATAAATTTCCCTTTTATAATTATGTTAATTCGTTTTTACAAAATATAATAATTAATTATTTAATTAATACAGATTAAAAAAATAAACAAATTAAATTTTAATTAACAGTAATCAAAAAAAGAAATTTAGATTTCATTATTCTTTTACCCTAAGTCAACTCTTTTGCTATTTTATTGACCCAAACGTTGTTGCCGTCGAAGAGTTTGGGTCAACGTCGGAGCCGTGTTTTCGTCGGACCGGAATCTTGAACGTTTTCGTCGGAATCGCCGGTCTCATCTCTGGATTCGTCCGTTATTAGCCGTCAGCTTTACTGCCCGTGTTCTTATCATCACCGGAACCGTCCCATCCCTAAGGTAAAATTTTGTCTCCTGTTGATGCTAATCGGAAAGCTAGTTAGATTACTGAGCTTTGATGATTACAATTTGTTCACACATAGTCTCTAGAGAAGCCTTGCTGCGTGGTAACTTCTCTTGAAAGATGACTAGAGCATCGTGATGTTGGTTGTGCCTCGTGCTTATGTTGCCCGAGAATTTGAAATACTTTCTTTCTTGGTACTTTGCAAAGCTCCCCATGGCATTGTGTCCTTCTATAGTTGTTTAGGCCTAAACTTGTTGGCGGAGGGTTGTAGAGTTCGGCATCTGTAGGTTTTGTTGCTAGTAACACCACCCCATTGTAACCAAGTTGTTGGTGGTCGGCTGGTTCTCTTCCTGCGGTGAGTGTCGGCCCTGTTGGTCTAGGCCAGGGATCGATTCCCGCGGGAGCGGAATTACCAGGACAAGCACTTGGTCAAGTGGGGCATTATAAGTGGGCTGTGTCACTCCCACCCGGAAGATTAGTCTGGACCTTTGGGCTTGAGATTACTCCCGGGGGCCGAAAGGCATCAAAAAAAAAAAAAAAAAACACCACCCCATTGTTCTTTGTTAATTAACTTGGAACTTTATGTATCTGAGCTCTTCCTATGCTTAACAATGTCGACTCAATTGAAGTTTCTTGATCCTAGCCGTATGTTAATAATGTAAGTTCCAGTTCAAGTTCAAGTTCCATTTTGTTAGCCAATCTCATGATTAGTATAAATACACAAGCTGATTTTGGAGACTAATGACTCTAGTTTTAACTTCATTTGGTGACTTAGATTCGATGAGTGAGCAAACATAGTTATGGAGTTTCTCTAGAATTTAAGCTTGACATTAATGAATACATGCTATCGCATTTGTCGGGTATATTTTTAAAAATGTTAGCATATATTTGTAATTATCAATTTCTCAATAGATTTATGTTTGCTTATGTTTGCGATTGATTATTGTTTAGGTGAGCGAAGAATTTATTTAAGTGCTGAAAGTATCGAGCCTTCAGGCACGAGTGACGCAAACGATATGGTTTACACGCAAGAGTTCTTAAACATCATTAAGATTTCACAAATTGGTTTTAAAGGTAGGGGTCCTATCATGTTGCTTAGAAACATTGATCTCAGGAGCGGGTTGTGCAATGGAACTCGATTAATAGTGACTCAACTGGCAAATCATGTTATCAAGGCTAGGGTGATTACTGGTAATTTCGTCGATGATGTTGACGAGAGGGTGTTAATTCCAAGGATGTTTGTTACACCAGTAGACGCACGATTCCCATTCCGGATGCGTCGTAGACAGTTCTCTGTCACGCTCACCTTTGCAATGACTATTAACAAGAGTCGAGGACAAACTTTGGAGAGAGTTGGCTTGTATTTACCAAAACTTGTGTTCTCTCACGGTCAGCTTTACGTCGTGGTTTCAAGAGTAACATCTAAAAAATGTTTAAGAATTTTGATAACTGACAAGAACGGGGTGCCGCAAAAAAAAAACCATGAACATTGTCTATAAAAAAGTTTTTACTAAGATTTAGTTACTCATACTTGGTGTGGTTTATCTTTTTTTAAAAAAATTTTCCCGTTTGTTTAATGAGTTTTGGAGTTTTTCATGTTTGGTTTATATTCATTAACTTATTATAACGTTTTTGCGTTTTAAAATATGTAATGGACTACGTTTATTCTGATTGACTTTTTATATAATATGTTTTAAATTTAGACATACTCTATTATTTAAAATCTTATATAAAATTTTGAAAATTGTATCAAAAATTGTATAGAAACGTATATGCACATTATATTGTTGAACATAAAATTTGTCTTCCGGTACTGTATTCACGTAATGCTTATCTTTTTTAATCATCTTAAATATTATCAATTACAAATTACGAGGACAAATAAAATTCTACCGGCCTACAATAATCCACGATCAACGGTCTATATGCACCATGCTCGTGATGGAGCACTTTACACTTGACACGCTGGACCACGATGAGTAGTTATGCTTGCACTGCGCTGGAAATCGCCTGAAAATTTCTCTCCTGTAATTTGCATCCTCTGAGAATCGAACTCCCTACCTTCGGGTGTAGAAGCATTAATGAACCCTTGATCGACCACTGGACCGAGGGGGCTTCCACCACGTAATGCTTATCAAATTGACATTTTTAATTATGTGAATCAAAACAATAAATGAATAATTTAATCAATTGTGTTATGAAAAGTTGTATAAATTATGCAGTGTATATTTATATATAATATGTATATGTAAATCTAAATGTAAAGCTGAGGTATTCTTAAATTAATGAAGTGTATATACTACTATATTTGGCTTTCTAAATTCTTTTGTTTTGTATATAACGATATTTTTTTTGTTTTAGAAAAAATCAATAATAATGGATGTCAAGAGTGTTTGGAAATAAGAATAGTAGGAAAAGATTAAAAAAGAAAAATAATTTACCATAAGTGGAATTAATGAGAGGTTGTCATCTATGTTGCACGGAATCGCTGGCAAAGCTCCGATTCCCGCTTCGGAATCGGAGTCGGAATCGGAATCGCTCGGAATCGCTTGGGAATCGCGATTCTGGAAAAGTAGAGTTTGGAATCGATTGGGAATCGTACGATTCCGATTTGGAATCGAGTTGATCGGATTTGGAAGCGTTCGGCGATTTCATAAAACCAGATCGAAAAGTTTTCTGAAGAAGACGAAGACATGGTATGATCACTTGCTCTTCTCTTTGGGCTTTTAAACTTTTTATGGCCCAATTGTATGTTTTGTCGGCAGTCCATTTGTTTATTATTTTATTTTTTTCGAATTGTTTATTATTTTTAGCGGCTAAATTTTGTTATTAATATATATTATCTAATTGATGATTTGTTTCTTTAATAGAATCTATATATATAAAGGAGAATGATTCAAATGTAGTAACTCGCAAGATCATGACACATGTCGAGTTAATCTATTAGATTTTGACACATGTAAAAAAAACTATCAATTAGATTGTGACAAATAATATTAACAATATAATCTAGAATTAATCCTAAAAATAAAGTTAGCACAAAAAAGAAAAATAAAAGTTGCTTTTAGATTAAGAAAATTTATCTTAATTTGTTTTTTACCAATAAAAGAAAAAATATAATCTAGACTTAATCCTTAAAGTAAAGTTAGCAAAAAAAAAAATGGAAAATAAAATTTGCTTTTAGATTAAGGAAATTTATCTAATTTTTTTTTAAAACAATGACAAAGAAAATTAATTTTTATAATAAATAAATTAAACAATAACTTGACATCCTAAAAAAGAAAGTACACAAAGTAAAATTAAACCAACAAATATCATAAAACCCAAAGTTAAAAAAGAGAATGATTCAAATGTAGTAACTCGCAAGATCGTGACACGTGTCGAGTTAATCCATTAGATTTTGACACATGTAAAAAAAACTACCAATTAGATTTTGACACATAATATTAGCAATAAAAAAA
>PKML01066988.1:72069-99097 GCA_002933935.1 Eutrema yunnanense | reverse complement strand
ATATATATATATATATATATATATATATAAACGCTTCCAACACGTACCCGCTTTCTTTTTTTAAAAAAAACTCGATTCCGCGCTTCCAAACGCTTCCGCTTCCGCGTACCCGCTTCCGATTCCATGCAGCTTAGGTTGTCATGTGGCAAAGTAAATTAATTGTCAAATTAAAAACTGTTTGGATACAAGATAGTAGGATGAAAATAAATGAATTAATAAATACTCTCTTTTTGTTTAATATATAGAAAATATTAGATTGAATACACCAGCCTTAAGTTGCTATGTTTCTCTAGTCTCGAGTTTTGAGCTTCTATCTGAACTTATGATTTATACATTTTAACCCTTGGGTTTTGAATTTTTATTTCATTAGACGGAGAAAAAACCCGCAAAATTTAATTTGTTCCAACTTACATATAAATAAATAACCAAAATACAAGCTACTAACCAAAAGGTTGTAGTGGGGTGGTTTCTATTCGGGGTGAGTTTCAGCTCTGTTGGTCCTGGGCAGGGATCGAATCCCCTCGGGTGTGGAATTATCACACTAACTTTTGACCAAGTGGGCATTATAAGTGGGATGTGTCACTCCCGTTCGGAAGATTAGTCTGGGCCCGTTAAGAAATTATTTCTGAATCTAATAAAAAAAATAATAATAATACAAGCTACTTTTTAACAACATATACAAGCTGCTATACTTGATAACAAATGAAAGAATAATCTCTCGTGCACATATTCACAACAGAGAACAGCCTCCAAAGCGTCAATAAAACTACGGATGAGATGATGCCGTGTCATGTGAAGAATATCATCAGAAGATCATATCAGCCGTTAGATCTGTGGGAAACCTCAAACCGACCGAGTTGTAAAAAATAAAAATCAAGTCCAAAGATCAGGTGCGGGCGGGTGTAACGTAAAACCGCACGTTATTGGTTTTAAAATGGACGGTCAATCAAAGCTTATAATTATATTACTGACGGGTAATCAAATGGCAATAACATACCAAAAGCAAAAAAAATAGTTGAATGTTGGGAAAATTACCCAATTCTCTTTCGTGTGATTAAGATGGGAATTAGACAACTACGAACGACTTCAAGGCAAATTCCTTTTATATTAGGAAATGGATTTTACAAAATGAGTAACTTTGTGGACAAAATCTTATATGCTTATTTATACCGATGATGACTTAAATACAAGATGGGATAATACAAATGCCATCAAACACTCCTATTTATACCGATGATGACTTAAATACTAGATTATTCTAGAATGATCTCTAAATATCATTCACTTCTAGTTTTTCTAATTAGATTAAAGAAATTAATCATAAAAAAAATAATTATAATTTATCACATCTATTTAAACCATATTTAAACGCCCTCCTCTTACCTAATGTGATTATAGCCCAATAGAAAGTATTATCATCAGATCCAAATCCAATCCAGTAGTACAAAATCAAACGCAACGATTAAACTAAATTATTTTTGCCTATAAACTTTGATTATTATTGGTTTACAAAAGCATATTAAATAATGTCTTCCGTTTCCACTTTTATTTAAACCTCACCAAACAAACCTCTTTGATTCACATACATCGATCAACAAATGGATACAACAACAACAACATATAAACCAACCATTCACGAGCATCCTCTTTTCCCTTCAGCTCGCTTCGTTAAACTTGGATGCAGTCAGGGCCGGCTCTAGGGGGCGGCTGGAGGGGATAGGCCCTATTTTCTTTTTTCTTTTTTGTAAAGAAAAAAGACCCAAAATAATGAAAAAAATACATATATCTTAGAAAAAGGTCCAAAAAAACTCAAAAATTAAGAAAAAATCTATATATATTTGAGAAAAAGCCCAAAAAAAAAATTTATATATCATAAAAAGCCCAAAAAATTTGTTTGGCCTAAAGCTTAAAAAAAGTTAGAGACGGGCCGGGATGCAGTGCCTGCGATCAAGAAGTCTTGTACGGCGGCTACTTTTGCAATGAATCTGACTGTTATAGTTGGTTCTTCCATAAGGAGTGCGTGGAAGCACCATTGGAGATCGACAACCAGTCCCACCCCCAACACCTTCTCCTGCTCACAAACAACTCGCGATATGGTCCATGTGAATTGTGTGGACAAGAGCTATTGCGGTTAAGGGAATAAACAAACAACAATAAGAGAAAAGATATAGAGCAAGAGTTAAACCCAAATCAACAAATCGACACTAAACACATGCATACACTTAGCATTACACGAAGCCGAAGAAGAACATCAAGAGAAAATAAAACACATATATAACGAAATGGTCAATGATACTTTGAATAATTAGATAAGAGTTGAGTAGTGAGATGAAAAAGACTACTGTGGGAATAGCACTAGCCACGGCGGCGGCGGTTGCTTTGTCTCTGACAATAACTCCGACTGCACCAAAAAATTCCCAAAATCAATTTGGTGAGATTTTAAAACTCTATGAACAAAATTAATTTAAAAGAGCGATACAATCGGCAGAGAACGCGAACAAGCAAAAGAGGAGGAGTAACGGCGGATAAATTTCACTCACCGGAGATACAATTGGCGGAGGAGGCGGATAGGCGATTGAAATAACGATATGGGCGGAGATGAGGAGGTTAACTTTTGCTCCTTTTTTTGTCGTGTTTCTCTTTTTGTCGTCTTAAATTTTTATTACAATTTATGTGAACAATTACAAAGACAAATTTTGCCGAACGACTTTCTTTGCACCATGCTGAAGTTTTTTTTTTTTTTTTNTATTATTTTCTATGTATCACGCGGGGCCTAATCTAGTTGTTTATATAGATGTGAGAAATTAGAATTTTTTTTATTTTAGGATTAGTAAATCATTGTTTAATTTTCTAATCTAAATGGAAGAACTTAAGACTTTTTTTCCCTTTGAATTAACTTTTTGGGATAAACTTAAATTTTGTATTTTTTTATTTAATAACTTTACATTTTAAGATTATGATTCGGTTATTAAAATTTTCAAACTTTTAAGTTTTTCTTTTTCTATAGTAATCGGTTATTAATCGATTTTTTTAAAAAAAATATAATTAATTTTTGATTTTTTCTTTTTTATTAACTTTTGCTTTTATGATAAATTTACATTTTCATTTTTTCGTTTTGTTTATTGATTTTATTTTTTATTTTTTTTGTTAACAGTTTAAATACCTAGAACAATTTACATAATGTTTATTGACTTTACTTTTAAGGTTAAGAAATCGATTACAAATTTAATAATTTTTGTACACATATTAAAATCTGATTGATTTAACTTATACGCATCACAAACGAGTTAGCAACTTTAAAATATTCAACTTAATTATAATAACTTAATAAGATTCCTCTTGTTATAATAGAAGTTTCATTTCTTTCAACTTAATTGCGGATGCAAAATTCTGGAAGCCAACAACACCTTAATTGGTCTTCTGTTGCTGACAAATGCAAATATCTTCTGATTCGAAAAAACAATATTTGTGCCCACAATATATATCATCATTAAATATGCAATAAATAAAGAGAAATGATGTCATTTCTGTATTGTATTGTTTTGTCAAGAGCTGGTGGCAAATAAAATCCAGGAGATGCATTCTTCTAACAGTCTAAACTTCTGGCGCTTTGCTATATCCAAGAAAATATCCATCCTCTTGAGGAAATCTGAACCACTCTCCTTGCATCTAAAGGATCCAGCACACTCACACTGCTCTGTCAAATGAGTAGCTTTCACCTGATTGCACCTATCGCACACTAGATCCTGCCAATGATACATTCTCTCTCTCTGTCTCACGATCTGGACAAGGCTATTCTCCATCTGCTCTCTGTAATATATCTTCCCACATTGTGGATCCGCACAGGACCATTCTTTCTCTGTTAAGAGAGCTGGGTCTCTGCATAAATCTAGGTCTCTGTAGGCATCACAGTTGCTGCAACAAGAAAATAAATAAAAACACTAGGCATCAGCTGTCTTACTGGTTGGTTACTCCTGCAACTGCAAGATAAAGTATTTTGAAACACAATAGGTATGCCTTTGAGAGCAAGAACTAGACTCTTTTGTCTCGGATTTGGTGGGGTCTAAGGCGTTTTTCTGTTCTTTTAGTGTGACAAAATGCATCTGAGTTTGATATTGCTGTAGAGAATTTGATGCGATGGATGTCCCTAAAGCACGGGATTGGCAGGGACTTTTTTGTTTATCTAATAAGCTAGTGTCCCGAAGAAAACTCGGTTTCGGAAAGCAAATCACCACAATGCATATAGCTGAATTATGGAAATCGAGCATTTCTTTTGGTCAAGTAATACCTGCAAGCCACATTAGGTAAGAGGAAGGAGGGCCCAGGATCAAGAAATTCGGCTTCAGCAGCACATTCTTTTACGCTAATGTACTTCAACAGATTCTTTCTCATTACCTATACATAAGAATAGATTACGTCAGCAAGATTGTATGTAGGTCAAGAGAACAAAAATGAGAAGACAATAGTTTCAACTTGAAACTTTCAAGAACCAGATTCCCGGAGTTTAGGTTGGAATGGTGCTAGAATGAGGCTTTCGAACCATAAAGATACACAACGATTCAATGGATATTTATTTTTATAGCCAAGATAAATCTATTCAGAGGATCTGTGAATTCATATGGTTATCAAACTGAACCAGCATCATCAGGTAAAGATGGAAAGGGATGGGTGGAGTATATTTACCAGAACATCTTGCTGGACGTTTTGGTCAAGAGCCAGAACAGCAGAGACAATCTGTATGAATTCTAGCGTGTAAGATCCTTTGGGAGCTTGACCAGAAACCCGAGATGCATCTGAGACGTTTATGTGTGACATGATATCACCAACCTTTCTAACAAGCATGCTTATGAAGTTGGTTCGTATCTGCATAAAAACAAAAAAAAGGAAAAAGAAATGAGACAAATCTTTTGAGTGAATGAAAAAAAAATCAAGCGAATTGGCTTTAAGACTACCTGTTCTCTTAGATATTCTACCATTTGTGCCTCTAAACTCTCTGAACCGTCCCTTTTTCTCTCTAATGCAAATTTCCAGGGGTCATATATAAACTTGGCAACGATTATGATGAAATCTCTCTGCCAAGATAGATGAGATGCATGAGTGTTCAAGATAAAAATGGTTCCACGCCGTTCAGCTAAAGGAACATTGGTTTGAATGAGGGATCATCTGTCTGCAAACCTGAATATACTCGGGTAAAAGTCGTGCAACGCTACACTTTGGTTCTATAGTCACTCCGTCAGGAGAAATTTCATCACTGGTAGCTTGGATACCAGCGTAGTTATACTAAAATTGTTGAAGAAAAGGTTTGTCATTTACCTTGTGAAGCATGAGATGGAGAGCTGGATCATGAAGCTTCGAGCAAGGGCTACAATATGAAATTACTGATTGGCATTTTAATGAGTCAAGAATAAAGTGAATATGTAACAGGATCATACCTGCAGAGCCACCAGGACAAACGTTGCAAGATAGAATCAGCATATACATTGTCAGAATTACGCACATCAGCCAAGCAACTCTGAATCAATTGTTTCAGGACAAGAAATGCTTGAGCACATCTAGTGGTCTCATCAAAACTGGCATCATCGTTTAAACTACTTCCTCGAGAATTCACACCCTGTTCAAATCCCAAAAGGCTGCCTCCTTCCATTTCACTCACCAGGTTGCTTTTCAGAAGGGCATTAACAGCCAATCTATGGATCTGCATGATGCAATGTTAATTAGAAAAAAATTCCAAAAAGCACGACGATGAAGGAAACAAGTTTATGACCTTTAACTCCACAGACACTTTTCTATACGCTCCAGGGAATACCAAACTTGTCTGTTGCACCTGTGACAAAGAAGCATTTCCAGGCATCACAACAAAATCCACATAAACCAAAAAAGAATTAAAACCCATTTGATGAAGTACCTCATCAGCAAAGAATGTCATTGTTTATACCTCCAAGGTCTGGAACACCATTATCTGACACCCAAAGGACCTGTCATACAAAGCAAAATTCAATGATATGGAAAAGCTGTTCCTTCTCATAAATACATAATAGGCACTGATACGGAGAAAAAAACCTTTTGGCACAGAGCAAGAGCAAAAGGGCAAACCGGAAAAAACAAGGCAAATATTGTACTACTGGAGGAACTATTAAAACACTTGGAAGCTAGACAGGAAGTCGAAGAACGAACCTGTTGCTGCTCACGGAGTGCCCTTGACATGAAGATGTCTAATGTGAATGTTAACCAATCAAGTCCAAAATTCCCCAGAGGCACCTACACAGTTGTATAGGAAATGCCAGTAAATGAACAAAAGCACTAATATAGAGAAGTACAGTTTTCCACTTTACAAACGTAACCTACATGGGCGTATCTTGACTGGGTAATCCTCCGATCCAACCACTGAAATGCTGCAGCACAACGGAACATTGCTATTTTGGCTGCTGGACGTTGCCAGGAGACAGGCTATGCATCACAACCACATACAAACATACCTTTTTAATTATTACTTGATCAAATTAACGTTTACATAACAGAAGAAAAAAGAGAGAAAAGTAGCCAATTGGTCGATCAGTCAAGGAACCTGATAACTATTGTCATCGCCGTTGAAGGGAATCCTCACACATGGGAAATCATCAAGGGCCTTTATACCTTCCTTAATGGAGTTAAAGTCAGGGCATTCGATGACTGCAACACTTGGTCCACAATTTTCTTCTCTTCAAGAAATGGGAACATTCAAACCAGAGTGGGATGACATGACCGTCTAAGAGAAGTCCAAAATCCGTCATTGTCACACGAGACTACCAAATTCTTTTTGTTTTTTGACAATTAACTTATAGAATTCATCTAATGAAGAAGTAAGTAGAAGAAGAGCAACGAATTAAATAGGAAAAAGCATGCCCAACTGATCAGCATTAGAAAAATTATGTGATTCATAAAACAGGCAAAAAATGAGTTTACCTGTATTCACTTATCACTTTTTGTATAATCTTCTTGGCAGCTTCGGGATGATCAACATAGTCGACCTGATGATTAGCATTTAGACAAGCTTGAAAATGTAGGACTGTTATTGCAGGTAATGATGTTAGAGCTTACCTGAAAAAGGATACCATCCCAAGACAGTGACTCGAGTGACAATTCTTGGCAACTATCTCTAAACTGTCTCTCTAGGGCAGATGATAATACTTCCTTGTCGCCATAAGGATTGACTAGGACGACAGACATAAGCTTCAATGCATGACAATATAAAACATATATAGCACGTCCTGTTGAGGTGCTGCAAACAAGGAAACCATGAGAGGAAATATTATGAAATGGATAAATGAAACCAAATAACATGCCCAAAGAAGAAAAGAAACAAAAGTCAAATTGTAAAAGGATAATTTGAGAACGCAATATATGATTAAAACTCCAACATTGTGACTAAGAAATGCCCTAATAAAAATTCACAGTCAAAACCCTTCATTCAACTTATATTGCAAAAAAGGGGTAGTCATGCTTCTTTACAACATAAAGCTCTACCTGTTATACAAGTAAACAAGTGGAATTGAATGCTCCAAATAGTGGCATTCAGTTGTAGTTTTCATATGAAGTTCACCAACTTCCCATCCATCTTGGGTGTTACGGTGCTTGGCCGTGTTATCAGTTTTGCATACACATCCAATCTGACATATAGCACTAAACTCCAGAGGCACCTTAGTTTCATATATGCCCTGCCAAAGTCCAAATATGAGACTAGCATTCATAATTTTACACGTTTTGCCCTGTTTGACAAGTTATTGATGATACAAGAGGGAAGTATAAGACAATAAGAACTCTAACCTGGTCCATGAAAAGTAACGAGTGCCAGTAGTGAACCGGCTCAAGCAAGATCCACTCCAAGATGTCGCTGTCAGTGGCAAAGCATAAGAACCAGTGACAGGAAAACATTAGAGATTTAGTGTCATAGACGTATATACTGGGCAAGGAAGAAACCAACCTACTCCTCAACGTTGTGAGCAAGCTTTCACAATAAGTCTTGGCAGCAGATAGATCAAATTTCCCTGTGTCGATAACCACCTTCGAGAAGTCTGCATATATTATTATAGCACCTAATCTCCGCAAATCAGTCAAAAGCAGGGCAAACACCTTTTGCATGACCTACAATATTGATAAAAACCGCAGGATGTCAAAAATGGGTTGAGAAATTTAAAAGCAAATAGAAAGTGAATGTAACTGGCAAATCTTAAGGCTGTTTTGGGAATTATAGGTTATGAGTAGGCATACTACAGCAAGGAGGTATAACTTATAGGCTACAGATCCGATAAACGAGTTGATTGAGAAAGATTCTGACAGAGAAGCAAGGAGGCATTAATATTATAAAGTTTGCTGATTTACCCGCACCAACTCATGTATACCTTATTAAAAGCACAAAGCATTAAAATGCCCATTTACCTTGTGAAGCATGAGATGGAGAGCTGGATCATGAAGCTTCGAGCAAGGGCTACAATATGAAATTACTGATTGGCATTTTAATGAGTCAAGAATAAAGTGAATATGTAACAGGATCATACCTGCAGAGCCACCAGGACAAACGTTGCAAGATAGAATCAGCATATACATTGTCAGAATTACGCACATCAGCCAAGCAACTCTGAATCAATTGTTTCAGGACAAGAAATGCTTGAGCACATCTAGTGGTCTCATCAAAACTGGCATCATCGTTTAAACTACTTCCTCGAGAATTCACACCCTGTTCAAATCCCAAAAGGCTGCCTCCTTCCATTTCACTCACCAGGTTGCTTTTCAGAAGGGCATTAACAGCCAATCTATGGATCTGCATGATGCAATGTTAATTAGAAAAAAATTCCAAAAAACACGACGATGAAGGAAACAAGTTTATGACCTTTAACTCCACAGACACTTTTCTATACGCTCCAGGGAATACCAAACTTGTCTGTTGCACCTGTGACAAAGAAGCATTTCCAGGCAAAATCCACATAAACCAAAAGGCAAAAAAAGAACTAAAACCCATTTGATGAAGTACCTCATCAGCAAAGAATGTCTCTTCATTGTTTATACCTCCAAGGTCTGGAACACCATTATCTGACACCCAAAGGACCTGTCATACAAAGCAAAATTCAATGATATGGAAAAGCTGTTCCTTCTCATAAATACATAATAGGCACTGATACGGAGAGAAAAGCCTTTCTCCATTTGTAAAAGTGAAAGATATGCGAGCAAATGACTCCTAGATAGGTGGTTCCAAGTTCCAACTCCACATGTGATTCCTTTCTCCGTTTCTTGTATTTGAGATTATTACTGCATTGCATATATATATGGTATCTTATCATAGGGGCAAATAGACAAGTTTGTTTAGTTATCATGGAATGTTTGAACCAATAATAATCCCAATAATAATCTTCAATTGTCTTCAATAATAATCCCAAGTTTGTTCTGTCTCTCTTCCTCAGCTTCAGCATCCTTCAAATCAAGTGCATCAAGTTCTTTATCAAGACACTCGAGGTCTTTGCGCCAGAGTGATATTGCTGTGGCCTTCTTCAACTCTTCCACTTCACTCTTCATTTTCTCTTTTTCTGCATTTAACTCCTGAATTACCTCAGGAGTCAACGTTGCTATAGGCAATGAGAAGAGATAATCATAGTCTGGCAATGCTTCAAACCCTTTCCGTCTCAACTGGTCAGCAATGTCAGCTTTCTTCCTATTGATCACTATGATCTCTCCATCAACAACTCCACGAATAAACTTGACTTTGTTCTCTATTTTCAACAGGTCAAGGTCCAGATTCTTCATCATATGTTCCTGTATTATCATCAAACAGTTAATGGTTAGGACAATAGTCTTAAAAACGAAAACCTGAATCATACTTTAAGATGTCTAAACCTTTCTCTTCCTATAATATCCCAGCCTGATCTTGTAGAAGGCTTCAAGGACTGCAAGCAAGTGAAATTAGTACATTTATGGACCAAAAAAAAACAAAATGAAAAAAAACAGAATGAGAATTTAGTACTTTCTTCAGGACTTGAAAACTTCTTAATCACACCATTTTGATCATACAGATGCATATTTGTTGTTGATATTGTCGTGGTGAGATTGAACATTTTCCACAAATCCTCTTGAGTAGCAAGCCTCATATTTTCACTCATTTTAAGCTCAAAATACACCGAGTTGTCATCGTTGTACTCCCTAATCTCCTGCACAAAAGGAGAAGTAATTAGAAAGAGACATACTTTGTAAGGAATTTAGGAATTCTTCTACCTTGATAGTCTTCATTCCACGCAGGAATTCCTTATAAACTTCAGTCCATCTTCTGATCGGTAGCTCCATTATACGAAGAGTCGTGTCATCAACCACTTCATATACACCAGTGGTTGTGTACCCGCCTTCCTTGTACTTAGTTTTCGCAATAGTTCCTTTAAAACCTCTATACCAAGGTTCCATAGGCACCATATTCTCACCATTAAGTAGACGCCTTACATTGGCAACAATATCTCTCGGGTTATAGTTTGGTATGAATGTGCTCCACCCTGTTCCAATTCCTTCACAGCCATTGACAAGAACAGTTGGAATGATGGGCATGTACCTAGCAAGCATTATCAAATTGAGTCAAGTAGTCTTAACAAAAAACAAAAATATCAAATGTACTCTCGTGGATTACCATTTTGGCTCTACTGTTTGCCCGTCTTCATTCAAGTACTCAAGGAGGACATCATCATCCTTGGGAAACAAGACTCTTGTTGCTGGAGAGAGCATAGTGTATATGTATCTTGCACTGGCTGCATCTTTTCCACCCTATGACAAGTACAAGCATAGATAAGTTGAAGCATAGATAAACGTGGACAACAGTTGCTTCTATCAGCTATACTTACCGAAGTTCGTGTACCAAATTGACCTAATGGCTGTAGCAGGTTGATATTGTTGCTGCCAGGGTAATCCTGCGCCATACCGATCATGGTTTTCTGAAGACTCTCCTCGCCATGATGATAGGCTGAATGCTCTGCTGCGTAACCAGATAACTGGGCGACCTTGGCTTCCTTGATGAGGTTTTTTTTAAATAAACAGAAAATGATCTTTCTCTGGCCAGGTTTGAGCCCATCAAACATTGATGGAATTGACCTTTTAAGATCCGCCATGGAGAACAAGATAAGTTCTTTGTTCACGAAGTCACTGTACGTAATTTTCGGTTCTCTCAGGTCACGATGTGTGCCAGGCTGAATGAAACAAAAAATGACATCAGATCAAAGGCAGATATAATGAGCAACGAACAAAATCCTTAGACATCAGATCTTTGAGGATAACGCAATTCCTCCATACCTCAAAGTTCGAAAGCCAGTTTTTTCGGTCTTCAATCTTCTCTTTACTAAATGCCAGTTCGATAGCTTCTCCATCTTGTTCACCCTCCCAAACAAAATCCTTTTTGTTAAGATGAAGTTCAGAAAAGTATTGTTTGCCCTCCTTAGACGTATGGGTACCCAACCCCTAAAAAGACACAAGGACAATTAGTATGCAGAGAAACAATGAGCAATTTCCCAAAGTGCTCTTTTAAAAATTACAACAGAAAGCATACCTTGTAGTATTTGATTGTCCATTCAGTTGTATCACCCTCCATAGTTTCTTTCCAACCTTCGTAGTGAGGAATTGAGTAAAATGACCAACCATCTAAAGTATTGTGCGTAACCTGAGACAGTTGTTAACATTCTTTAAACCACTATGTCAAACATTATAAAATATTATGCAAAGACAAAGTTATTTTACTTACCTTCATAATGGGTGTTACAAACTCAACTAGGAATGAAGGAATCTTGAGTAATGTGGGCCAGAAATAGTGAATGAAATTAATTAAGAGCCCTTTTATATGGGAACCATCGTGATCCTGAAAAAGGTGCACAGAAAGATTTCGTCAAGTTATTTTAGTGAGCCACACACATATATGTATAGAATATGTAAAGAAAGGAAGTACTTGATCAGTCATTATCATCACATGGCCATATCTCAGTGAGTTAACGTTCTCGTATATCATATGCTGCTTGAGTCCAAGAATCTTCTTGATGTTCTCAATGTTTTTGTTGTTAGTGATCTGAGTGGTGCTGGCTTCCCTTACATTCAAGAACTTTCCTCGAAGGGGAAACACACCGTAATAGTCACGGCCCACCACAGACAGGCCCGCCATCTGAACATGATGAGTATTAAGAGTATTGTGATAAAACTAGGGAGGTAGCTGAAACTGTGACACTCAAGAGGTAAAAAGCACACTGACAATAGATCAAAACAACTTACAGCTAAAGCTTTGGCAGAATCTCCTTCAGTCAATATCAGCGTACACATTTCAGATTTCTCCCCTCCAGCTTCGTTTGCATCCTCCAGTTTCTTAACTTGAACCCTCTCAGTTTTGGCTCCATCACTTTGCTTTAGTTCATTGCTCTGCTTGAAAGTTGCCATACAAAATTTTGCCACTAGAAAAAACATAAAAAACAAAAGAGTTAAAGCATTCTTCTAGAAACCAGTTAAATCAAATTCTCCAACAAGACAGATGAAGCACACGCATACCTTTCTTCAGAATATCATCTGAAAGTTTGCATTCCGACCCGAAACTGCTCTGTCTAAGAGTCAATGTTTCTTTTGTTTGAGAATCAAAGGCAGGATGGTCAATTAGAGCGTTGACAAATATCCACAGATGGTTCTTCACATTATGGTTCTCATCAATTAGAGCAGTTTTGTTCTTTTTGTTCAATTTACCAACAATGTAGTTTGTGATCTGACTGGTCACATAATCAACATGTGTACCACCCTTGATTGTGGCAATGGAGTTGACAAAGCTAACCTGGTAGCAGAAGAAAACATTGTTAAAAGCTATACTCAATCGTCATGAGATGAGATGAAAGAAAGGTAATATCCAGTCAAACACATACCTGCTGAAACTGTCCCTCACTTAGGCTCACACACACCTCCCATCTGTCATTGACTTTCTCAGTTATCCTAATCACACACACACACACACACACACAAAAAAAACTCAAAAGATCAATATCAATTCCAATTCACAGTCTACTTATAGATTGATCAACAAAAACGTCCACAGATTAAACAAACCTTGGGAGAGGGTCAGTCCTTGATTTATTGGCTGCACTTAGGTAAAGATCAACATAATCACCGAACGATTTAATTGGAACTCGTTGACCATTCAGCTCCACCTTCACAGTCTTTCCCAAACATCCAGCAATGTCAAATACTCTTTTACTCATTAGAGCAACCACATCGTCTTCTAAGTGAGTCATGCTGAATTTCCCTAAATCTGGTTTGAAAGTGACCTTCGTCCAGTTATCACTCTCACTGCACTCGGTTATCACCGGTTCAGACTTCTTCCCCATGTTCTTTTCAAATACCTGCTTGTACTTCTTCTGTCGCTTCCCATCGGAAGTCTCGACGGTGAATTCAGTGGAGAAGATGTTGGTGAGCTTGGCACCATATCCGTTTCTTCCACTCTCCTTATCATGGTAGTTGCTGCTAGTAAGTAGATTCCCAAAGATCATCTCAGGCACATAAACGCCTTCCTCCTGATGAATCTCGACGGGAACTCCATCTCCGCTGTTACAGACGCTGATGAGGTTCTGTTCAACATTAATCACCACTTTGACAGAATCCATGGACGGATCCCTCTGTTTGTTGTCGGCGGCGTTGACGAGGATCTCATCGAAGATCTTGTAAAGGCCAGGGACATAGGTCACAGGACGATACACCATCTCTTCGTTTTCGTGTACCCAGAGAGTCTCGGTATGCTTTTCAATAGATCCGATGTAACTGTCTGGACGGAGTAAGATGTGCTCGAGCTGAGATTTCTTCTGGTACATCTCTTCGATCGTCTTCCCATTCCCGGCTCCCGATGCCGCCGCCATTGTGATAGACTTGGCTATCGATTTAGTGAAGAAATAGAAGAAAAAATCAGAAATGGAAGAAGAAGACGTGAGAGAGAACGAGACAGAAGAGAGTGAGAATAAGAGAATAAGGAAAGAAGCAAGCTTATCACATTGTTAGGGGAAGAAGGTTTACTATAAGGTTTAAGGTTTCCAAATTAAAGCCTTAATTGTGACTTGTGAGGCGCGTTTTGGAAACAACTGAGTTTAAGGAAACAAAACATTTGTTATCCTCTTTAAAGCTACATGTATGCGGTAATTGCTAATTGTGTTTTAGTAGTATAATAAATGTTTAAACTTCAAATGGCAAAATTAGATGTTTATAATCCTTAGCCATACTAATTATACTAATTATGCTTTAGCAAAATAGGTGTTTAATTAAATCTTGATAATCCTTGACCTAAAGCAAAATAGGTGTTTAATTAAATCTTGTAAGCCCTTACTTGACATTGATTTCATCTTTGGTATTGGTAAATATCGATGTTTACTCCTTTTTTTCAATATATCGTTTAATTTTATATAACTGGAACATTCTATTGGTGGAAAATTAAATGTTGGAACTGTATAATTTTTCAATTTTTGTGAAATGTATAAAATTGAAGGACCTAACGAAATTTGAGACGAACATGAGAGGATGAATTGGGGAAACGATTTCCTTAAGTTCAAGAGATTTGTTTTGTAAAATCCAACCCGAGTCAACTCAATCTTGTGTTATATTAGTGTCTTAAATGTTAAAGTATCATACGTACTACATCGTTCATTCACTATATTTTGTGAAAATGGTCATTTATTTTCTTTTTAATGTTCCCGCATATTTACATCTATACTATTAAAACAGGGTAACATTTTGTAAACAAACAGATTTTAGTCTAATCTCATTCCGAATATCTACTATCCCTACTTTTTATCCCTGTTTCCAAACAAGTTTTTTTAAAAATTCGAGCATATCCAAATTTGATACTAAAAAGATTTGATTCAATATTTAAACTTCCATTTAGATAAACATCATAAAACTTCTCCAACACTCTTCATTCATCTATATAAAGAGACTCTTGCGGTCATTGATACACAATTTTTTAGGTTTCTGTAGAAATTTTAGTTTTATTCTTCTACCTTCTTATTATGAAATTTTTGTTAATTATGATGTGTATTGACAAAAAAAAATTCTTTCTTGCAGGACTTCAATGGATTAGCACCAACCAAAGCTGAAGACGGGAGTTTCTTCACATTTCGAAATTAGAAAAAATATTTAAATTGAGGTAAAATCATAAATTTCTTTTCAAGCTTTTTGTTTGTCTTGAATGTTTTTCTAACAATTTACTTTCGACTTTGACTTCNCAGAAAATATCTCCCACTTGTCCACTTGTGTTTGTGAGTGGATAAGTATGGATTAGATATTTTATGTATTGGTTGTTTTATATTTGTGATTGTAATCACTTTTAATGAATTAATGAAAAAGAGAGTTTGAAGAAAAAGAAAACGTGAGTTGCTGTGTTCATCCTTATCTCTTTGATCTTCTTCTTTATTCTTCTTCACCACCAAAAATCAACAAAAGTTTCCTGATAAAGTTTGAGTTGTCTTTAACTGGAAAAATATCATTTTCATTTAGTGTTTTTGTAAGTACGCCCTTATATATAACTACAATAATTTCTTCAATTAGGTCATTTCTGTATGAAAATTATGGCATAAGAAAAACCTTTGAAGAGTCTAAGATAATGATGTTTAGTAATCGCATTGATTAGATTCTTTCTCCCCCGATTACTAAATTCGTTTCAACAAAATCGATCCTAATTGAGGAATTTGTTTAACTTTATTTTTTTTGTCGTGAGGCATGATCGTAAACTTTATTATGCGTACCTAATCAAATACTAATATTAATAATTGCGATTTTTGTCATTTTTCGTGGAGAAAAATGGGGCCCGGAATCTGGTGGTGAAATGAAATGCTCATTGAATGTTTGCCTACCAAACAAACTCTTTTTCAATTTATTTTCCTTCATTTTGAATGTTAAAAAACAAAAAAAATTGTCCTAAGAACAGAAATAGCAAGATAAATAAATCATGTCGCCTCGCAGGTAAATGTAAAAGAGATTTTAATAACAACGAAACATAGAGATTAAGACATGTTCGGAATCTGAACATCACAATTCAGAAGTCCACTGCAGACTCTTTGTTTACCAACTTTTCATACTTCAATACTAAAATTTATAGACCTCGAATAGTTTTCAATACCAACTTTTATAAAGTTTTCAAACAAACATTTGAAAACATATAATCACGCAAAAAGAGGAGTAGCATGAATTTGTACTTTGACAAACTTCAGTAAATGCTGAAACAATAATACAAAATAAAGTGGAAATGAACATTAATACAACAATATTTAACATAAGATAAAGAGGGCAGCATTCCAACAGGATGGCAAATTAGTAAAAATTCGCATCGTATTGGAAGTGCATGCCCCTAAATTATTTAACAGTATAGAATCAACAAATTATAACACCAAAAAAATTATTAAAAAAAAAAAGCAAAGCTAAATCGAAGTTTCTTTTACATTCATATCTCCTTTCCAATCCGATTCTTTATAAAAAAAACACGTAAACGTAAAATTTTAACTAACAGAAAACGGAGAAAAAACAAAAAGAAAGAGAATATTGTCACCTTTGTGTTGTTTTTGCGTTTGCGTTTTTGTGCGGAAACGTTTTACATGAAAGCGTCAGGGATCTTGAAAGTCTCAGGATCTTCATCTTGAATCCAACCAAACTTCTCCATATAAGGATTCAAAATCGATTTAGGTGGATAATCATTAATGCACTGATTCCACACATTCTCTTTCGATTCTCCAACGGTGAGATCTCTCACAACTTCCCAAACGCAGCTATTACACTTAAAACCAGCTCCAAAGCTTATCATAAACACTCTGTCTCCTCTCTTCAGTCTCTTCTTAGCCTCCATGTAAGCCAACACATACCACAAACTACTCGCCGATGTATTTCCAAACCGGTGAAGAGTCATCCTCGCCGGTTCAATATCATACTCGTTTAGATCCAAGCTATGTCCAATCCCATCAATCACAGCTTTTCCTCCGGTATGTATGCAAAAATGTTCGATCCCGGTCTTGAAGTTGATCCCTGCCTTTAAAGGAGTTCCCGGTGGGAGATTCGTGGAGCCCTTGCTAGGGTTTTGACGAATCTTGATTTTCTTGATGAGAAGCTTTAACATGAACCTCAAGAGCTCGGTTACGGGAAGAATCTTTGGTGTTATAACCTTGAGATTGTCTACAAAAGCTCGAGTCGCGGCTCTCGGTAGATTCTTCCCCAAGTAAAACCCTACACGGCCTTGTTCGTCCTCGGTTTGGATACAACAGTTGTAAGAATCCTCTCTAGATCCATGGTGAGTCCGTACCATACACTTGAGCTTAAACATTGCTTTCTTTCGCAAGCTACGTTTGTTAGTCAAGAGAATAGCACAGCCACCGGATCGGAACAAGCAATTAGCTAGAATCATCGAGCGGTTGTTTCCGCTATACCAATTAGGGCTTAAAGACTCCGAGGTAACAACGAGAGCTAACTTGTCTGTGTAGCTCTTGAATATGTTCTTGACAATGTCTACGGAGATTAGACTCGCGCTGCATCCCATCCCAGTTAAGTTGAAGACTTTGACGTCGTCTCTCATCTTGTAATGGTTTATGATTCTTGAAGCTAAAGAAGGCACTGAAGAGAGCATGGAGACGTTGACTACGAGGATGTCGATTTGTTTAGGGGAGATTTGTTGTCTCTCCAGGAGTTTTCCGATGCTGTCTACGTAGAACTCTTCCATCTCAGAGATCCCATCTTGTAACGAAGGACGCTCTTCTCTTCCTTCGAAGACGAGTCTTGGAGCGTAGGTTTGTTCTCCGAGGCCTGAGCTTACGATGGCTTTGAGAAGGAACTTGTATTCGGTTAATCCGAGGTTTTTGTTCCGATGTATGATCTCTCCGCTGAATTGAGTGCTCACCATTCGATCGTCGGATGGTTTATGACATTGGTAGTCTAAGATGTAGCAATCTTTGTCTTGTTTTGAGTCTATGAGTTTCCAGATCTTGAAAAGGAGATAAGAGAGAAAAAGTGAGAACAAGAGAAGGAGAAGATCCATATTCTTATGTTTTTTTTTGCTTTTTTCTTTTGTATTTTTTTTTGTTTTGTGTTTGGGGTTAAGAAGAGATGATGAAGTGAGTAAGATGCATGAAAATGAAGTGGAGATTGTAAAGGGGATTATATAAGAGAATATGCGAATGGATGAGGTAACGACAGCTCTGAAATTTTCAGTGGGTTCTACATCACCGTTGAATTTTTTTTTTTTTATAGAATTTTAATATATTAGAAGAAGGAGAACTTAAATAAATTTTCGTTGACAGTAAGAAAGTTATAACAAGTTTACGGTGTTTTTTGTTTTTTTTTTGACTTAGGACTTAGGAGATAAGTGGGGACACATTGATGTTGATGTATATGCAATGTGGAAGAAGTCTTCACTTGTTCTCTTTTATTAAAACACCAAGAGAAACTTTCTTACAACAAGTCTACCATTACCATTATGTATTGTAATATTTATAGCATTGTTGATATTTTTTTTCTTCTATTGTTGAGTTGTCGAATTTTAGCTCTCGAACATGAACATGTTGTGATAATCTCTGCTCCTTTTTTTGAGTTTTTTTTTTTGTCTCTTTATTTATTTTTATCGTCGTTCTTATGTGTTGTAGAATGAAAGTAGAGAAAAAAACGTTGTAAGCTTCTGATTTGAATCATAGAAAAAATAAATCACAGTGGTGAAAACTAAATATAACTCTCACATATAATTTTTGTGTACCTATATTTTGTTGATTTAGGTTGTTTTTTTAAGCTTGGATTTGGGATCAAAAGTCGTTGATTCGTGATATATGCTGATATTAAAAAAAAAAAACATATAGCAAAAAAGAGACTGAAACATTATTGAGCTAATTTTCTTTGTGTGATTATGCAGTGTTATACATTATCACATGCTATAAATTTGTCTCATTCTCTAGACCAAATATTACCTATAGGTGCTAAGAGATATTCTCTAGCTAGATCACATTTCTTTTGATGTCTACTCTAATACTCTTATCTTTTTTTTTTTAATTCCATAGTTTGTGGTTCAGTGAGTTATAATTATAGAGATTGTTGAAATGTGAGTTGGAGAAGAAGAGGAGACAATTAACCCAAAAATAAAATAAAATAAAATAGAGACACACAAAAGTGAGAGAGTGAAGTTGTCTTGAGTCATCTCAACTCATACCAACCGAATGTGGTTTAAGTAAGAGTTTACGTATTAATCTTTAATTACTAATTGCTTTGGCTCACACCTTCTGCGTGCGTTTCTTCGTACTTTTCCTACCTTCTCTTTCGTCTATTGTCTTAATCTTAAACACTTTAATATATCTCTCTCTCTCCACCTTTAGTTTTTATTTAATTCATCTCTCACTCACTCCAACAAAGTTAGGTGTGCATGTGTATAGATATGTCTCCGAACATGACATACTATTTATGTATATTATATTTTCAATATACTCCACTCTGCAAATAGGAATTTTCAGATTATTTCTGCCAATTAAATTTGGATTCCAATATACTTTGATGTTTTCCACTTTTTAAATCACTGATTCAGTTACCTTCATTTTTTTCCCAACAGTATTCATTATGCGAAATATCCAATTTATTACATAGTCACATAGAACATGAAGTATCCAAAAGTTTTCACCGGACTGGCAGTCGGAGGCGACTTTTCGATTGCCCGTTCGGACTCCCGTGTCGCCAGTTGTAAATTATTCCGTTACGGTCTCCGAAAATCATGTATGTTTTTCGAGAAGCTGTAGACATCTCCTTCCTGAGGTTTGAAGATTGTCCTTGGGAGAATGCTCGTAGCAACAATGATGAGAACTTTAGTTCTTCGGAGCTGCGACAAATACGGGATAGTCCGCGTTTTGGCGTGTGACTGCTGTTTTCTCGTCGGATTTTATTTTGGTTTATTTTTCATATTTTTCTATCCGGGTCCTTATCCTTTATGTGTTGTCTGTTGTTTTCTTTGTTGTTGTTTCGTTTTGTTTGCTGTTTTCTTTTCGGTTAATTTGCTATCTTTGTTGTATATTCTTGTAACTCTGTAAAAATTTGAAAATGGTATAAATCTTAACATTTTACTAAAAACAAAAAAAAACAGGAAGTATGACGATCCAAAGTCCAATATGAAGTGTAATCATAAAGGACCCAATATTATTTTTTAGATTCTTTTTAAAATCTATGCAAAATAAAATTAGACTAAGAAATTTTTTTTATACAGTTGGTGTTAAATGTTGATGCCCAGTTATTAAAAAAATATAATATAAAACGCATTTAAATATATATATATATATATATACATATTTTTTTTTGTCAACAGCCTAAATACCTTGAACGGTTTAGAAATCCAAATCGGAGGTACTGAGTTGACATAGAACAGCATGATCCAACTCTTTTAATTAGCCTTTTTTTTACCAGAGGTCTAGCTGAAATAATATTCCTCCATCCATACGATGGAGAGTACGAGCGAATAGAATCCAAAGGGTCTGTATTCCGGAAATATCGACCCTTAAACACCCGCGCAAACAAAGAATCCGGGTTATCCATTAATCTCCATAATTGTTTGGCCAATAAAGCTGAGTTAAAATCCTCGACATCCCGAAAACCCATACCTCCCTCCGATTTGTTGCGGCATAATTTCTTCCAGGCCATCCAGTGCATTCCTTTATGATCTCCATTTGAACTCCACCAGAACCGTGCTGCCGCACTGGTTAGTTTTGCAGTTATGGATTTGGGTAAGCGGAAGCACGACATAACGAATGTTGGCATTGCTGATGCCACTGATTTAATTAGAACCTCCTTACCCCCTTTTGACAAAAATCTTGATGTCCATTCAGTTATCCGATTCTGTTGTCTCTCTGCGACAAAATTAAAATCTTACTCTTGGCTCCTCCGAGACTTTCCGGGAGACCTAGGTATGATCCCATGCCGCCAATGCTAGAAATCCCTAGTATGTGTTTGACCTCATCTTGGACCGTCTCATTTACAGTGTGACCGAATTGTAAGGAAGATTTACCAAAATTGATTTGCTGTCCAGACACTGACCCGTATTGTTGAAGTATATGCAAAATAGTTTCACATTCTTGTTTAGAAGCCTTGCAGAAAAATGACTGTCATCGGCAAAGAGGAGATGTGTCACTGATGAGCTTGCTCTCGCCACCTTTAAATTAATTTGTCCCTTTCTGCCTTTCGAATATTTGCTATTAATACCTCCGTACAGAGTATGAATAGGTAAGGTGACAGAGGGTCCCCCTGACGGAGCCCTCTTTTTGGGAGAATCCGTCCTTTGGGTTGCCCATTGATGAGAACTCTGTACTCTACTGATGTAATGCACCACATCATCCAGGTTATCCATTTTTTCGAGAAACCAAACTTCCTCAAGAGATGTTCTATAAAAGACCATTCCACCCGATCGTACGCTTTACTTATATATGTTTTAATGGCCATAAATTTGCCTTTGCAAGACTTGTTAGTTCGTAGGCCATGAAACATCTCTTGAGCAATCAGAATGTTATCTGAGATTAATCTATCGGACACAAAGGCTGATTGAGTCTCTGAAATAAGGGTCGGGAGCAATCGCTATAGCCGTTGACATAAGACCTTTGAAATAATTTTATACCCCACATTGCAAAGACTTATGGGCCTTAACTCTGTCATTCGACTTGGTCTTTCCATCTTCGGGATCAGACATATATTTGTCGTATTCAAATTCTGATCAAAAACACCGGTCTCTAGGAAGCCATTGACCAGTCCTAGTATATCTGCCTTTACAATTTGCCAAGATCGTTGAAAAAAATAGAGTTGTCATTCCGTCAGGGCCAGGGGCTTTTTCTGGGTACATCATAAAAAGTGCCGAACGGACTTCCTCCTCGGAAACCCTTGCCGTAAGGGCATCATTGTGCTGTTCCGTAACTTAAGTCTGAATTTCTCCCAAAGCCTCCTCAAAATCCGTCGGGGCCGTCGATGTAAAAAGATCATCAAAGTAGTTTACGGCCACTTGTTCCACCTCTTTTTCTACTGTGACCCACACACCTAAAGCATTGTGCAACCCAACAATCCGATTCCTTGTCCTCCTTTGCATTACTTGCGCATGGTAAAATTTTGAGTTTTTATCCCCCACCATTAGCCACAGAGTGCGACTTTACTGTTGCCAGTGGAGCTCCTCGTCCCGATATGCTTGTTTTAGTTTACCTGTAATGTCCATCAATTCCTCTTGGGACCTATTGTCATCATTTTGGATCTCTTCTAGTGCCCGTTGTAACTCATTAATCTTTTCTTTGCCGTAAGGTAAGTTATTTTCTCGCCATTTTGATATCTCCCGCCGACAATTCCGAATTTTTTGCCCAAAGGAATGACTGTTTCCCCCTAGATCAATCTCCCAACCCTTAGCAATTGATTTCATTAAACCGCCTTGTCCGATCCATCGTTTGTCAAACCAAAATTGAGTTATTTTCTTTGGGATTTTGTCCTCAATTGTGGCCATAATTGGTCTATGATCTGACCCAATCATGGCCAAATATTCGACATATGAGTGTGAAAAAATGTCATGCCATCCTCCATTAGCTAGTGCCCGATCTAGACGACAACGTACAATCTTCTTGTTTCGTCTACCTCTCCATGACATGGTGTTTCCTAAGCAAGGGAATTCCAGAAAACCACAGGTTTTTATCATGAGATTAAAGGAGATAAAGGATGATGCATGTCTTAAGTTTCCTCCTTGTGTCTCATCATTACTAGTTATTTCATTTAGATCCCCAATTAAAAACCACGGATCTGAACGGGATAGGCTTGTTCGAGTAAGTCTTTCCCAAACTTGGTCCCACAATTTTGGTACCGGATCTCCATATATAAATGATAAGTAGATTGTTTTTCTTTGAACAGTCGCTGCAATATCAATTATCCGATTGTTTGAAAAGATTACATTAACTTGATATGAATCATCATAAAATAAAGCAAGTCCACCGCTCGCACCGCGCGGTTCTATCGTATGCAGTTTATCGTACCCGAAATGAAGTTGAAACTTTTGCACAAAAGGATAAGCTTGTTTTGTTTCGGATAGGAACAAGAACTCAGGCTTATGTTTCTTCCATATCTCCTGAAGGTGGTTTATTGTGTAATGGCTGCCAAGCCCCTGACAATTCCAGCTCAAAATCCGCATTAATTAGCCGTGGGCGAAATACCCGAACCACTCATCGGTTTTGGGGCGCCCGTTAATATTTACCGTTGTTATCGTCCTTTTTCCGAAACTTTTGACCATCTAAAAAACGGATGGAACCTTTAGAACCTACCAGGTCCACCCATCTCAACTTATGTCGATGTCTATAAATAGTGGGGAACAACCCATCAAACATTAACACCATGACTCGCCAACCTTGTCTCCAATATTCCGCTATTATTTTTAAGATCAGACCTTGCATTTTGTTGATTTTCGAGGACCCAATCTCGAAAACAATATATGAAACTGTCTCATGATCGACACCTACTAGGTCGCAGGTGATCCAATAGAAAACCGATGAAGCACTACTCCTTCTCAAACACTCAATAACGCCTATCTCCATTCTCAGCTCATAGTAGTCGATTAGTAAAACCAAGTTTTTTCCTTTGTTGAGTCCCATCAACCAAAATTGATCAAATGACCAAAAGAAATGAAACCGATGATTATTATTATAAAATAAGGCAAACCCGCCATTCAAATTCCACGGTACAACCATGTCAAAATTATTAAAACCCAGCAAAAACTGGTAAAAAATACAAGAACGAAACAGGTTCTGTTTTGTCCGAAATTTAAAAATTGGTCTAAGCTTTCGAAAGTGACTTGTTGACCTCTTATTCTCCAAAGCACAATACCACCAATACCCAAATCTCATTCATGTGTCTCCGATTTTGAAGTCTCTGTTTCAAGTCCTGATTTTGATGAAATCTTACCTTCGGCCCGAGTAGCGTCCCCGAAACGTCCCAAGTACTTTGGGATCAACCTTTTCGTGGGGAAATAATACCTTGTACGATCCTCTTCTTTGACCCTGCACCAATCAGTTTATTCTTCGTCTTAGAAACCTGATTTCGCTTACCATTCGTAACCCCCTCCTTCACCTCCTTATCCATATTCACCGTAACAACCTCCCTCTCTATCCCCAATGCATTATCCACCTCCTCTGCCCCCAACATCACATCCCCTTCATTGTTATTATCCGCTATCTCCCCTATATCTATGGCATCCTCAGGCAAAATAACACAAAGATTATCATCAACCAGAATATCGAAAATCCCATCATCATCAACCAGATAATCATCAACCAGATTACCATCAACCATACTATCCAAAAGTCTAGCATCGTCGTTTTCATGTTCCCTTACCTCCTCTACCTCAATCGAAGTATCTATAACCAAATCATCTACCATCGCTAGTACACTAGAAGAATTTTACGGTAATATAAAGTTTTCAAAAACCTGACCTTTAGAACTCTACACCGCAAGAGGATCCTTTGTATCATTCTCAAAAAGAAGACCCCTACGGACAACCTTTCCCGTGACCGGTGATGTCTCCCCAATGGGCTCCGAGACTGCATCTATTCTTGGGATCTGATTTTTCCCCGCTTTGCTGCCATGAAACGCGTCTGGCATCTTCTTGTCGTGATCCGATAGACCATTTTCCACACCTAAATACCTCAATTTATTCATCCCCGAGGTTGACATGGCGTACCCTTTATTCCCCTCCATAGGTGGTAAACGACTCGATGAAGAAATGGAATTTGATTCCATGTCTCTGTACCTTCTGTCCTCCTTCCAAGTACCATATCGATGCTCTTTTCCCATACGATTACTGGCCCCCGCATTTCTGATATCTTGAACCTTGCCTTTTCCCTTATCCTGTCCAAAATGAGTTTTGCTTGTAAAATCAGAGAGTTGTTGAACCTGATTTCCGTCCAGGCCATGAGTTGCCGCAGCTTTGTAGCTAACAACATTCAGCCCTTGTTTTGAATCCTCTGAAATGTTTTCAAGGCCCTCTATACGTCCTAACCGTTGAGGGCATAAGGACTGATCATGACAGAGACTGAAACAGTTCCGGCAATACCCGAACAACCTCTCATACCGCAGCGTGATAGTAGTCTCTTCACCGCCATTAAACTTGACTGATGTTTCAAAACGCAGAGGTTTAAAACCGTCCAGAACCACTTGCACTCTGCCAATGTCGAGATCCACCTCCTTCACGTCACCTAGAGCTTCACCAATACTACGAAACGTCTGGTCAGCCCAATAATGTAGGGGGACACCCATGACCCGAATCCATAACGTGATGGCGGACGGATACAAACTATCCACAACCGGCTCCCATCGCACCAGTGATATCATCCAATAGTCGAAATGGAACGGCTCCATCTTTAGTATCTCCGCGATGTCCTCTTCTCTGTCAAAATCGAATTGGAAACGGCCCATTCCCAAATCCGCCGCAGCTACACGCTCCTCTACATTCAGGATTCGAGGAAGCATGTGAAACAGTACCTTCATATCCTGCTTCTTTGGGTTCATACACCTCCCAATCAGAGTTTTTGAGTACCCCGCAATGAGATCTGTGTTGTCAAAATGAGGCACCCAAATCTTCAATCTCTTCAAGCTTGATTCAATCTTCATCTCGCTTGACCAGATGACTTTGAGATATTTTTTGGGAGATGAAAAGACTGAGGTCTGTGAAAAGGGCAAAGACAATGGTAAGGGATGAAAAGTGTGATTTATTGTTGTGCCTCTGTGGTGCCCTTATATACCCAAAGACCTTGCTGATCTGCTGAGAAATACTTGCCCTCTGTGCCTGAGATTTCCCAATAGACCGTATCCACAAATTAACTGGAAAAATCCGATATTGAGACCTTGTATCTTCCCCGAGATATCCTGCATTTGAACTGAGAAATAATTCTACCACAATCAACGCCTCGGAATCAAGGAGAGATTCCATATGCTTCTCCAACACATCCAATCTCTCCGATGAAAACGCGATCCCCTCAATCCCAGCCCAAGATTGTCGATTTTAAATCCTGTGGGATCCCCCTCGATGACAGAACTGTGTTGCGACTTTGGTAAGTAGTTCGGAGATATAAGCCTGTGATATCAATCCCCGCGTAACCCGGGATCTGATTGTTCGAAACCGCCAATCCCACAGATCCGCCACAGAAATCCGAATCCTATCTCCCATCCCAGAGCTGTTAATCTGAAACTTCCCGATACAAGATTGCCCGTATCCACAGACCTGTGGAGTGAATCGAATCCGAGCCAACCCGAAACTGAAACCATAAACTTTCTCCGTAAGCCGAAAAATGACCCAACACCCGCGAAACCGAGCAGAGACATCCGGAAAAAACCATGACCCCGACCGACGAGAAAAGCAGTCGGGACCAGCAGGAAACCGAAGCCATCCTCAGAAACCTTGAAACGCAGCCGCCGTCGCCAGAGAGAAGCTGGGGCGAATCATCTTTTTTTTAACTCCATATATATATACTACAAGAAACATATTATATACCGACGACACATATCATTGGTAAGTCATCGGAAATCCTACTTTCCGGTAGAATTCCGAGAAACAGAAAATCATCAGAATGAGAGTGTCGGAAAACAACTTTCTTCAGAAATTTTTTGATAATTTTCCGAGAAAAGCAGTCATCGGAAAATTCTCGGAAGCTGTAGTCGGAAACTTTGAAGCGTTACCGATGACATTTTCCGACGACAAGTTTAGTCGGTATTCCTTCGGTAAAGTCCGACAAATTTCTAGTGATTTTTGTCCGAAAAAGTCCAAAGGCGGCATTATTTGTCGGAAAATTATCGCCAATTACCGAGAACTTTCCGATAAAATGAGAAAATATTTTTTAAAACTTATCGAAAATATTTAATACTTCTTACAAAAAATAGAAAATGAAAAACATATACAAAAACAGTTCTGAGTATCTATATGAAAAACATATACAAAACAATTAGATGATATAATCTACACACTTTCGAAATTCAAAGCAAGTTATCAAATTAGATACTTATATATTCCATATAC
>PKML01066988.1:42841-71458 GCA_002933935.1 Eutrema yunnanense | reverse complement strand
AAACTTTTGGTCCTATGTCGTTGAAATTGAACCAATTTTTCCATATCTAATTAACTTTCATTTGAACACAATTAGGGATTTGATGCATATCTGACTTTGGAAGCCAATTTTAGCACTGTTTGCTGCTCTAGTACTTAATAAGAAGCGCAGCAGCAACATGAATCGAAGAAATTCGATTAGAAATCGACAATTAGAGAATAAGTTTTTCAGAGGGAGGAAAATCGACAATTGGAGACAAAGTTCATAGTCCTAGAATTAGAAATCGATGGGGTTTTGAAAACTAAAGAGGAGGTGGAAGATTCCACGAAGGTAGAGAAGGGAAGAAGAAGAAACTTTTTAAAAAAAATTTTAATTACAAGAAATAATAAAATAATAAATAAAATTATTTTTGTTCATTAAAAAAAAAAATTTAATGCCACGTCATTATTTTTTAACGGAGAACAAACAGTCCCGTTAAGTTATTTGACGACGGAAACTCGAAAACTAGTTTGATTGTTTGAAATGAGAGTTTCTATAGTTTGATGGTTTAAAGTGATAGTGGAAATCTCTCGAGGTTTAAAATGCTAGTAAGTTGTACTCTCATGGTTAAAAATGCGATTTTCCCGTTTTTAATCATAAAACAAATCTATTATTTTTTCGAATTATAAATCTAATCTTGAATACAATACGTATAATAAATTAAGGTTAAATGGAAATATATTTATAGTTTACAAAAACTAGAATACCGAGGACGACTATTTTCGGAAAGTGGTCGGAATATTTTTTCGGCGATATACCGATGATGTTTTCGACGATTTAACGATAAACGGTACCCGTCGGAAATTTATGAAGTTTCCGACTATATTCCGACAACACGCGTTCGTCGAAAATTTTCGAGAAAATTCCGATAAAGTTTCCGACTATATTCCGACAACACGCGTTCGTCGAAAATTTTCGAGAAAATTCCGATAAAGTTTCCGACTATATTCCGACAGCACGCATTCGTCGAAAAATTCCGATGATGTTTCCGACAAGGTTCCGAGAGATAATATTCCTCAGAATTTTACGACAAATGTTCGAGAAATTGTTGATATGACCGGAAACTCATCGAAAAATTATCGGAAATTTTTCGAGAGCCACTCTCATCGGAAATCGTCGTCGGAAATTCCGTTATTTTCTTGTAGTGATATTTTTAGTAATACCTAATCAAAATTTTAATATTATTTAATTTTAAAGTAAAAAAAAATTCATCTAGGACATCTAATCCAAATGATGACTCAACAACGACGCTAACGTAAACCACTTGATTACATGTTTTGATTTTATCGTTACTAATTATTTTTTATTAACAATATGTGATATGTAATTTAGTTTTTTACAAAAAACTTATCCCTCGATTAAAGTTCTCGGTAACGACGCTAACGTAAACCATCACTAGTTTTATAATTATATATTGAATATATATGTAGAGAAGCTCGTAACCATTTTAATCGAGGGATACGTTTTTTGTTTGTTTGTTGTTACAGTTTAGTTTGGTGAGAGGATGGAGAATGACAAGTAGACGGTAGCAACTAGCAAGTTTAAGAAAATATGGACATTGGAAACATATTAAACTATAATGCCTTGCTTGGAAATGTGAATTTCGTTGCATAAGATCTTATCTTAATTAGAGAAACATGGTTAGACGGAGAGATCTGAAATTATTAGCTTGCTTCCAGAGTAAACATTATTTATATCCGGACTAATACTACCAAAATTTTCCACTATACAATTACTTTGGACTAATAAACATTACTTTGGACAAACTACAATTTACGGTTAACCATATACAATTTACGGTTTCTTTTAAGCATCTACAATACAATTACAAAATCTTAATAAATTGTTATACAATTACAAAGTAATCTTACCAAATCTCTATGAAAATATTTGAGATTAATATGCTTCAGAATATTCATGCAACCGTTGCATGTGTACAAAGTTAAAATCTTGAACGATTTCGTTTTGTTTATCAAATTTTGTTTTTTTGTTTTCTTCTCATTTACTTTTTAAAAAAATTATTATTATTATAATAAAGAAATAAATAAAATAATTTTATTTGGGGGAATTAGGTTTTTAGACGGATATACGGGTCAAGTTTTAGGAAATCGGATTTTTTTGTTCGGTTTAGTTTTATGGTTTGGTGGTTTGGTATCTGGTTTAGATCAAAAGCCATTAAAACCGATATTTGTGGGTATATACGTTTAGGACTTTTTTCGGGGGATATAGGTCTTTAACTTTTTTTTTTGTGGAGATTTGAAACGGGGTCATAGTTTGGGAGACATCTAGAAAGATGCGATACTTCCCGTGGGGAAATAGATCGTTTTCCCATACTATTTTATTTGAAATAAAAAGATAATTCACATATAGAAAATAATGGTCATATTTTAAATATAAAATATGTACGATGAATTTTAGGTGTAAATTATATGATGTTTATGTTGATTATATAAAATATTTATGATTATGCTTTATTCGAAAATTAATAACAAAACAATGGATAAGGGTCTGAATGTATAATTTAGATATTAAATAATATATTTAAAATAAAATATATAACTAAAAATAAATATAATAAAACGGATATGAACATTTGGGTAGCTGAAATCACTAATTTTGAATCGTACATATCATACCAAAATTTTTTTTATCATACAAAATAGAAAATATAAAAACAAAAACAAATAAAAAATTGTCACATGCACTCATTGTGGATTAAAATTTTAGAAAACTATATAATATATTTTATACCAAAATAAAACTGCTAACACATCTCAAATTTATACATCCACAAAATATATTTTGTCAAAAAAATAGAATTAAACGTCAGAAAACAAAAATTAAAATTTACCCCCGTTCTAGGGTGGATTAGATCATGTCAACATAATGAACTCATGTTACTTTTCATATTGAACTCCCGTTCTAGGGCGGATTAGAAAGAAAAAAATTATATCTAAACACCAAAATAATTTTGTCTCATATGAAAAAAAAAATATACAAAAAATTATATCTAAACACAAAAATAAACATAAATTATATAACAAAATTTGATAAACAAAAACAAATATTCCCGTACGGACGCACGGGTTTAAAATCTAGTACAAATAGAAAATGAAAACAAATAACTAGCACTAAATACTGTAACTAATTTATCTTATAGGAGTATAATAAATTTTTGTTATTGTGTGTAAAAAAGTTCAAAACAATACTTAATCTGAAACGACAAATATTTCATAAATTTTACATTGATATTTATTAAAACTTTTATTTACAAATTACCAAAAATTGGCAATTCTAGTTTGACTTTAACATTATGGTTTTAGATAAAATGATACTCCCTCTGTTTCTTTTTAATTGTCGTTTTAGAATTTTAATTTTGTTTCATTTTAAGTGTCGTTTTACATTTTCAATACAGATTTTTAATAAATTTTTTATTTTTATCTCTATTTTTCAGCTCATTAATGAGTGTGAACACATTATATAGTGCATTAATAAAGGGCAAAACAAAGAATTATATTGTTTTATTAATATGTATGAAAAAATCTTAAACGACACTTAAAAAGAAACGGAGAGAGTACTTAAGATGATTGAAAAGTTAGTTGTTTGATGGATGACGATGAAATATCCATAAATGCAGTCAACTAGGCTGCTATCATTTACACGAAAGAAAACAAATTGTGTAATTAGGACTTTCTACTAAGTGAGGTTTACTTTGACTTCCGTGATAGATCGGGCACTGAAATTATAAATGAGGAGACGACATTAATAGTCATTAGTCAAGCAAGACGACTTCGTCCGATTTTACTTCATTAATTTCTTGAGAAATTCGATTCAACTAAGCTATAATCCCCGTTATAGTCCCAATAAATTCACATTCATAATAATACAATGATATATTAAATGTATAAAGCTGGAGGTGCAAAATAAATAGTGACAAAGATTGATACCAAACTCACTAATATTGTTCACATCCTTAAGGAGTACTCTACATTATCTGCTTGGTCAACGCTGTATATTATTACACTTATTTGGTCTAAATAGTGACACAACGATTATTGTATAATACTTTAAAACATAATTAAATATTTATAATTTATATTATATCTTATATATTAACGCTTATCTTATTTTATAAGGATTATTTCTAGGGTTCTTACGATTTTTAAAATTTATTATAAATAGATTGTTTTTTTTTTTGAGAAAATTATAAATAGATTGATTAGGTCTGATTTGTTAAGTTGTTTCGAGAATAAATAAAAGAGTCTATCTATTTTCTCTGTTTTCAGTATACTTATAGATATTTCAGCAAGGTCAAGAGAAATTGGTGACTTAAACATGTTTAGAATTTGCAATTGTTTTGGGGGAGTTTCTGGTTATGACTTTAATAACTTAATTGCCCATAACTTTATACATGCAGTTGTTTGTACATTTACATGTATACATGCACGTGGGGAGCTATGCTGACTCTACTCTCTTGTTTAGTTTTTTTTTTCATTTAATTTTTCCATAGAGTCCTTACTGAGTCAAAAATATATATATATATATATATATTTTTTTTTTTTTGATAAACCTTAAAATTTTGGACCGTTGGTCCATAATATCTCCGGATACCCGAAGTCAACTGTTAATAATACTACGTTTAAAGCATAAACCACTCATTCCAAGTGGAGTTGAATTAGTGATCTTGAAAACTCCCAAATACCACTAGACCACCAACCACTTGGTGTCGTTTTAATTTTCTTTTTTATGATAATTAAGTCAATTTGATTTTCTCCTTCATAAAATTTTTCTGGTTCTGGAAAATCTAATTATACTCCCTCCGTTTCTTTTTAAGTGTCGTTTAAAGTTTTTTCACGCATATTAATAAAACAATACAATTCTTTGTTTTGCCCCTTATTAATGCACTATATAATGTGTTCACACTCATTAATGAGCTGAAAAATAGGGATAAAAGTGGAAAATTTATTAAAAATCTGCATTGAAAATGTAAAACGACACTTAAAATGAAACAAAATTAAAATCCTAAAATGACAATTAAAAAGAAACAGAGGGAGTATTGTTTTGGAGGCAACGGTATTAGAGAACTCATCACCTCTCTATCTAATCTAAAACCAGTAAAACTATGAAATACTTATCAAAGACAGAGCTGAAAATGCTTCCATATCTTCTAGCTAGGACCGGCACTTATAACAATCAATAAATGAGTACTATCGTAATCGATAAATCCCATATCTGTATTTTTATAAACAAAAGAAATTTAAAACGTTTCTAATAGTGGTCGAACATGCTGCATGTGATCAGATTTTATAGATCAAACATGATAATGTGTATATAACATGTAAAATTATTCATATCTACAGAAAAAGCAAGACATTATATTTGGCCCAGGGCTATACAGTTGGAATGTCACTACGTTCTTGGAGTACTTTGTTGTTGATACAAGAGTTTTAAAACCAGAAGATAAAAAACAATGAATTTAACTAATTTCCAAGTATGCAAATGTATTTATTACTATAAAGATGATACTATATGTTATTTTTTTTTTATAAGATGCGGTAATCCGGGCTTTTTACGATCTGACTAATCTGCATGGATGAGTGATACCGTCGACTAGCACACTCATCAGATTTTTAAATGGGCCTAAAGCGTGGCACCATCTTCGACTAACCAAATGGGAATAGTTAATAATTCCGCGCTAACGAGAAATCGATCACTCACCTAGACTAACAAATCAATCCCTGCATAAGTGGGAACCACTAGCCCACCACCACTTGGTTAATTTTTTATAATTGCTAAATTTTTGAGGAAATATATTCGGATGGTGTCAGCGCGGGAAGGTCACGAGCGGGAGGTTCTGTCTAGATTTGATATCCATGTATCGTAACGTGAATCTTTGAAAGTCAATAAATAAAATTCATCCCCAACAATAAATATGTTATGTAATTATTTTATTCGATTATTCTTTCTCTAATTATATCTGCTAAATACCTTTTTAGTAGCAGTTAAGAAACCATAGTCGATTTTAGGCATGTACGTTCGGGTATTCGTTCGGGTATTTCTGATTTTTGAATTTTTGGGTTTAGAGGTTTAAGCCCCATTCAGGTAATTATAATTTTTATGTCGGGTTTGGTTCGGGTCCTCTCGGATTCGGATCGGGTTAGGTTTACCCGAAATACCCAAAATACTTGAAAGTACTCAAAAAATCCGGAAAAAACTACCCAAAAGTACTCAAACTACCCGAAAGTACTCGAAAGTATCCAAATTACCCAAAAACTCTAGTAAAAAAAGCTATCCAAACTATCCAAAAGTACCCAAAAGTATTTGAAATACCCGGAAAACCCAAAAAATGAGGGGAACCGGCGAGGCTAGGTACAAAGGGGGTTAATGGGTTTAGTTAGCTTCGGTTTGTTTGGGTACTAGTTCGGATTTCGGTTTGGTTCGGGTATTATCCGAAACCCAAAGTACCTAGACACTTAGACCCATTCGGATATTTTTTCTAGTTCAGATCATGTTCGGGACCGGGTTTTTTGGGTCGTGTTCGGGTTCGGATATCGGGTACGGTTAAAACGTCCAGCCCTAATCGATTTACTGCAAATAATATATGCAACATATATAGTCGACAACTCAAAATTTATTATCATATTCCCTTTATTTCAAAATAGATGATGTTCAAGATTTTTGCATATAGTTTAAAGAATCATTTAATTTTAATATTTTTTTTCTAAACTAATATATCATTTATTATCTAGTTAAACACAATTTAACAAATAATAAAATAATTTGCATAATAAAAATGGTAAACAACAGTAAAAGAAATTAATTTTATATTGTAAGTTGAAAACACCATATAATTTGAAACAATTTGTTCTCTCTAAAACTTCATCTATTGTGAAATGAAGAGAGTATCAAATATCTCATAAAGCCATTCAATTGTTTCGCTTTATAGCAGATTTTCACAAAACGAAATAGTTACTGATTATCGATAGTTTTTTTTAATAATTAGTGATTTTTAACCATTTATCACACAAATATCTATTGTAAAATAATTTTATGAAAACTTTGTCTCATATCAAAACTTTCATCAGCTTTAGACAATATATACCAGGTTTTGTTTATGTCATCACTAGAGGTGCAAGCATATTCGACCTATATATTAATCTTAGTATACAATATAGGTCACGGAAAGACATTAGACTAGTCGACTATGTCTTAAATCTATTCTGGTAGCAGATATGTAATTCACGTTTGTCTTAATCTGTCTTAATCCGTTCTGGTAGCAGGTACGTTGTTCATTCACTTTCGTATCTTGTTAGAATTAATTAGAAGATGCATTAATTCATATCTTGAACTACTGTACCGTCGTCTTTCTAATATATTTGTATTTTAAAGGTTGACAAACAAGTCAACGTGAGTGGATATATTTAAATTCAGTACTAATATATTATAGCCTATATATATATGTGAATTTAATAACTAGCTATGGTCTATGGATAACTAGTTAATTAAATAAATAGCTATGAATAACTTAAAATTAGATTTTAGGAAAGAAACAAAAAAACCAAAAATATTATTAACATTTATATTAGATGGCCGTGACACTGTTCATCCGACACCGGCGAAACTGTTCACAGTGATGTCGACGACATTATATGATTTATCGGATAACTATTTGATTAACATGCTAAATAATATAGTATCACGATAAGTTTATGTTTATCGTGTTAACTCAGTTATCATGTCATATATAATGTTTGTGTTGTTAGTGGATAACTATTTGATTAACATGCTAACTAATATGATATCTCGATAAATTTATGGTTATCCGATAACTATAGAATATTATTGTGCTAATATTAATATATGATACATATAATGTGATAACAATAATATTCGATACATATAACGTGATAACAATAATATCCGATACTTTTAATATGTCGATAACCAATCGATAACCAATACAGAATATGAAATTGTCATGTTAACCCAGTTATCATATCATGAATTATCATGTTCATCTAGTTATCATATAATGAATTATCATGTTCATCTAGTTATCATATCATGAATTATCATGTTCATCTAGTTATCATATCACATAAATATATAAAATATGAAAATATAATAATTATCGTGATAACCTAGTTATCATATCATAGAATATAGGGGTGGGAATTTCGGTTTAATTTCGGGTTCGGGTTCGGTTCGGTTGATTTGGGTTGAATAAAACTCTAGCCGAACTCAACCGAAATAAATTTGGTTCGGTTTGTGTTTAGTTCGGTTTGGTTTTAGTTCGATTTTTTAAAAAATCAACTTACAAAAACAAAAATCCTAACTAAACGTAAAAAATACGAAGCCATAAAAAATAAAATTCCCGAAAAGTCTAAAACCAAAGTGAAAGCACATAATCAAAATAAAATAAAATTGAAAAAATTCATGGCTTCGTCTCTCCCATGCCACTAAAATGAACCTGCAACAAATCAATAATTTAAATATAAGTTAATATACAAGCCAATATTTATTCATCTCTTATAGGAGCCATTTACCTTAGCAAAACTAAGCTTTTATGTTTAACGAGACGTGTGAAGACCATTCTCATTCTGAGATGGAGAGTTAGAGAATATATATTAATCATGTTGAAAAATTAAAAAAAAAATTTGGAAGTTGAAAACAATATGGAAAACGTGGATTTATGACTTTTAGCCTAATGACTTTTAGCCTAAAAACTTTAGATGAAAAACCGAAAATCCAACCATATGTGTTTATATTTTTAATATTATTAATTAACTAATTAACAAAAAAACACATTGGTTTATCGGTTTAGTTCGGTTTTAAACCGAACCAAACCGAACCGTTCGAGTTGAGAAAAACTTCAACCGATTGGATTATATATAGATTATGGTTTGGTTTGGGTCGGTTTCATATTTAAATTATCGTCGCTGCTATATATATATAAAAAAAAAACTACGATTATTTCTGTACAGTGAAAATTAATGATTGGATATATTCTTGTACAGTGAAAAAAACTACGGTTCTTTGTTTATTAGGCTGAGAGAAAAAAAAACGGAAAGAATCGCAGCGGAAATTGAAGAGTGAGGTTCTAGCATGAATTTTTCTAGTAAAAAACGCTAGGAACTGTTATCATTCCTAGGCTCGGGGAAAAGAAATTGAAGAGTGTTTATGAATGACCATAATAGATGTTTTTGTACATGTAATTCAGAAAAATTAGAAAGAATATTTTTCAGAATTTATTGATAAAAATCCGAAGTAGAATCTGACCGAATTACATACGGTTTTTATAAAACCGAAAAACAAACGAACACTAAACCATAAACCGGAACCTCAACCACTAAACTAAACCAAACTAAAATACATGAAAACTTAGCGGCTAAAAACACATGGTTCCCTTGCTTCTGTGTATGGTCGGGTCGGGTCTACCAAAAAATTAGATAAACTTGTAACCTAGGATTCATTTGGCCATAGTGATCATGGTCGATCGCTTTGCCACCACTCTAAAACATTTTGATTATAGGTTCATGATCACTATTGTTTTGCTGACCGACTGTCCTATAATCTGAGATCACGAGTGGTTAGCACCAGGCAATGTGCTCTTATCAGTATATTTATGTTTTCTTGTAAGATTAATTTATAACTGAAAGTTATAACAAAAAAACGTGATTCCGCATTTTCCCGCCAAAAACGTCATTCCGTATTTTCTCGCCAAAAACGCGATTTCGTATTTTCCCGTCAAAAAACGTGATTTTACATTTTCGCGCCAAAAACGTGATTCCGCGTTTTCCCGCCAAAAATGTGATACCGCGTTTTCCTGCCAAAAACGCGATTCTGCGTTTTCCTGCCAAAAACGCGATTCCGCGTTTTCTCGCCAAAAACGTGATTCCGTATTTTCCCGCAAAAAACAGAATTCCATGTTTTCCCGCCAAAAACGTGATTTCATATTTTTCCGCCAAAAACATGATTCCGCGTTTTACCGCCAAAAACGTGCTTTCACATTTTTCCGCCAAAAACGAAATTCCTCGTTTTTCCGCTTAAAACGCGATTCCACGTTTTCCCACAAAAAATGTAATTTCACATTTTCCGTCAAATACATGGTTCAACGAATTCATTAACAATTCACGATAATTAAAGAAAATATATCGATTCATAATATAAGTACATTATAATGTTATTCACCATTTTTAATTTTCTCATTTTTCAAAATTATTAATAATATTTATTTAAATAAATTTTTGTGATTCATAGATCGCCCATTTGACACATGACCCATGTAATTAGATGGATCATGAGTGACCTATGACCCATCACTAATGGCTCATGGGTGATCCATGACCCATTTACATATGATCCCTTAGGATCATGGGTCATGGATGACCCATTTAACCCATTTTGACACCCCTATTATCAGTATATTTATGTTTTGTTGTAAGATTAATTTATAACTGAAAATTATAACAAGAAATTTATATCTTTTCTCACCAGCTCAACGAAATTCTCCCAATAAGGTCTCCTTTTTAACTTCATGGTTCACGGTTTTCAACCTCATAGCTTCTCTTTCTCCGTTTATAGTTAATTTGTTGTTGTCTTATCTAATTATGTTCTTGTATTTCGATTATCCATATAAGGGCTTTTGTAACCAGCTTGACAAGTTGATGATGTATGTAAATGGAAACTATAATTATTTTTTAAAAAGAAATTTATAACAAAACCAAAAGCTATTTACAAAATATTGCTTGCATCTTTTTTTATCTTTGTTGTTGTAAGGTTAATTTAAAACTGTGTATTCCTCTCGATTCATTGGTTGACTAATGGTTCATTAATGCTTCTACACCAGCATGTATGTAGTTCAATTTTCGGAAAATGCAAATTAAAATAGGAATATTTATAGGAGATTTCTAGGGCGGTACAAGTAGAGCAATTAGTCATGGTCCAGCGTGTCAAGGGTAAGGTTGTTTATCACAAGCATTGTAGCGCCCGTGTTCCGGAAAAAATGATTATTGGGGAAAAATAATTAATTCGGATTGTTCCGGGGGTGGTATCGATCGATACCGGCATGTATCGATCGACACCAGCCGGGTTTTTCTCCTGGTTGTCTTCTTCTCTTATCTTCTTTCAAGTATAAAAGCATATCCTTTGAGGATAAGACCAAGGTTGGTCGCGAAAGAGAGAAAGAAAGAGCGAGAGAGAAGGAGAAAGAGAGAGAGAGAAAAGAAAGCTTGGCGAAGCTTAGATCTTGCAAGATCGAGAGAGAGTTGAGCTTGAGAAGCTTGAAGAAGGGGTTGGTCGAGCTTTTAGTTGGCGTAGGCTTGTGAGAAGAGAGGGAGATCTTCTTGAGCTTGGAGAAGTCGTTTTAGAGCTCGATCCTTCGTGTTTAAGGTGAGTTGGGACCAAAGGTTAGCAAGTAAGCTTGCGTGGTGCCTTGTTACAGCTTGGTTGATGCTTTTGTGGCTTGTATGGCGATTCCTGTGTTTAGGTCTCGTGGGCATCGATCGATACCACGTGTGTATCGATCGATACCGGTCCCTTGTTGGTGGACTTGAGTTGTGGTTGTATCGATCGATACCAGGTGTTGGTTTTAGTATCGATCGATATCAGTCCCTTGTCGGGAGTTGTGTGTTGTTTGGGCATCGATCGACACTATGGGGGTATCGATCGATACCAGTTGTGGCTTTGTGCTGAAGGTTTTAATTGTCGTTAATTAATTCTTGGTAATTGTTGATTGTGCTTATTGGTAGCCTGTTGTTGGGATGATCAATCTCACTCAGCATTTGGTTAGCCAAATGTTGATGCATCACTTTTGTCGATGCAGGTAAAGATAAGGCGTGATCGTGGAATCGAGGCAGTGAAGAGGGGATGATTAGGACCCGGGGCTTGCTTATGTTGTTTGGGTATCGATCGACACTAGGGGAGTATCGATCGATACGAGTTGTTTTTACTGTTGTTAAAATCGTTAGCTTGTGTAAGCGGCTGTGCTTGTGTTGTAATAATTAATTAATGGTTGTTTAATTAATTATTGTTTAATGATTGTTTAATTATATGCAAAAAAAAATGCGGTCCTTTCAAACATGGTATAAATAGAACCGTCAATCATGGATCATTGTTGATAGGTAGAATTGTTCATTGTAGAATCGTATATGTCTATGTAGTTGTTCAAACGGCAAAATTAATTTATAACTGAAATTTAATTAAAGAGTACTGAGTTGGGCTTTAACAGCTTACACTTTTGATGAGGAAGAAAAGAAAAGTAGTGTAGATGGGCTTATATACAGAGTGATCTTCTAAATTGGGTTTCTACGTTTTGAGTGCTACAAAACTTTTTAACAAAAGCCACTATACAAATATTGGTCAACAGGCTTCACATGCCCACACGTGTCCGAACGATGATCGATCAAAACATTTTTCAAGAAACTCACAATCCAACGATCAATATTTTCATCACCAAGATCCTCAAAAGTTTACACAAATGCCACTTCCCCCACAATTTTTTTAACGTCCCGATTCGGACAGCGAACGTCCTGATTCCGAAGGTTTGAGTGAAGGAGGAACAATAATACAAGATCCTCCCGTACCTAAAAAAAGGCCAGTAAGGTAATTACCCAAATCTCCAGGGACGAATCTGACAATATCCTCCCAAGTCTCCACGTGGTAGTTTTCATAAAACGACGACGCAACATAGGTTAGCTTCTTCCCCACGGAATCTTTTAATTCGTCTCTCATTTTCGAATCCGGCACCACCCAGCTGCTCTGTTTCTGAAACGCCTCCTCGAACGCTTTGTTGAACCGCTTCAACCGCTCTTTCGCGGCGTCTTCTTCGAGCGCCGGCTCCTCCTCGTCGACGGAGAGTGACGCCATCACTTCTCCCCAGGCGATTTTCTCGTACTTCTCAAGGTACTGACTCACTCTCCCTTCGTGGCTCGCCACCCATTCGTCTTCCAGCACGACTCTCAGGTTCGATGTTCGGACTTTCGAGATCACGTAATGGAGATTGTTGGCCAAGAACAGATACGAGAGAGCCACGTCGTTGTAGATCCGAGATTTCGTGTCGATTTTACAGAGCAGGACGAGGATTAGCCACGCAAATCTAGTTGTCACCGAAGAAGAAGAAGAAGAAGAAGAAGAAGCAGAAGAAGATCTTGAATCGCATGCGTACTCTTCCGGTAACGGTAACGTCGACTCGGTGAGAACTCCGGCGAGGGATTCGTTGTAATCGGCGAGGAAGACGATGAAATTCATCACGTATCTCGTCAGCTGATGAACTCCGCCTCCAGGAATCGACGATTTCGACGATTCTTTAGTGATCGAAGCTTCGAACTCGGCGACCATCGAGTTGATCGCTTCGCCGAGACTGTTTAACGAATCAGCGGCTTGTAATCGGACGGCGGAAGTCGAGTCGTAGCTGAAGATCTCTTCGATTCGAGGAAGAAGCTGAGATATCGTCTGGTAAACGTCGAGCGTCGAGAAGATCTTCTCGACGGTTTTTCGGCATCTCGCGACGCTCACGGGGAAGATGAAGAGAGTTAAAGCACTATCTAGCGTGATATCGGAGAAGCAAGATTCGGCGACGGAGCCTGAATTCGAGAAAACGTGGTCGCAGAGGATCCGTTCTCCGTCGAACAAGTTAGCGATCGCGATTTTGGTTGCTTCTAGCCATTTCTGTATGTTCTTCTCCATACTCTCCCATTCCAGTTTCTGAATCTTATCGAAACTCAGATTCTCGAAACCTAATTTGTTCAACGCTTCGACGACGATTGATCTTCTTATCTTCTTGTAGATCTTGACGCATTCGTTCTCGTAACCAGAAGATATCATACAATCAGCGATCATTTTCAGATCGGTCATGACATCTGCGTCTTCGGATTTCGGAACGTTGGAGTAAACCGAGACTTTTTTCCTCGGTTTGAATGATCCGGAAGATCGAACAGAGACGGATTCCGGATCAAGATTCCGTCGGTTCGACTTCAGGACTCGATAAAACTCCTTCTCCAAGTGTTTCATTGCGATGGTGACCAAATTATGCGCTCTAGTGAGCTTATGTGATTCAGGATTCACCAGCATTACGCCTTGAATCGCGTATTGTAAGCTGTTGATAACTTCGACGAATCTTCTTCCTTCGACGCGATTATCGGTGGAGAAAATCGAGGAGAGAGAGCATGAAGAAGAACAAGAAGCCGCAGAGAGGTCTGGAGAAATCCATTTTCGTGTGAGAGTTTCAGTTGCTTCAATACTATCGATTAAAAGAGACTCGGAGAAGCTTTGGTATGGACGTGGTTTAGACCTTTTTGCAAGGGTCGAAGACGGTTTGAATAGTAGCATCATTTTGTTTTTGTTTTTGTTTGTTTTTAGTTTTGTAAATTTGATAGAATGTTGAAGAACTGATGTTTCAAGTTTTGTTTTGGAGGTTCTAAGGAAGTAATGTTTTTCATTGACTATTTTATGTTTGAGGTCTTTTGATTCGAGTCTATTGAAACATGTGGTTATCCTCTATTCTCTCTTCTTCTTTTTTTAAAAAGATATTTGATTTTACTGTAGTATAAGAATTTAGACAATTACTTGCTTCTAAAATAGGCAAAAAAGAAGAAGAAGAGGAAGATATCAATGGATTTCAATACGGAAATCTATTTGGGATTTTGATATTCTTTTCAACCCTCTGATATTGAGAGTGTTGCCTAAATGGAGAATGTAAAATTGAGATCTTACCATTGTTAAAGAAAAAGGAAAGGAAAAAGTCAAAGATCAAATCTTAATTTTAAAAATATAATTAGAGGATCCATATATAGAGAATCTAAAAATGTTCAATCTCACCCTGACAATATCAACAGCAAATATGCATATGTATGATCAAAATGGTGTGATAAAAAAGTTTTCAACTCCTGAAGAAAGTACTAAATTCTCATTCTGTTTTTTTTATTCTGTTTTTTTCACTTTGTTTTTTTTGTCCATAAATGTACTAATTTCACTTGCTTGCAGTCCTTGAAGAGTTCTACAAGATCAGGCTGGGATATTATAAGAAGAGAAAGGTTTAGACATCTTAAACTATGATTCAGGTTTTCGTTTTTAAGGCAATGGCCTAACCATTAACTGTCTGATGATATATACAGGAAAATATGCTGAATAATCTAGAATTTGACATGTTGAAAATAGAGAACAAAGTGAAGCTTATTCGTGGGGTTGTTAATGGAGAAATCATAGTGATCAATAAGAAGAAAGCTGATATTGCTGACTAGTTGAGACATAGAGGGTTTGAAGCATTCCCAACCACGTGCATAGACGAGTCAGGCTATGATTACTTGTTGGCATTGCCTATAGCAACGCTGACTCCAGAGGTAGTTGATGAGTTACATGCAGAAAGAGATCAAATGAATGGTGAAGTTGAAGAGTTGAGGAATGTCACACCAATATCCCTCTGGCTCAAAGACTTAGAGTGTCTTGATAAAGAACTCGATGCTCAAGGTGAGGAAGAGAGATATAAAGCACAAATCAAAATAAGGCAGAAGGCAATTGAAGACAATGATTCTGAGTTGAGAGAGAGAGAACCAACTCATCTATATTTTTCTTACGTTGTATAGCTTAGACTTTTATATGATAAGACACAATTGTTTTATATGATAATTCACAAAAAAAAAATGGCATTGTGATTAATGAGTGGCATGGGAGATTATTTTTTTCAAGAAAATGGCAAATAAGAAAGTTGCTCAAAATCTGCACCTAGCTATATATATTATTATGGTTATTTTTATTACAAAAAACAATCGTTTTTAATAAAACAGACACAACAATTCTAGTTTTTTTTTGTCGTTATTTCATTATATAAGCGAAATAAGTTCAAGGAGATTCAACAATTCTAGTTATATACTTTTATCCTTTTTTCTTATGTTATGTATTTGCAAGTCCATGATATTTCCCAAATAACCACACCAAAAATAAAGTTCACTTTGTTTTATATTTTTATGCGCTCAAGTTCCAGATTATTCAGCATAATTTCCTATATATATCATCAAACACTTAATGTTAGGCCATTGCCTTAAAAACGAAAACCAGTAAAATACTGAGTCATAGTTTAAGAGGAAAAACGACAAATTCATGTCCGAACTATTCCAAATAGTGCAGATTAGTACATGGGAATTTCAAGTGTCCAATTTCATACCTATACACTTCAAAATTTGAACATACATACCCGTACTAATTTCATTTTGGCCAAAACCAACTTTGACTCATAATCTGTTAGTCAATCCCGTTAAATTATTAACGGTGATGAGTCATATGCCACATGTGTCCAGTTGGAACGTTTCCTCAAAACGACGTCGTTTTTTTAAAAAAAAAAAAAAAATCAAAACGTCATCGTTTTTTAGATTAGAAAAAAAAAGTTACATCATCTTTGAGACTTGAACCCACAACCTCCAAGTTTAAAGCATTGCCTTCTACCAACTTAGCTCGATAAGTTTTATGACTATAAACACCAATATTGTTTATATGGACATTCCAAAATCTAAAGCTCATAAAGAAGGATTATCTTCTCCACGCTCACATCTGCTCCACATATTTTTTTTAGCTTTTTGTTTTGATTATGTTGAAATTGAAATCATAGAACTGGGCTATTGATCGATTACTAGATTAATCAAAATCTAAAGCTCATAAAGAACCCATAGATGAACATTCAGATTTTTTATTTTTCCCCTAAATTGATTAATTTTTCTGAGATTCTTCAGTCGAGTGATGGCACTCCGGATTTCGTCTGATTGATTTTCTCCATGGAAGCGAAGATGACGGTGGTGCTGATCCAGCTCGCCACCTGATCGATTTTGTCTATGGACGTCGTGCTTAAATTGGAGGTGATAGAGGCATTGACGATGTAGAGATTAAATAAAGATGCTATAAATATTTTATGGTATGATTAATTCCAAAAAATACATTTGGTGTAGAGGTATTATTAAACCACTCTCTAGCGTGAATCATGGTTCAATTCTCTTAAACCTTCAACAAGGTATTTTTTTATTATAAAACAAAACGACGTCGTTTTACAATTATCAATTTTGACACATGGCATCTTAGTCATCGTCGTTAACGATTTAACGGGATTGACTAACGGATTGTGACTCAAAGTTGGTTTTGGCCAAAATGAAATTAGTACAAGTATGTCATTCAAATTTTTAAGAGTATTGATATGAAATTGGACACTTAAAATTTTCAGATACTAATTTGTACCATTTGAAATAGTTCAGGGATGAATTTGCCGTTTGCCGTTTGCCGTTTGCCGTTTTCCCATCACGACTCACGTGTGTCAAATATCAGTGTCCGAAGAGTGAATTGACGAAACAATCCCTGATCCACCAGTCCCAAAATACAGATCCGAAAGATAATTCCCAATATCCTCAAGGGCAAATCCGAGATTCTTCCGTAACCCGACCCGGTACTTTTTGTAAAACTCCGAGTAAGCAGGTATAAGAGCATCACCAATGGTAGAACCTTTCATGGGGTTCTTACCAATATTTTAATTATAAATTTTAAGAACCCCATGCTAAGAACTCCTAAAAAGGTTCTTAAATAAGAATCTTAAGAACCTTTTTTTTTCAAAGTTAAGAACCCCTCTAATATTTATCATTATTTGTCATTATATAATTTTAAGAATCCCTCCTCTAAGAACCCCCTTTGGAGATGCTCTAAGCATCATAGCGACCGAAACTTTAATCTCGTCTCTCAGTTTCGGATCCGGTACGACCCAACCGGTTTGCCTCTTGTACGCTTCCTCGAACTGATCACTAAACCGTCTGATAACCTCCTCCGCTTCTCCCTCCTCCTCCGCCGTCGGAAGTGCCGTCATCATCATCATCATCATCTCTCCCCAAACGATCTCCTCGAATTTCGCGACGTACTTCTTCACTTTCCCTTCTTGCTTCTCCAGCCAATCGTCGCTCAGAATCTCGTTTAGATTCGATGCACGGACCTTCATGACGACGTAACGGAGATTGTTGATGAGGAAGAGATACGAGAGAGCCACGTCGTTGTAGAGACGAGATTTCGCGTTGATTTTGCAGAGCAGGAACAGGATCAGCCACGCGATCCGTTTAGCAAGCGGTGATGATGACGACGACGATGATGAATTAACGTCGCCGGAGAAGGACGACGGCGTTTTGGGGATGATATCGGCGAGTGTGTCGCTGTAATCGGCGAGGAAGACGATGAAATTCATGATGTACCTCGTGAGCTGGTGGATTCCGCCGCCGGAGATTAGGGATTTCGAAGATTCTTTTGAAATCGACGACTCGAATTCGTCGATCATTGAAATTACCCCTTCCTCGAGATCCGTTAGGGTTTCTGCGATCTGTGATTTGACGGAAGAAGTTGAATCGTAGCTGAAAACTTCTTCGATTTTGGGTAAGAGCTCGACGATGGATTGGTAAACGTCGAGCGTGGGGAAGATTTTCTCGGGAGATTTCCGGGATTTGGCCATGTTTCCCGGGAAAGAGAGCATCGCTAAAGCGCTCTGTAGAGTGATTTCCGCGAAGGAAGATTCTCGAATCGCGGCGGAAGAAGAAGAGAAGACGTGATCGGAGAGGATTCGTTCTCCGTAAAACAGAGTCGTCACAGCTTTTCTCGCCGCTCGTAACCACTTCCTCATCATCTTCTCCAAACACTCCCAATCCAGTTTCTGCATCTGCGATAAACTCAAATCCTCGAAACCGAGTTGATCCAGCGCTTCGACGATGATCGATTTCCGGATTTTTCTGTAAATCCCAAAGCATTCTCTGCCGTAACCAGACGACGTCATGCAATCGGCGATCATCTTCAAATTCGCCATAGCGTCGTCTGCATCTTCATCAGAGACCCTTTTCGTAGAAACCCGAGACCGAACGGAGACGGATTCGGGATCGAGATACCTCCGATTCGATTTCAGAATCCGGTAAAACTCTTTCGCTAGATGATCCATGGAGATTCGCATCAAATTCTCTGCTCGAACTAGCTTCAACGATGCTGGATTTATCGAGATCAACCTAACCATTCCAGAGTGTAAATTGCTAACAGCGCCGATGAACCGTCTTGCTTCTTCGCGGTTTCCGGTGGAAAAAAGCGAGGAGATGCAGCAGAAAGAAGAAGAAGAAGAAGAAGAAGAAGAAGAGTCGAGAAGTTGAGGTGAAATCCATCGATGAATGATTGCTTCAGCGTCTTCAATGCTATCCTCCATTAAAGACTCAGAAAAGCTCTGGTGTGATCGTTGTTTTAGCTTAGAAGAAGAAGACGATGTTAAAGCGAAGAGGACCATCTTCTGTTTCTGTTATGATATTCTGAACAAATGATTCCACTGGAACAGTATTTATAGAGGATCTTTTGACTTCAAATTTTTTTTTTTTTTAAATTATGGAAATAGAATAACAAAAACGTGTGATGTGGGCTTATGACTTATGTAATAGTATTAATACTAGAAAAAACACTAGTTATTTTAAAACTATATTCAAAAGTCCAATAAAGTATCAGTTCTTGCATACCAACATTTGTCGAGCAAAAATACTCATTTCTTACAATCTAACTTTGACCATTTTTCCACATTTCAATTAAAATACAATACATCTATGCAGTTTTTATACATAGTTCGATGGCTTTATTTTAAAGGAAGTTTGTATGTTTCAACGTTAGAAAGGAAGTCTAAGACCATGTTCATTGGAGGAGGAAAACAATCTCTGGTGAATCTCATCATGGGGTTCTTACCAATTTTTTTTTTTTTTAACACTGGTATTATTATTAAACTTTGGTAAAAATATAAGGGTGGGATACAATCCAAAAATCAAAAATCAAATTATTAGAGCCCTGATCTAAGACTAGAGCAACACCCAAACGGATTCAAAATTAGAACCCTCCTCACCGCAAAAAAGAAACGGATGAGACGCCAATGGAACCGCTTATACTGCTCAGTAGAGCCACAGAGGCGGCAAGGCAAGGACGAAAACAAATATCACCTGAGACGCAATTTATTCATCTAGAGAGATAGACGCAAGGAGAAGTTGACAACGATGGTGAAGAACCCCACATCCGAGACGGAAAATAACCATTTTAGGACCGCCTTTGTCGTAATTGAAACGATCAGACTGTAACAAAGACTGGAGAAGAGACCCAAACGAGCAGCAACCCGCAGACCAGAGAGGATCACAAGATCTTCGGACAAACCCACATATTACAGAAATCAGAAACGCCAAACTAACCGAACCAAAAACAAAAGGAAAAAAAAAAACCCGAAAACAACTACAAAGCAGACAAAAGACACCACATCCAACAGGAGGACAACACAAGCGGCGAGGGTTAAGAGACGACGGCCACATGCGCATGTGTTCGCGGCGGAACACCACCACGACGGAGCAACAACACACATGCAAACCACCACGACGTCGCTGGACCGCGATACAAAACCACCACGCCGGAAGAACCCTCCGTGAACGCCACCACCTCCATCCTAAAACAACACACAAAACCGGAGCGGCAGATCTGCAGCGCTGCTTAAAGATTAGCACCTCACGTGCCACGAAACGCCGACACACCAGAAGCAATCTCAAAGGGAGAGGCTAAGCGGACAAACACCGAGAAACAAAGAAAAGCATAAACCAAGCCAAAATAAATAAACCGACCGACGCTGTGACTGTGGAAGCTCAACAACGTCGGCCGGAAAAAAGATCTGAAGCGAAGAAGATGAAAAGAGAATAGAGAGGGGCGGCTAGGGTTGTAAAGTATGTATATACTAAAGATTATTGACCAGGTTCTTACCAATTTTTTAATAATAAATTTTGATTATTTAAAAATTTAGAATCCCTTAAGTTTTTTCACCTCTAATGGCGAACCACATTAGGGGTTCTTAAAAAAAAATTTAATTTTTTATAATTAATTTTCTTAAGTTTAATTTATTTTGTAAAAAATATAAACATACTATATTTTATAAAACCAAAATTATATTGCATTTCATGAATTTTAAAACATACAAAATATTGCCGAAGCTTGAGGAAGAAATAGTTTAGAATCTTAGAATCTTAAAAAAAAGTTTAATATGTAAAAATTCCAATTCATTAATATGTAAAAAAAAGTTTATAATTTTAAAGTTGACGTTATGAAAAAGTTTTTTTTTAAAAAAAGTTAAGATTTTTTTTTTTTAAGTTAAAGTTAAGAAAAAGTAAAAAAAAAAAATCTGGCAACAAAAAAAAAAATCCGGCGAATTAGGGGGAGTTCACCGGTTCTTAAGGGGAGTTCTTACACTGTTCACGCCACGTATCAACCTCTAATTCGCCGGAAATTTTTTTTTTCCCAGATTTTTTTTATTTATTTTTTTCTTTTACATTTTTTTAACTTTAACTTAAAAAAAAAGATTCTTAACTTTTTAAAAAAAAAAAAACTTTTTCAAAACTTCAACTTTAAAATTCTAAACTTTTTTTATATATTAATGAATTGGAATCTTTACATATTATTTTTTTTATAAGATTCATTTTACTCATTTTCATTTGAGAGAAAAATCATTTGAGAGAATAATTTGTATGTTTTATATTTCAGTTAATGAAATAAAAATCTAATATTTTAAGTATAGTATGTTTAAACATTTTTTAAAAAATATATATATTTCAAATAAATATTTTCTAAAATAATATTTTTTATTCTTAAGAACTCCAAAATGGGGTTCACCAATGGAGGAGAAAAATACCTTATTGAAGGTTTAAGAAAATATTAAAAAACACGTGTTCACCAAGAGGTTATTAACTATTCACAAATCAAAAAATAAATATTAAAAAAATCCTAAGAACCCCAACAAGGTCTCCATTGTTTGATGGTCTTAGAGGTTCTTAAAAAAAAAAAATTTGAGACATAGGTCTCCATTGTGGATGGTCTTAGGGGTTCTTAAAAAAAAAAAATTAATAATTTTGTTTTATTTTAAATAGTTTATTTTTTTAATTAAACATAGTTGACATAAAAACATAACATTTTAAACATAGATTTTGAAAAAAAAAATGCAAAAGAACGCTCAATTTGGGTTTCTTTCTGATCTTGTCTATGAATCGCTTCATGTTCATCCACCGAACGATTCCAATTCATTAATATGTAAAAAAGTTTAGAATTTTAAAGTCGAAGTTAAGAAAAAGTTGAAAAAAAAAAATTCTTAACTTTTTTTTTTAAATTCAGAAAAAGTTAAAAAAAAAATTTGGCAAAAAAAAAAATCTGGTAAAAAAATAAAATTGGCAAAAAAAAAAACCGGCGAATTAGAGATTGACACGTGGCTAAGAACAGTGTAAGAACCCCCTTAAGAACCGGTTCTTAAAGTTCTTATTTAAGAACCGGTTCTTGCACTGTTCACAATTAATTTTTTTTTTTTTTTTTGTGTTAAGAACCCCACTTTTGGGGTTAAGAACCTTGCAATAATGATGCTAAGAGCATCATTATTGGGAAAAATCCATTTGGATTTCTTAAGTAATATTTAATTATAAATTTGAAGTTAAGAAACTCTGTTAAGAAACTTCTGTTTTTGCTGCTTTATTGGTAGAACCTTATTAGAGCACCCACATTGGTTTAAAATGTTTGTGTCTCAAGTTGTGTCTCACATTAAAAAAATATTAAAAGTAAGAGAAAGAAAGAGAAAATGAGACACAATATCTTCCCTGAGACAAAGAAAGACACATGTCTCAACTTAAAAAAATACTAAAACATTAAAAAATATTTTTTTATTGTTTGAGACATAGGTCTCCATTGTGGATGGTCTTAGGGGTTCTTAAAAAAAAAAATTAATAATTTTGTTTTATTTTAAATAGTTTATTTTTTTAATTAAACATAGTTGACATAAAAACATAACATTTTAAACATAGATTTTGAAAAAAAAAAATGCAAAAGAACGCTCAATTTGGGTTTCTTTATGATCTTGTCTATGAATCGCTTCATGTTCACCCACCGAACGATTCCAATTCATTAATAAGTAAAAAAGTTTAGAATTTTAAAGTCGAAATTAAGAAAAAGTTGAAAAAAAAAAATTCTTAACTTTTTTTTTAAAATTCAGAAAAAGTTAAAAAAAAAATTTGGCAAAAAAAAAATCTGGTAAAAAAATAAAATTGGCAAAAAAAAAAAACCGGCGAATTAGAGATTGACACGTGGCTAAGAACAGTGTAAGAACCCCCTTAAGAACCGGTTTTTAAAGTTCTTATTTAAGAACCGGTTTTTAAAGTTCTTATTTAAGAACCGGTTCTTGCACTGTTCACAATTAAATTTTTTTTTTTTTTTTTGTGTTAAGAACCCCACTTTTGGGGTTACGAACCTTGCAATAATGATGCTAAGAGCATCATTATTGGGAAAAATCCATTTGGGTTTCTTAAGTAATATTTAATTATAAATTTGAAGTTAAGAAACTCTGTTAAGAAACTTCTGTTTTTGCTGCTTTATTGGTAGAACCTTATTAATAATTTTGTTTTATTTTAAATAGTTTATTTTTTTAATTAATCATAGTTGACATAAAAACATAACATTTTAAACATAGATTTTGAAAAAAAAAAATGCAAAAGAACGCTCAATTTGGGTTTCTTTCTGATCTTGTCTATGAATCGCTTCATGTTCACCCACGGAACGATTCCAATTCATTAATATGTAAAAAAGTTTAGAATTTTAAAGTCGAAGTTAAGAAAAAGTTGAAAAGAATTACTTAATTTTTTTTTTTAAATTCAGAAAAAGTTAAAAAAAAAATTTGGCAAAAAAAAAAAATCTGGTAAAAAAAAAAATTGGCAAAAAAAAAATCCGGCGAATTATAGATTGACACGTGGCTAAGAACAGTGTAAGAATCCCCTTAAGAACCGGTTCTTAAAGTTCTTATTTAAGAACCGGTTCTTTTATTTAAGAACCGGTTCTTGCACTGTTCACAATTAAATTTTTTTTTTTTTTTTTTTTGTGTTAAGAACCCCACTTTTGGGGTTAAGAACCTCGCAATAATGATGCTCTAATGGAGATGGTTTTAGGTGGGTTCTTACCAAAAAAAAACAAAATAATAATAATAATAATTGTAATAGTTAAAAACCGGTTCTTAAATAAGAACTTTTAGAACCGGTTCTTATGAGGGGTTCTTAGCCACGTGTCAATAGCTAATTCGCCGGATTGTTTTTTTTTGCTAGATTTTTTATTTTACTTTTTTTTTACTTTTTCTTAACTTTAACTTAAAAAAAAAATTCTTAACTTTTTTAAAAAAAACTTTTTCTTAACTTCAACTTAAAAATTATAAACTTTTTTTTTACATATTAATGAATTGGAATCTTTACATATTAAATTTTTTTTTAAAGATTCTAAAATTCTTAAATTTTAGAATTCGGGATAGACAACTGCATCAACAATTGAAAGCTGATTTGGTTGAGTATATATGTCAAAAATTTGGACGTGATCAAGATAACAATTGAGGTTATAAGAAAAAAATTGTATGTGAAACCAAATGTATGTTTAAAATTTTAATATCAATTATGTTTTATTAAAAAAAAAAATTTATTTTATTTTAAGAATCCCTTATGGGGTTCTACGATCGTAGATGATGTTTCTTAAAAAAAGTTCTTAATTTAAATTTAATAATAAAATATTTATTAAGAACCCCTAATGGGTTTCTCTCACTAAACATGCTCTTAAGGAGAACGTATACGTTCCGTAATATTTTATTACGTGTAGCCGTTTATTGTGGCCCATCGATGACTCATTTCCCAGGCAAAGTAGGGGAAAATGCCAATAATATATATCAAAAAAGAACTGAATAAAAAATGAAATCAAGAGTCTTTGGTCATCTTCTTGTCGAAAAATATATATACTCACCTAAACCATTACACTAGCCGCGTCGATGACTGCTCCATTACTAATACATAAAAAAAGATTCTTAGTTTGTTTTTGCAATTTTAAATCTTATCTGCTATGAATAAACAATACTATTTGATGATACTATATTTTAGAGACCTAAAAAGTTGTTTGGTAACCAGTTTTGACCCCAGGGTCAAAACTGGAGGAGTATCCATTTTGTGCTAAAACAAAACAATTATGTATACCACACCTACGGACTAACAATGTAACGTATAATATGGATATTTATTCGTAGTCGAATCCATTAATAATTTCCCGAAATTGAAATTTGATTAACATTTAAGTAAATTCATTACAGCTCTTAAATAAAAGAATGGTTTAGAAACACCGCGTTAATTAATTAACTGCGCGTAATCGTATATTTAAGGTTACAAAATGTCAATATGAAAAATGTATCGACATTACTTGTCTCTTTCTTCATTTATATCATGGGAAAAAAACTAGAATGACACTTATAAATTGGCTAATGACTAAAATAACACATAATAACTGAGAAGCAAAAAGTCTGTTTTTGGCCCATTTTACCCTTATTTTCGTTTGTTAGGAAANTTCTCCCTTTTCTTTTTTCTTTAGGGGATTTTTGTCTTTAGAACCAATTGGTCTCCCCCTTTTCAACTGAACTCTAGGTTCATTTGCTCTATTCCCATCAATATGTTCTTCAAGAACATTAATTCTTGATGGAGCATTTGCAGCAGGGATATATGACTTTGTCACCCTTTTTGTATCAGTGAACGCATCTGGTAACTGATTTGCCATATTTTGTAAATGTACGATTTTCTGAACTTCCAGTTCGCGTTGATTTGTAGGGGGGGTCTAGGTGCAACAAAGACGGTGTGCACCATGTAACATCTTTTGGAATTTCTTTAATTGCTCCCCCTAACGCTGGAAATTCATCTTCATTAAAATGGCAATCGGCAAATCGAGCCGTAAACATGTCAACAGTTTGGGGTTCAAGATACCGAATTATACTTGGTGATGTATAACCAACGTATATACCCAATCTCCTTTGTGGCCCCATTTTTGTTCTTTGCGGTGGGGCTATAGGAACATAAACCGCACAACCAAAAACACGGAGATGGGAATATTTGGCTCCTGGCCAGATGTTAATTGTAAAGGGAAATGTTTATTATATGCGCTTGGTCTTATCTGGACCAAAGACGCAGCATGCAAGATAGCATGACCCCATATAGAAATTGGGAGCTTTGTTCTCAATATCAATGGTCTAGCAATGAGTTGCAGACGCTTAATCAAAGATTCAGCCATGCCATTTTGTGTATGTACATGGGGGACCGGATGCTCAACATCGATTCCCATTGACATACAATAGCTATTAAAAGCTTGTGAAGTGAATTCACCAGCGTTATCAAGCCTAACTTTCTTTATGGCGTATTCAGGGAATTGCGCTTTCAACCTGATTATTTGGGCAATGAATTTTGCAAAAGCCGTATTTCGTGTTGTCAATAGACACACATTTGACCATCTACTGGATGCGTCAATCAATACCATAAAATATTGAAATGGCCTGCATGGTGGGTGGATAGGTCCACATATATCACCATGTATTCTTTCTAAGAATACTGGAGATTCATTCCCAATTTTGGCTGGTGATGGCCGAATTATGAGTTTTCCTTGAGAACAAGCATTACATGAAAATTCTCCCGATTGAAAAATCTTCTGGTTTTTCAACGGGTGGCCAATAGAATTTTCTATAATTTTTCGCATCATGACTGAACCAGGATGGCCAAGTCTTTCATGCCACACTTTAAATGTACTAGTAAACTCTGGGTTTACTGTAACATATGATTCAACTGTATGAATCTTTGTGGAATATAATCCGGAGGGTAATGCTGGTAGCTCCTCTAATATAACTTTCCTTTCCGGAATTAGGGATGTGATGCAAAGATATTCAATGCCATTCTTATTCATAGTCTCTATATGATATCCATTTCTGCGGATATCTCTGAAACTTGTTAAGTTTCTAAGAGATTCAGGGGAATATAGTGCATCTTGCACTTCAAACTTTGTTCCCCTTGGCATTGAAAAACAAGCTCTTCCAGAGCCCATAATAATCTTTGCATTCCCATATATAGTATTCACGCTTCAAGCGGAATTTTTTTAAATTTAGAGAGGAGAAATACTTTTTATCTTTAAGTATTGTGTGCGTTGTAGCACTGTCTGCCAGACATAAATCTCCATCACGGATCTCAGATCTTGACATATTCTGATATATATAACACAAATTTATAAAAAGAAAAAAACTTATTTCAGTCAACTTGTTCGACGTTGATATCCTCAGGATCAACGAAGAAATCAGATAGATCGAGATGTGCATCATCATCAATGCCATTGAAAGAGGGTCCGGATTCATCAGAGATGAAGTTGGTTTCACCATTCTTTTCTTTTCCCTTTTGGGACTTTTGATATAGATCGGCCAAATGCCTTGGTGTACGACATGTATTGGACCAATGTCCTTTAATGCCACATCTGTAGCAAGCTGTTTCATAATGCTTGTCTACAGTTTTACCAACTTTATTTTCTTGNAGTATCCATTTTGTGCTAAAACAAAACAATTATGTATACCACACCTACGGACTAACAATGTAACGTATAATATGGATATTTATTCGTAGTCGAATCCATTAATAATTTCCCGAAATTGAAATCTCTATAATATTATTTAAGAAGACATTTTTTAAAATGAACTTTATTTTGTAAGTTATTACATGAAATGCCATTACAAATAACAAAGAATAATTGAAATAGAAAATGATATAATAGTCTTTTAAAATTATTGATTAGAATATGGAAAGTATATATTTTGCATTAAAGATGTTATTTCTTATTTAATTTCTTAATTATTTTTAATACTATATATTTAAAAATATTAATCAATTCATATTCAAAATCTTGCTATTACAAATGAATTAAAAAAAACATATATTCAAAATCTTGCTAAATTTTTCACTATAATTTATTATATTTTATTTGAATATATATCAAAACAAAAGCTCAAAAATATTTTACTAATTCTATAAAAATTTAGACACAAGAAAACTATATTCTTTTAAGAGTTCGTAGACTAACCACAAAAACTAGAGTCATTAACGGTGCGTATTAGAGTTATGTTTTCAAGATTATAAGTTTTTTACGGGTTAGCCCGAATAATATTTTAGTTCACTGTAAAACGGGTTAAATAGACAAATTATTACAAATTAACATATTTATCTATAATCATTAGTTAGCTATATTTTAAAATTCAGATAAAAGCAATTTTATTAAATTTTAAAACAATTTCTATAAAAAAAATTACTCCGCGCTATAATTAGCGCGGGTTAAATCCTAGTTTGATTAACATTTAAGTAAATTCATTACAGCTCTTAAATAAAAGAATGGTTTAGAAACACCGCGTTAATTAATTAACTGCGCGTAATCGTATATTTAAGGTTACAAAATGTCAATATGAAAAATGTATCGACATTACTTGTCTCTTTCTTCATTTATATCATGGGAAAAAAACTAGAATGACACTTATAAATTGGCTAATGACTAAAATAACACATAATAACTGAGAAGCAAAAAGTCTGTTTTTGGCCCATTTTACCCTTATTTTCGTTTGTTAGGAAAAACGTAATTACGAAACTGCCATTACGAAATTATTTCCACGTAAGCAAAAGTTTGAGTTATTTACAAAAATGCCACCGCGTTTTTCAGATTAAGTCTGCACAGACTTGTTATGCAGACTTGTTATGCAGA
>PKML01066988.1:0-17192 GCA_002933935.1 Eutrema yunnanense | reverse complement strand
AAAAAAAAAAAAAAAAAAACCTCAAAACTAAACTCTAAATCCTCAAAAAACTCTAAACCCTAAACCCAAAATACTAAACTCAAACCCAAATATTTAAATTAAACCATTTATTGGTATTTTTAGTGTTTGTGGTATTTTTGGAAAAAACCATTTATTGGTATTTTTGTAACAAAAAGTTGTTTCCATGGTATTTTGAGGAATTTCTCTATTACATTTTTAAATTAAAAAATTGCAAACAAATTTTAGAATTGTTCCTATACATTTAGGAAAAAATGCTACATTCATTTGTAAGAAAAAATTTCATAAGCTTTTCAAAACCTTTATCATAAAACTTGTTGTCTTTTAAAAAAAAAAACTTCAAAAACTCATACTAGTTTTATTGAGAAAATATTTAAGATATGTACATCTCTATATTATTATTTAAGAAGTCATTTAGGAAAATGAAATTTATTTTGTAAGTTATTACATATTATGCCATTACAAATAACAAAAGATAATTAAAATAGGAAATAATAAAATTGTCTTTTAAAATTATTAAGAGAATATGGAAAGTATTTGTTTTCCATTAAAAAGGTTATTTATTTTTTAAAATTTTATTGTATTAAAATATTCTATATTATAAAATAATAATCAACCCATATATATATTTTAAAATATATATATTCGAGATATTGCAATATTCTCACTATACTATATTATATTTTATTTGAATATATATAAAAAAAAAGTTGAAAAATATTTTACTACTTTTATAAAAAGTTAGACACGAGAAAAATGGTTTTTTTTAAGAGTTCGTGGACTGACCACAAAAACCAGAGTCATTAAACGGTACATATTATAGTTATGTTTTCAAGATTATAAGTTTTTTTGCGGGTTGCCTCGAATAATATTTTAGTCAATTACAAAACATGTTAAATAGACAAGTTAGTACAGTTTGACAGCTCTATCTATAATCATTAATTAGACATAATATAAAATTCAAGTAAAAACAATTTTCTTAAATTTGGAAACAATTTTTTAAAAAAATTACATCGAGTTAAATCCTAGTAGTGTTTTATTTAATTAGCCTGGATGAAAAAGCAAAGCAATGTTAGAAACTAGAATGAGCTTTAAGCAGCGGATTAAATGTCTCAACTTCTCTTTTTGAATATTAAATCAAACGAAAGTAAAATGGCAGAATTACCAATCTAGATCGATCCAAAGTATGCTTTCCACACACTTCTTCTTATGAGATGGGGACCCCTTCTGTAATAATATAGCATATTCTTCAAAAATAAAAACAATTTCATAAATATATATAATATGATTCATATATAAGTCGTAACACTCCTCTTTAAAACCCGTATTAGTAGCAATTAGTCGCTTCATCACACGACCATTCTTCTCTTAAAATCAACAGACAGAAAGTGTGACTGTTCTAGTGAGAAAGAGAAAAGAGAGAATGAGAATAAGTGATCTTTTCTGTTCTTCTCCGGCATCAACCGCCGTGCGACCAACTACACTTCACCACGACGGAAAAGTCACCGGAGGACAAAGGTCCGTCGAAAGCCACCGCCGGAGGCAAAACCCTAATAACAATAAGGACAAAACCGTCCCATGTTTCTCTTCGGAAATGCCTTTTATTCCTATCCCTCGTCCGATCATGAGCTGCAGAAACTCTTTTGAGTCGTCAAGTGGGTTTCGCCGGAAAATCACTTCGGCTCACGGCGGCGACGTTCAACTTCGCCGGAAAAGCTCAGCTGACGTAAGCGACTTGAAAAGAACGAGCAGTTCTCTGCAAGGCTCATCATCGTCGAGGTATCTTCTAAAGGATCACAACTCTTTTAAGGAAGACGATAAGGATCTCTGGTCATCATCATCAGATCGTTCTAAGGATTTGATCATTTTTCGTGACCGCAACGTCACTTCTTCTTCTTCTTCTTCGTCATCTTCGTCTTCTTCGGTAACCAATGTTTCAACGTCAGCTTCACCCACTGATGATCAGGTTTGATTCTTCATCATTGGCCAAAATATTCATGGTTTTTTCTCAATAACATGCATTATTTTACCGAATTTGAATTTGGGTGGTGACAAAAAAAAACACTAGTATACAAATACAACTTATTATGTTACATGCCTTCTTGGTCCCAAAGTATTTATGATGTTAAATTACATTTGATGATTTAGTTTGGTCAGGTAAATTTATATTGCATATGATATATAGTTGTATATATATATATATGCAAATATATAAGCATACACAAATATAACATTTAGTTATCTTTATTTGTTTTGATTGATATGATATTTCATTCTACCTGTTTTATTTAATTTAGTAATATGATTTTGATTTATTTATTTATTTTTGGAAGGTTGTGGTTTTGAGGGTATCGATCCATTGCAAGGGATGTGAAGGGAAGGTTAAAAAGCATATCTCCAAAATGGAAGGTTCTAAAGAATCTCTTATTCATTCTGCAAACTTAAAGTTATCTTATTAAACCTAACCAGAACATTTACATATACAATTCAAATGAAAATATTCAACGGATAGATGACCATATATGTAAGATATTGTCTAATTTTATCAAAGATAAAATATTATTAAAACGGATATTGGTTAGGAGCTTTGAAGTTTAGTGTTTTGACTTTTCCTGATCATCGGATATATGCTTCTGAGAAACAACTTTTTCCCCCTTTTCTCTATTGAATCAAGAAAATTTGAATGAAGAAGATATGGATAAAATAATAATTATAGTTGTTAAATAAAATTTATTAACAGGGGTGACGTCATACACCATTGATATAGCGACAAAGAAGGTCACGGTGGTCGGAAAAGTAACACCTTTGGGAGTAGTAGAAAGCATCTCCAAGGTCAAATTTGCTCAGCTTTGGCCTTCTTCTTCTTCTTCTTCTCCTTCATTTCCTCACATTCCTAATCATTCCCTCCTCAAATCTTAGGTTTTTCCTTTATTATATTTAGTCTACAAGATATGGTTAATAGACATATGTCATGTTATGATGGTACCAATGTAATATTAAGACTTAAGGTGATGTAGTAATTTAACGTACATACGTTTGTGGGTTTTTTTTTGACATTTAATTAACTTTCATTTTCTTTATGAAAACTTATCGATGCTATGTGTATATTTACATACGATAAACCTCATTCGTTAAGATATGTGTATTTCACGAGCTTGATTATATTCTTCCTAATATCGGACCTCTATGTTATCTGTATAATCGAAAAGTTGTTCAAATTTTAAGCTTTCTCGTGATATATTTGATTGAGGCTTTAACTTTCTGAAAAGCTATTTATATGCTCACAACTTCTATTTCTGTATTGAATGATTAGATTTTGATTTTGCATATCTTTAACCAATTATTCTGTTAAAACCAAATTTCAAATATATATTCTTATGGATAACATATTTAAAATTTAAATACTTTGTAGGGTTTTTTTTGACGTCAACAACAGTTTGACTTGGTTTGAGGTATGTTCATTATATTGATTGATCGTAATGCTGATTAATGATTACCAAATACGACCTACGCATAGAGGTGTCAAAATGGGCGGTCCGCCCATGGATTGTCTATGTCCAAAACATTATGGACCGGACATGGAAAAGCCCATATACAAAGCGGTTTAAATGAGTTAGGTCTAATTTTGTCCACGGACAAAACAGGCTTGGACAACGTGGACATGGTCTGTCCAAAATACTTTAAAAACTAGGTCAAAATTGACTTTCATGAAATATTTAAATAACATTTTTTTATTGAAAAATAAAAAATGTAATTTTGGTTTACTAACGGAAAATGAGATTTCACGTTTTGGATGGGAAACAAAATTTCTGTTTTTGGCGGGAAAAACGAAATTTTATGTTTTTGGCGGGAAAACGCAATTTTATGTTTTTGACGGGAAAACACAATTTTATGTTTTTGACGGGAAAACACAATTTTATGTTTTTGATGGGAAAACAGAATTTTACTGTTTGACGGGAAAACGCAATTTTATGTTTTTGGCGGGAAAACAGAATTTTACGTTTTTGGTAGGAAAACGTAATTTTACGTTTTTGGGGAGAAAATATAATTTTACGTTTTTGGCGAAAAAACAGAATTTTACGTTTTGGGGGGGGGAGAAAACATATTTTTACGTTTTTGCGGGAAAACGATATTTTCATTTTTTGGCGGAAAAATCGAATTTTACGTTTTTGGCGAGAAAACGGAATTTTACGTGTTTGGCGGGAAAACAGAATTTTACGTTTTTAGAGAGAAAACATAATTTTCCGTTTTTGCGGGAAAACGAAATTTTTTGTTTTTTGCGCGAAAACATAATTATAAGTAAAGGACAATTATTATGTATTTATCAATTATTAATTAATATNTTTTTTTTTTTTTTTTTTTTTTTTTTTTTTTACCAATTAATTTTCCATTTCATTACTTTCAACTTCTATTGCTTGCTTGATATTATATGGAGAATATATAATCATATAAAGATATTTGTATCGACACGTGCCCTGCATATTTGTGGGGATCGGAGAAAATGAGAAAAAGGGTGAATAATGGGGTTGCAAAACATGAGGACCATTGAATGTCTGGCGTGCTACCGATATTATATAGTTTCATAAACAATGAAAAGTAAAACAAATTATGATCAAAGTTATCTTTTTCTATGGTGTCGTAGGGACATGTGCCGGTTTCAATCATGTTCACGGTGGGTCGTATTTGGCTCTAATTTTCTCATAATGAAATGACATGTCTTAATGAATGATAGCTTGCTTAGTGATACTTCAAACGTACGTGGCTTTTTTTGAGTCGATCAAAAGCCAAGTTTTGAGATACTGCTAGGGCATGGTTGTGTGACTTGTGAGAATGATTTTTTAGCGAAACGCAATATAAAAAATCGACGTAATAATGTGTTTATTAAAAAAGATCTTGATAAAATCTTATACCAATTTGCAACCGAGGAATATCTTTTTTTTTAAATGGTGCAAGCGTAGATGATTTACTTCCAGTCTTATGATGAATATACACAATATAAGTGTATCAATCGATTTTTTTTTTTTAATTGTTCAGTATTGTTTAAGTCTTTGTGTTGTGGAAGTTGTGCTTAACTTTAGACTAAAACTCTTTGGGCGGCCGGAAAGATTTAAAAGCCAAAAGTTGAGAAAATAAATATCTTATACGATTTTTTAGAGAAATTTGGTACGTTGAGTCGGCAGGCTTTTCATCAAATAAAAATCCATATTTAATCTTACAGGTAAACATATTATATTCGCCACGTCAAAATAAAATAAAAAAAATTATGTGGGATTAAACTTAATTAGTAAAGTCATATTTACGAAATTGTAGATATTTTGTTCTTACTAAAACAGTAGAGAAAAATCGTAACCATAATTGACAACAAAATATGCTAAACATGGAACTGACGACTTATTAGTTTTATTTGGGAATAATATAAGATTAGGTAATTTTTTAAAAAAAAATTGTTTTAAAATTTAAGAAAATTTGTTTTTATTTAAATTTTATAATATGCCCAACTCATGATTATAGATAGAATTGTCAAACGGAATAATTTGTCTATTTGAACCGTTTTGCAGTATACTAAAATATTATTCGAACTAACCCGTAAAACTTATAATCTTGAAAACATAACTCTAATATTCAAATTTAATATAATAAATTATAGTGAAAAATATAGCAAGATTTTGAATAGTTTTTTATAAAATATATATAGATTGATTATTATTTTAAAAATATAATATTACAAATAATTAAGAAACTAAATAGTAAATAACCTCTTTAATGATAAATAAATAATTTCCCTATTCTCATCAATAATTTTAAAAGATAATTATATCGTTTCTTATTTCAATTATATTTTCTTATTTGTAATGACATAATATGTAATAACTTACAAAACAAAATTTATTTTCAAAAATGTATTCTTAAATAATATTATAGAGATAATATTAAAATAATTAAGAAGCTAAATAGTAAATAACATCTTTAATGATAAATAAATATTTTCAATATTCTCATCAATAATTTTAAAAGACAATTATATTATTTCCTATTTTAATTATCTTTTCTTACTTGTAATGTCATAATATATATGTAATGACTTACAAAACAAAGTTTATTTTCATAAATGTCTTTTTAAGTAATATTATAAAGATATAGTTAGGGTCAGCTCTGGGCCAAGCCCAATGAAACATAGGCCTTACTAATGTTCATGACAACGTCTAGATTGACCCACCAAACAATCGGTCCACCAAGCAATCGAGCGAGGGATAAAGTTGTTTTGAGGGTTAATAAAAAACTATATATATATATATATATATATCGTGATCAGCTAATAATTGTAATTCCTATACTTTTTAATATTTTTTTGCGATGAATTTGTATAATTTAAAAAGGATAATATAAATATATATATTCTAATGAATTATAACTTTAAATTAATCAAAACAATTTGAAAATCGAAACCGGAAAGACAAAATCTATATAATTAATACTCCCTCTGTTTCACAATATAAGATATTTTATTTAAAAGCATGCATATTAAGATATCTTTACTTTTTACATTTTCTGAAAAACAAAACATTATTCTGTCCAAAGCATTCAGTTAAAAATGAGAAATATTGCTGTAACAAAAAAAAAAAAAAGATGAAGGTAATACAAAAAAGGTCACACGTTTAGCTTTTAGATAACTTTTACAAAATAAAAATTGGAGCCAATTTTTACATAATCAGTTTAAACTCAAAATCAAAATTTTATAATGGAGCCAAAATAAAACGTTTGTGAAGTTTTCAATGTTTATCTAAGCTTCAAAATAAAAAATGGTTTCTAAATCTTTTTTATGGCTGCTAGTTTTTTTCGTTTTTTTCCATTTTTGTTTTATGAAAAAAAAAAATGCGTTGATAAGAAGCTAAAACAATTCATCGTTGGTTTATATTGTGAAATTAAAAATAAATTTTTTTTTGGTGATTGATAAATTTGGTTGACTAACTCTTGGATTTCAATTATTGACTTTATCGAAAATTGTGATTAAATCTTGGAACCCAAAAATAGTAAATCATGTTTGATTTTTGGTTTAAACTTTTTAATTAAATATTTTTTTTATTTAAAGTACATTTTAACATTGATTTTTGAAAACAACTTATTTTGTGAAACAAGAAAAAAATTCCAAAACATCTTACATTGTGAAAGTCCAACATTCCTTGTTAAATTATCCACTTCAAAAGTTGAATTGTACAGAGTATAAATCTATATAACTCGTAAACTATTTTTTCTATAAAACTTCTTTCACATTAAAACCAAAAAAAAAAAAACTTCTTTCACAATTTCCACCATGCAAATCTCATCATTATGTCAAATACTTCTTTCACGTTTCCCACCAAGCAAATCTCCAATGACGGCAACTGATGATAGAACATCATTATGTCACTTTTATAACATGACATGCTTTGCTTCATTTGAGTCACAACAAGTGAAATCCGTTTGACTTTGTCTCAATCTTTTATCATTTCATTGTTCCAACGTATCATTTAATAAGTGACTTTGTGTAAACGAATTACGATGCCAAAACAAAGTGAAAATAAAGAAGAGGCTATTCTGTAATTTTTCTTAATTTAATTGTGAATACATACACCTCATTTTATTTGAATGACACTCATTTGCCAAAATGTGAAACCGGTTTTGTAATGTATTTTAGTATCACTCGATATGGAATTGTGAAACCGGTTTTGTAATGTATTTTAGTACAACATGACAGGATCAAATCAATGCACATAATGTATCTCAAAATAACACATTTGCCAAAATGCCAAAATGCCAAAATGCCAAAATGTGAATTATTGGGCCTTGTGATACGCTTTAAGCCCATATGCAAGCCCACAATAACCTTTACTCAAAACTCCATATATGAAACCATAGCAAGTCGAATTGAATGTTATCCGATTTTTATATACTATTTTAAAACTGAAAAAACCAGAAAACATAATCGAACTGTAAACCGGATTCAGCAACAAACGTACTTGAATAAATTTAAAATATTTGATACAAACAAATGTGTAGATTTCAGAAACAAAAACAAAAGTAGATACAAAGTTTACATTTTTAGATTACAAATGACGACACATCACATACATTCCACACCAAACATCACCAAACTCCAAAAGAAGAAAACTAGTAAGATAGATAAACGGTACACTGCATAACAGTCTCAAACCCATCAGTAAACTGTTGTGGTTGCTGTTGCTGCGTCCCGCTAGATCCTGTAAACGTCTTCACAATAGCAAATCCTCTAGCGTTTACATATTTCCCGGTACCTCCCATAACTCCTAAATGCGATTCCGAAGCCGCTGTTCTATGAACTCCGAAGAAACTTATACTATCTTCATAACCGCCACTCTCAAACATCGCAGTAAATGCCATTGTTTGGCTAGTACCGTCAATCGCACTCGCCACATAGTATCCCTGCGCTTTCCCGAGCAGACCAGACCCGAGCTCGTGCCCTTCCGTTAGTTCATCGTCGATCACTGTCATTGTCCCGAACATTAGCATCTGAAGAGCAGAACCGCTCGGTAGCTGACCGCCATTAGCAACAGGAAGACCGTTTAAAAGGTTGTTGTTTCCGTTATTCTGGAGAATGTTGGCCGTGTTTCCGCCGAGTCCGACCAGAAAAGGGACGTTGTTGTTGTTGACTAGTCCGTTGTTGTTGTTGTTCGATGGAACTCCGTTGGTTACTGGAAGGTTTGCTCCGTTGGGTTTAGCGAATGGGAGTTGGCCGCTTAAAGCCGGGTTTGCGACCACTCCGGTTACAGCTCTAGCAGTGGGGTTTGAACCGCCGAGTATATCGTGCATAAAGAATACCAATGTGTTGTCAAGACCTGCACCACCACCACCAACAGCTGGACCAGCACCACCACCAGCACTACCACCAACAGCTGAACCAGCACCAGCACCACCACCACCACCAGCCGGTAAAGCACCAGAACCTGCAGCTGGTAAAGGACCGGGACCAGTGGTAGGCAAGGTACCTGGACCACCAACCGGTAAAGGACCAGGAACAGAACCGGCGGTTGGTAGAGGACCAGGACCAGTAGTAGTCAAAGAACCTGACACACTTGATGGTATTAACCCTGTACCTACACCGAAACCGGTTCCCGCAGAACCTGAACCACTTGATGATATTGATCCTGTTCCTACACCGAAACCGGTTCCCGCAGAACCTGAACCACTTGATGATATTGATCCTGTTCCTGCACCGAAACCGGTTCCCGCAGAACCTGAGCCAGACGCTGGTAAAGGACCAGGAAAGGGACCTGATCCAGCAGTTGAGGAAGAGCCAGGGGTGGTTGTGGCTGGGAATGTATCTTCTTCATCAAGAAGCCGAGCCGCAGCTGCAAAAGTAACGACGAGAGATATAACCAGGAAGGAGAGTATCTTTTGACCTGCCATTGAACAACAAGGATGATCAGAAATGCAAAGATTGTTGTTTGAAGTAAAAGACTTTGATGATAGAAGCTGAATTCTAACAGAGCATATATATATGTATCAGAGTGAATATAGAAAGTAAGATTGTTAATAGAAGAAGATGGAGTTGATGAAATGGAGCAGGTAACAGCTTTTCTACCATCTGGTGGTGGTTTGGTTCTATAACTTCTCCACAAGATTTGAATATTAATTTGCCAAATTCCGCAGCTTTAATGTAAAATTACCCAAAGACTAAAAGCATTTCCAACTCTTTTAAGCTTAACGAGCATGAAGAAAACTGAGGGCAGATTCGATCATACCATGAAAAGGTCACATCTTGACTTTGCCCAGATCACCGTTTCAGCATAAGAACACAGTAGAGATATTGTAAGTCACGATCGTTGGTTGGTTGCAATTTTCCTCTCTCACGCATTTCATCGAATAGCACACCTTCCCGAAACTCCCTTTACCCAAAAAAAAAAGAACCCTTTGATTATAAGATTGAATGAGAACGAATCACACAAATCCGATATCGAGTGATCCATCAAACGAAACCATCATTAAATGCTAAAAATTAAAGACATGAAGAATGTTTTTTCTCACAAATTGCGCAATTGAGAGAGACGAGTAAAGTGCTCTCCGGTTCCAAGATCTCTAGTCCCGGTTAAGATAATATTTATGCTTAAAACCGGAAATCCAATCAGCCAAACCGTAACTGAAACAGCCGGTTCGTTAAAAGGCGTACACAAATTTGAGCTAATATCGTTTGATTCGTTTACCAAATCCTACGTGGATTTTTGTCGTCCTACAATTTTTTTTTATTTTTTAAAACAAAGTAAAAATGTAGAAGCAGCCTCAAGTAATTATTAATACTTTTATAGCACAAGATAAGAAATTCAATTATCAGAGAATGCAAATCAAAGATGTAAATTTTCAATAGATTTTCAGCTTGGTATAAGCACAAGCTGCTCGTTGTGGTCTAGATAAGTAAACCGTTGATCGAGAATTTTTATAGGTTGGTAATATTATACGTTATAAAATTGTCCATGTATTTATTTTTACGACTTAAAAAAAAAAAAAAAGTAAAATAAGTTATCGCATTAGTAAAAGATTACGATATTCCTTTTTTTTTTTTGACCTTTGACTGTCTTTAATATGAATATATGAGAGCATCCTCAATGCACATAAAGTGCATATGTCTTGCGCTGGGGCCCACCATTTTTGAGCAAACAGAGCGAGACTTTTGTCTTGCTGAAGACTTGTGTCTTCCCGTTTTTTGCCACGTGTCGCAGCGTGATTCGCTGCGACCTTAAAAAATCAATTTTTTTTAAAAAAAAAAAAAAAAAANCGTATTTTCAGCAAAGTAATCTTAGATCGATTTGACTGTTATGGCTGATTTGAAAAACAATTATGGTTTTTTGAATGATAACCATAACAGTCATAACAGTAATCTTAGATCGATTTAACAGTCAAATGCACATATTGTGATAAATGATAAAAATATGTGCAAGTAATTAATTTACTAATTTAAGTTTCTCATTTGATATAACTAATTTACTAATTTATTCTAATCGATGAAACAAGTGATTTATCAAATTTTTATTTGCCAAGGATATCTAGCTAACTATCAAGGAAATTGCACCTAAATAAAAGAGCAAAGAACCAATTAAAAGAAGTTTTTTTTCATCCTTTCTTATTTATTTCGAATCATAACAAAGAGAAGAAAGCAACAATAGTTCATAAAACCCAAAAGAAGATTAAAAAAAAAAAAAAAGACTTGCTAAAACCCACAAACCAAACTAAACCACCAAATCCTCTTCTTTCTTTCTTTCATTTTTTAGTTGGAAGGAGGGAAGAAAATGGCATCAGAAGTCCTCTTAGATCGGAAAGCCTTCTCCACCTCCGGAGCCACCTTAAACGCCGCCTGCAAAACCTCCGGCGACAATGCCTTCCACACCGATGTCTTCCCGGCCAAATGTGTGAATATCGGACTGCCAAAACCATTCAAAAACTTGTTAAGTAACTTCCTTTAATCAATCCAAAAACACATAAAAACAAAAAAGAAGAAAAATCTTACTCAGGAGTGGTGACAATGGAGAACCAAGACAAGCCATCAGAATCAGCAATCTTGGAAACAACAAAGAACCTAGGAACAATGAACAAATAACCAGCTTTCACATGAGTCTCAAGAACTCTCTTCCCATCAGCTCCAACGACCTGAACACGACCACTACCACCAACAATGTAAGTAACCTGAAGAGCAGAGTCACAAGAGAAACCAGGAGAACACATCGAGTGTCCATCGATTCTCACAAGATCAGCTCCAAACCCAACTTCACCAACCAAAGGAAGGTTCTTTGTGTTCAAAACAACAACTCTGCCTCCATTCTTGATATCAACATCAAGAGGAGCTTCTAAGCAATTCAACACAAACCCTTCTCTATCACCTTTCTTAGGCGAAGGCATCTTCAAGCTCGCATCAACCTTGACGATTCCGTTACCGGTTTGAGACCCGACGAGCTTCTTCACCGTGGTTTCGTCGAGATCCCAGGCTCTGCCTACAAACTCTGTTGAGAATCCGGTGAAGATTCCGTTGGATCCGGTCAAGTAGAAGTCAGTGAACTGTCCTGCTTTGTGACCCTTGTCAGTCTCACCGAGGAAGAGAATGACTAGCTCAGTGTCTTCATTGTTGAACCACCATGTCACTACACCGAAAGGTAAAGCTATGGAATCTCCTTTCTTGATTTCAATCACTTTCTCCTCTTTCTCAGGGAGAACAATTCCGGCTGTTCCAGATCCTGAAATTTGTTACAAAGAAAATTTCTTTTAATTCCTTAAATCTCAACATCATTCGTGATAGATCATAGTTGTTTAATTACCAAAATCATACAAAAATGAGATCTTTTAGGAAACTGATTTGTGTTCATCAGATCAAAATTAGCTAAATTCATGGACAGAAACAATGATCAAAATTTTGAAACTGATCAAACCCACTAAGCAAAAACATCAGAAAGAGATCTGCATGCATTTTAAGATTGATTTGATATTTATCAGATCAAAATAACCAAATTTATGGACAGAGACTAGCAAATCTAAGATAATCAGGTAATCAAGAAACGATCAAAGACAAATTAAACAAAAACCAATGAAAAACAATGCAAACTTGGGATAAAATATCGAAAAGTGGTCAAAGGAAAGATCTAAAAGAAGAAAAAAAAGACGGACCTTGAAGAACATAAGCGACCTTGGAGGAATCAGAGTAACGAGGAAGAGCAAAGCCATACTTCTCGAGAGCGAGCTTAGCGGCTCCAATGTTGCCATCACGGAGCATCGGCAACTCTTCAGGGCACCATGCAAAGTACGAACCACCGTCTCCTCCGTACACCTTCTTCGGCAGCTTCGGTGAAAGATCCAACTCCATTGTTAAAACGCTAAATTTAGAGGGTGAAAGAATGATAAAAAGAGTAAAAGATTGAGAGATTTTGTTGTGAGAAGTAATCGAGAGAGAGAGCACGTATTAATAGTGGGTCGAGAGTATCTTCGGTTATTAATTGAGAGATACATGGGAAACCAAATCTTTGACTGGATAATCAAGTTTTGGATAATTAAATTTTTTTTAAAAAAGAGTTTTGGATAACTATTATGGATAATACTATAATTAATTTTTGATTCATATTTCATTAACAATTATCTGTTTTTTTTTTATATTATGTTCTATTATTAAAGCATTTCCATTTTACAATTTCATAATAAATCAAATATTAGGCGGGAAAAAAAACAGGTTACTAGAGAAGTTTATCTTCTAGTTTAGGAAAATCATAAAGTTTCTCTCTTTGTTAAAAAAAAAAAACGATGTATTAACAAACAAACCCGGTTCGATATAGTTCATTGCATGGTTTGCCGGTTTTTTTATCAGTTGGGTTCAATTTTTTAACCAGTCTATTTTTTTTTTGGTTTTATCGTCAACCCAATCTAGATATACTTCCGGTTCACAATTGAACATAGTCCAACCGCCGATCTAGTCCGTTTTAAAAATAGACTGGTTAAAAAATACGTTAGGGGATATATTTCTCATTATCAATTGAGAGATACATTGGAAACAAAATCTTTGACTTTGGATAATTACACTAATCAAGTTTTGGATAACTATGAATAATACTATATTTACTTTTTGATTCATATTTCGTTAGAACTATCTTTTTATTATTTTCTATTAGATAAATACCCGCGTATACACGCGGATTTCTTTTATTAAAATATATTTTTTGTGTGCCAAATTAGTTAATAGGAATAAATTTTAATCATTCTCGTTACATAGAGTTGTATACGCAGATTTCTTTATTAAAAAATATATATGGTCTGACATATTAGTTAATAGTAACATATTATAATCATTCCCGTTACATATAATTGAATTTTGGTAAGAAAGTTTGTTATTTTCTCTGAATATTAAGTTGCTTAGTACTACCCAAATCCCTATGATCACCCATGTATTTGTTTTTTCACAAACTTGTCGTTGATATAACGTTTAATTTTAAGTCTATTGGTTTATAGAACTGAAAACATATGTGAGAACTACTACAATATCAAATGAGAATTGAGAATAATTTACTACACTCATCCACTATCCTTAAAATTTTATCTATCAAAATTATGGTGCTTTCTTTTTGTCAAGCTCCAGTTAGTCTCGTCGTGAATACTCGCATATGAACAAAATGGTAACATTTTTAATATATTTCTCGGACAAACTGATTTTTGATACATGTATGCAGAAGTTAAATTTATTTATAATATTATTGTTCTCTCGATTTCTCCGTTGGTCTCCTTTATCAGAAAAACGTAACTCTCGCTCTTTCATAAGAACGGTTATGTTTTGATTTGTATATAAATTCTTTTGCCATCTTAAGTTTACAATTCTCGCAATCCTACTTCATTTCACCCATCTAGTTGGAACAACAAACCTTTCTTCAAAATATGTTTAAAACTTTCGTAAATTAAGTAGCAACGCAAATCAACCAGTCCCATTTACGGTTTTGAATTTAGAAAAATGGTTTGAAAAACAGATAGATTTCTCTGAGTTAAACTAATAATTCTCAAACCAATTAAAAAAAAATATTTGAACTGAATTCTATTGGAAAGCTACTTGATTTATCGGAAATAAGAAATATTAATGTCATTTGACAATTAGAAAGTTGTTTTTTATCTTCATCTTTCTTCGATTTGATATTTATGCCTTCGGTTCTTAATTTTTCTGTCTTCGATCTTTATTTCTTTAATTTTAGCTTTATGGTCAAATTAGAACAAATAATATCCCACCAATCCACTCTATTTTAATAAGTTTTCGAAGTCTCACAAAAAATTATCAAAAAACATTCATCAATCATAACCTGATCAATTCACTCTATCTAATTTATCAGCCAAGTTAAACTTGCTTATCTCTGTCATTATTATCTCTGTCATTATCAATAAATCCTACTTTGTCGTCTATATAGTTTATGTAATTCTTTTTTTTTTTGAAAAAGTTAATGTAAGTTAAATTTAAATGTTATAAAAATTTAATTTAATTTAATTTTTTGGGTTGAAATGTTATATTAATTGATCAACAAAATGAATTTGTACAAGAGTTCAAAAATATTGTGACAATGCGGAAATTTAAGTTTTGTTAACAAACAAAAAAAACTTCAGATTTTTAATTTTTTGGAAAATGTGTCAAAATTAAAATGTTTAGCTTTTTATTAATTTTGAAAGCTGATGTGTCATGGAGAGGAGTGATGATGTGTCATTCCCTTGTGAGACTCACTCACTCTTTATATAATAGATTATTAAAGCATTTTCATTTTACAATTTCATACTAAATCAAAAATTAGGCAAAAAATCAAAGATCATAAATTTAGAAACAAAGTTTACGATGAAATAAATATATATTTTGAGAGAAAAATTTGGTAAAAAAATTCAGTAAATAGCGTTGGATACGATTACTGGACTTTTAATTTTTTGGTATCTAATTGACATACTACCAAATTGTAATTTATATAGAAGTGATAATTTTTAATTCTTTTTTTATGATTAATTTTCTTAATCTAAATGGAAAACTAAGGAATGTTTTTTCTTTTTTTATATTAATTTTGCATTCTAGAATAAATTTATTTTTTTTATACTTTTAATTTTATTTTTAGTAACTTTATTTCTAAGATTATGAATTGGTTATTAAATTTTCAGTTTTTTAAGTTTTTTTAATTAATTGATTTTAAAATTTTCCAACTTTGACTTGATACGTGTCGCGATCAGGTTAATTAGCAACTTTGAAACAATAAATTTTATATAGTAAAACTAGATAACTACCCGCATATATGCGGGTTTGTAATTTAATATTTTATAACCCGTTAAAAAATATTAAAGACGACAAAATAGAAATCAAAATTAGATCACCCGTGAAAATATATAATACATAAATTTAGCAACAAAGTTTACGATGAAATAAATATATACATTGAAAGAAAAATTTGGTGAAGAGATGAAGTAAATAGTTTTGGATAAGATTATTGGACTTTTAATTTTTTGGTGTGTAATTGACACAGTACCAAATTGTGGTTTATATAAAGTTGAGAAATTATAATTATTTTCCTTTTAAAATTAATTTCCTTAATCTAAATGAAAAAACTAAGAAATGTTTTTCTTTTTTTTTATATTAATTTTACCTTTTAAAATAAAGTTAATTTTTAACTTTTTAATTTTATGTTTGTAGTAACTATATCTTTTAAGATTAAATTTTCAACTTTGACTTCTCAGAATTTTTATGTTTTTTTTATTAATCGATTTTAATTTTTTTAGTGAATTAGTAAATTTGAAACCAATAAAAGTTAAGAAAATACCTTTCTCGAAACGCAATAACATAATCAAAATCACGATTCATATAGAATTTAGTTCTAGAAGATGCCGACAAACAAAAAGAGTTAATTATATTGAATTATAATAGTATTTTCCTGTATTCAAAAATAATTTATATTAAAGTTAGATAATAAGTTTATAAAATTAGGATAATATATTTGTTAAAAAAATTACAAATATACTGACCTTCTCATCAAATAAGTTTTTTTCAAATTTCTTGCTTTCCACTTTTTGATTAGACGAACTACGGTACGACGATAAGAACGCTTCCTGTTTAAGCTATCTAATGTTAAATAGTCTCTATTGTTATTTAGAATTTCAGCATTTATTTTTTCTCTCTTGATATTCCTGTAAAAAAATAAAAAATTTGCATTAACGTAAAAAATAATTCTTTTTTTTATATACACCAATAACATACTCGAATTTTTTTTTATACACCACCTCTATATGTAGGTATGTTAAGATATAGATTACAAAAGATTGAGAAACTATAACGTACAACATATTTTCCAGTATAGTAATCTAAAAAATAATAAAAACTAATATTATACACCACCTCTAAGATATTTGCCTAGATATGGTGTCAGTCACAACATAATATGTCAGTCACATATATTTTCCTTTTTATTAAATTAAACTCTACCTTTTAATTTTAAGATAAATTTCCTTATAGATAAATTTCTGTAATCTAAAATCAATTTTTATTTTCCTTTTTTTTTGGTAACTTTACATTTAGGATTAAGTCTATGTTCTATTTTTGTTTTTTGCTAACTTTACTTTTATGATTAAGTCTTTTTTTTCCTTTTTCTCAAATTAAACTCTACCTTTTAATTTTAAGTTAAATTTCC
>PKML01066836.1:85028-98685 GCA_002933935.1 Eutrema yunnanense | reverse complement strand
CAATTTCCATGAGTGTGCCTGTAACTTCTTTATATCTGGACCGTAGAAGTAGTTGACGCAGTTGTCTGTGATTTGTTGGCCAACATGATATCCCGATTTTACCGTATATTTCTCTGATTTCGTATAGTGCCAACCAGGCGTATCTGGTCGATATATACTATTGATGTGTATTCCACGTATAAATTCCACATCGGCCGGTTCGATGATTGCGTTTATCAATTCCAAGTTCCACGTTTGTGTCACTGGATCAACCAAATGATTGACCCTGAGATTTGGGTAATAATTGTACCCTTTGCATGTTGCTGACCTCGGGGGAGAGGATGGTATCCATGGGTCATTCCATACTGATATGGTGCCTCCTGAACCAACTCTTTTGATGAGCCCTTTTGTAACCAGAGGTCTAGCCGAAATGATACTCCTCCATCCAAAGGATGGAGAGTACGACTTAATAGGGTCTAAAGGGTCTGTGTTCCGATAGTACCGCCCCTTAAAGACCCGAGCGAAAAGCGATTCCTGTTGTTCCATTAACCGCCATAGCTGTTTTGCTAGTAATGCTGTGTTGAATTCCTCTATTGATCGAAACCCGATTCCGCCGTCTAACTTATTCCGGCACATCTTCTTCCATGCAATCCAATGCATTCCTTTCTGTTGACCGTCTGAGCTCCACCAAAACCGCGCTGCCGCACTGGTTAGTTTTGCGGTAATAGACTTGGGTAACCAAAAATATGACATGACGAAAGTCGGCATAGCCGTGGCTACCGATTTAAGTAGAACCTCTTTACCTCCTTTAGTCAGGAGTCTGGATGTCCACCCGTTGATTCTATCATTGTGTCTTTCGACAACAAAGTTGAAAATCTTACTCTTTGCCCCTCCGAGACTTTCCGGCAGACCCAGATAAGTACCCATCCCTCCCATATTTTGGATTCCTAGCAATTGTTTTATCTCGTCCTGTACCGCTTCTGGAACCGTGTATCCGAAATTTAAAGAAGATTTTGAGAAATTAATTTGTTGCCCTGAGACCAACTCGTATTGCTTAAGTATTTGTAATATAGTGTGACACTCTTGTACCGTAGCCTTGCAGAAAAAAAGACTATCGTCCGCAAAGAGTAAGTGTGAGATCGTTGGACCTGCCGTCGCTACCTTTAGCCCTGTAAGCGATTTCTCCCTTTCTGCTTTCAGTATATTGGCTATCAAGACCTCCGTGCAGAGAATGAACAAGTACGGAGATAAAGGGTCGCCTTGCCGCAATCCTCTGAATGGCGTTATTTGTCCTTTTGGATTACCGTTAATGAGTACCTTATATTTTACCGATTGTATGCACCACATCATCCATGAAATCCACTTTTCCGCAAAACCAAATTTCCTCAGTAGGTGTTCAATGAAAGTCCATTCAACTCGATCATATGCTTTGCTCATATCCGTCTTGATTGCCATGAACTTACTTTTGCAAGATTTATTGGTTCATAGTCCGTGAAACATTTCCTGGGCAATCAAAATATTATCCGATATCAGTCGCCCTGATACAAAGGCTGATTGAGTCTCTTAAATCAGATCCGGTAGCAATATCGTTAACCTCTGACATAACACTTTCGAGATGATCTTATACCCCCCACATTACACAAACTTATAGGTCTTAATTCCGTCATACGAGTTGGTCTCCCCGTCTTTGGTATTAGGCATATGTTAGTCATATTCAGCCTTTGATCAAAGGAACCCGTTTCCATAAAACTGTTAACCAGTTCTACTACATCTGCCTTTATTATATGCCATGATCTTTAAAAAATAAAGCCGTCATTCCGTCCGGGCCCGGAGCCTTCTCTGGATGCATCATGAAGAGTGCTCTACGAACTTCCTCTTCCGTGGCCCTTGCCGTGAGCATATCATTATTTTGTTCCGAAACTAATGCTGGAATCTCACTGAGGGCCTCCTCAAATTCCGTCGGTGAAGTGGATGTGAATAATTCCTCGAAATAGTTTACCGCTACTTGTTCTACATCTTTGTCCGAGGTAACCCAAGCTCCTGATGCATCGTGTAGTCCCGTGATTCGATTTCTCGCCCTGCGTTTCTTAACTTGCGCGTGGTAAAACTTTGTATTTCTGTCCCCCACCGTTGCCCATAAGGTTCGACTCTTCTGTTGCCAGAATAATTCCTCATCCAGATAAGCCTCTTTCAGTTTCCTCGTGATATCCATGAGTTCCTCGTTTGTACTATTATCATCATTTTGGATCTCCTCTAATGCTTGTTGTAAATCCCTAATTTTCTCTTTGCCATATGGCAAATTGTTTTTCCGCCATTTTGAAATTTCTCTCCGGCAATTCTTTATTTTCTCTATAAAGAGAGTCCCGCTTCCCGCTGTGTGAATTTCCCAGCCCTTTGCTATTGTTTCCATAAGACCATCCCGCCCAATCCACCGTTTATCGAACCGAAACTGACCCCGTTTCCGGGGTATTTTGTCCTCTATAGTGGCGACAATCGGCCTATGATCCGACCCAATCATTGCTAAATATTCTACGAATGAATGGGAGAATATCTCATGCCAATCCTCGTTTGCTAAGGCCCTATCCAGTCGACACCGCACAATTTTCGAGTTTCGTCTTCCTCGCCAAGACATTGTGTTACCCAAACATTGAAATTCCAGAAAACCGCAGTGTTGTATCATCAGGTTAAATGACATAAAGGAGGAAGCGGGTCTTAAATTGCCTCCTTGTTTCTCGTTATTCCCCGTTATTTCATTTAGATCACCTATTATAAACCAAGGATCCGCTCTTGTTAGACTCGTCCGTGTTAACCGTTCCCAAACTTGGTCTCTCTTCTTTGGTATCGGATCACCAAATATAAATGATAAGAATACTTTTTTTCCTTGAATTGTTGCCTCAATATCAATTATTCGATTACTTGAGTATAAAACCGTAACATTAAACGAATCATCATAATATAGAGCTAGTCCTCCGCTCGCGCCACGCGGCTCGACCGTGAACAATTTATTATAACCGAAATGAAGCTGAAATTTTTGCATAAAAGAAAATTCTTGTTTGGTTTCTGAAAGAAACAAAAACTCGGGTTTATGTTTCTTCCACACCTCCCTAAGATAACCTATTGTATACTTATTCCCAAGTCCCTGGCAATTCCAACTAAGGATTCTCATAAATTAACCAATATGTAATGATTTTTGCTCCACCTTTAGGATTGAAGATCCATTTAGAGCCACTTGACCTGATCCATCCTCTAGACGACCCGAAGTAATTCCGCTATCCTTCCAATGTAATTCCGCTCTCATAACGCGAGAAAGATTCTTTTGTAGTAAGAAATAGATCTCTAAAATGTTATTATAAATAAAAGAGAGACCGCCATTGAAACGACACTGTACAACCGAATTAACGTTAGTAGGTCCCAAAAAAACCTTAAAAAAATACCGAAGCCTAAACCCAGACAGATTCACCGGATTACTCTCTTTATACTCCCCAAGGAAGTATCGTCGCACCCCCGTAAGATATTGATGCGCCTTATTCCCTTGATCGATGTGATTAGAAATCCCGATCCATACTGTGATACCGAACGACATACGATTCTATGTTTCTTCTTCTGAGATCGTCGTGCCGCAAATACCGCCGGTCTTGTGCATCCGTGATTGATTCCTAGTTCGAAACTTTAGCCGGTTAGAGTGATTCTCGTGATATGTTAAAACAAATCTCTTTGACATCGAATCCGATCTGCTTTCATTTCTCTAAAACCCGACCCACATCCTCCTTTGCAACCTCAAAGACCATCGTAATCTCCATAATAACAGATCTAGATCTGCCTCAATGTTCCATTCATAAGTACCCAGAAGGTAATATCCGTAAGTATAGATCCATCGTACTGTCCGCTTCAATAACAAAAACCCCAAAATTGAGACCAATGATATCCCGTTTTGCCCACTGAAGAAGCCGAAAGATATATCCCCGAAATCAAGTTCCCTGATATCCTGAATCCATATCCAGACCACTTGGACATTCTCCGAAGCTACTAATTCATGCATTACCTTATCGCTTCCGGTACCACTTAGTGGCTCTGAATTGTGTATGTCAGTTAGATCATGTTGCTCTTGTCCCTCCTTCACGGATTCATCGAACTTCCCGATGACTCCTTCCTCACTCTCCTTTTCCACTATATTCCCTTCAGGTCCTACTTCCCCTTCCTCCGTTACCTCATCAAATACTGGTTTCACCTCCACACTTGCACAAAATTCCAAATCGCCGCTCCTCACTTCCGCAGGAAAAGGGACCTCATTGCCAAAGATTAATTCCTTTCTCACCTTGCTGGCTGATGGAGGGACCATGTTCTCAGTCTTGTTGGTTTCACCAATATTGCCCATGAATAGCCTCTTCTCTGGTTTAGCTATCGCCATGTTCCCCTCATCAACCGTTGGTTCTTTACCAAATTTTTTAACCTTTGAATCAGATTCTCCCTTGTTGGATACCGTATACTTTTGCTTAAGCACATACAAAGGGACGTATCCTGAGAATTTATTGTAACAGAATGTATCTTCTCCGATCCTTCTGTCATTTCCCGACCCAGCCTTGTTGACCATACTGCTATGCGACATTATTGTGTTTGAAAAGAACCAGGAGAGAGTAGAAAAATTTGGCGAATGTCTATATCCCGATCCACTCGTCGGTTTAGAGTCGCCCTTTGTTTCCCCCAAATGGGCATCTGCACCATGACTTAAGCTTACTTCCGCCATCCCTATCTTGTTGGGGATTGCCTTAATCCGAGCTCGTAAATTAAGCTCGAAACCGCCATATATAAAATCTAAAAAAAGTCCTTTCTCCAAAATTTTGGCTGCAATAACAATAATCCGATATTTTCCTAATAGAAAGTAGAACGAAAGAAAATTATATAAATAAAGGCGAAACCGTCGCTCATACCACAAGGTTCAACCGTATACAACTTACTGAATCCAGAATGAAACTGAAAAAAAAACATAACTAGAAACTTTTGTTTTGATATCAAACGAAACGACAAAAACGTCATGTGTTCCTTCCATAAATCCCGAAAATAGCTTATTATCCCCTTAGTGCCCCTGCGTTGAGCGTTCCACAGCATAACTCTCATCCCTGATTTTCTGATGTCGAAGTATCCGAATCTGCTCTCGGGTTTGAAGAGACCTTACCAGCTGCGTGATGAACTCCACCGAAACGATCTGAGGTCTTTGGTATCACCTTTTTCCTTGGAGAAATAATGCCCTGCACAATCCTCTTTTTTGAACCCGCACCAATCAGATTATTCTTGATTTTAACTCCCTGTTTCCGCTTGGCATGATTTGTGATCTCCTCCCCATCACTTGTTTTCTCCTCCCTCACCAGACCTGATTTCTCTTCAACTATCGTCGAGTCCGTAGTAGGTTCCGTCTCTAACAACATCCCGTTATCAACATCCTCTACCAGCATCAAATCAGCTTCCTCTAACTCTAAGAAACCATCAACATTAAAACCAGGTTCCACTACATCCTCAAAACCAAACATATGTTCCTTTGACACATCTATAAACTCAGTACCCGTAATAACCGTGTCCGATGGGATTGAAAATTCAGAAGGATTACCTTTAGTATTCTCCGCCATAGCTAAATCATGGACATCATTCTCGAAAAGAAGGCCTCTACGAACAGTTTTCCCCGTAACCGGTGCTGCCTCACCATTAGTCTCAAGGACTACACCTTCATTGGGAACCTGATTTTGACCTGAGTTGCTGCTGTGGAAAGCTTGCAGCATCAACCTGTCCTGATCCGAGAAGTGTTTCCCCACCTCTGAGGATCTCAACTCATTTAACCCGGAAGTAGACATCGCATACCTCTTAGTCATATCCTTAGGTGGCAAATAGCCTGATGCAGAAGAGGATTTTGTACCTCTTTCTCTGTATCTTCTATCACCCTTCCAAGGACCATAATGAAGCTCCTTGCCGCTATGATTATGGACCGCGGCCTCTCTGGATTCGTGGACCTTGCCTTTTCCTTTATCCTGCCCCTGGTGATGTTTATTAGAAAATTCATGATGATGTGGAACCAAGCATTCACCCGTACCTTGAATTGTCGCAGCTTTGTAGCTAACCACAATTAACCCGTGCTTTGGCTCCTCCGAGTTATTATCCGAGCTTACTTCCCTTCCATCACGGCTAGGACACATGGAGGAATCGTGACATAGACTAAAGCAAACCCGACAGTAACCGAATAATCTTTCGTACCGGAGTGTGATAGTTGTCTCCTCTCCGCCATGGAACTCTACCATAGTGTCGAAGCATAATGGCCTGAAACCATCTAAAACCACTTGAACTCGACCACCATCGAGGTCCACCTCCTTCACTTCTCCTAGTGCTTCGCCAATGCTACGAAAAGTCTGTTCCGCCCAGTAATGCAGGGGGATTCCCATCACTCGAACCCAAAATTTGATCGTCGAAGGATATCTGTTGTCCACTACCGGTTCCCATCGGACAAGTGAGATCATCCAATAATCGAAGTGGAATGGCTCCATCTTCAATATCTCCGTGATATCTTCTTCTCTGTCAAAGTCGAATTGGAATCTGCCCATTCCCAAATCCGCTGCAGCAACTCTCTCCTCCACGTTCAAGATTCTTGGGAGCATGTGGAGCAAGACCTTCATATCTTGCTTCTTGGGGTTCATACATCTCCCAATCAAAGTTTTAGAGTAACCCGCAATCAGTTCGGAATTATCAAAGTGTGGGACCTTAATCTTCAACTTCTGCAGGCCCGCTTCCATCTTCCTCTCTGTACCGTCCTTCGTGAGTAAGTGACTTTGAGACATGCTTTTGAGAGTAATTAGAAAAACAATGGTCGAGACTTTGAAGCAGATAAAAAGTGGATTTGTGTGATTAACCGATCTCTCTGCCTCCCATTTATACCCAGTTCCAATCATGCCCCGTAAGATCTCCAAAATTTCAATCCCGATACAGAAGGATTTTTTAAGTTTACCGATATCGACCGCATTCCGAATCGTATTAGCGCTCCTCCTAAATTTGAAATCCCATATGTGATCCCTTGATTGTAGCAAATCCAGACTCGAATCCAGCTTTCACCAAGGATCGTTCCATTACTGGTCTGTGAAATACTCTGCGAGGCCACTGTCCCCATTGAAGTACCTGATAGCCCGTTTTTTGCGATTAGCAGATTCTGCACTAGAGCCCATCTTGACTTAATTGTTTGATTCGCTGAATCCTCCACCAAATCCCGCCAAACCCGGCTGTCTATTCTACCGAGCCAGAGCTTTACGCAACTCACAGATTTGAGAATTTGTGGCTCACCGAAACTGGGGACCGAAGTAACTTTGAGATCTCGTGATCTAATCCGGGAAAATTTTGAGATCCCGTAATGAAAACCGGAAGCAGATTTGAGATCACGTGATGTAATCCGAAATGTATTTGAGATCCCGTGATAAAACCTTGAAACAGATTTGAGATCCCGTGATATAGCCGGAAAAGAATTGCCAGCACCAGATCCAACCGAGAACGCGATACCACCGAAAAGAGATTCAAAACAAATCCAAAATACCCAACCTTCTGATTATAATTGATCGCTGATGAATCCGCTTCCGATCGAAAGAATCTTGTTACCCATAACCATCGACGAATAGAATGCATCCTTAAAGATTCGCAAACGGCTCCGCCATCGGAGAGAGATTAGTGTCGCTTTTTGTTTTCTTTAATTTGCATAATTTAATTAGTTAAAACTTTGATATACATATTAACTATACATTTTATTAAATTATGCAAGGAATTTGAAAAGTCATTTTCATATTCATATTCATATCATGAAAACTTTAAAAAATCAACAAAATTTATTGAAAGAATAATAGATTTCAAATTTTAGTTTACACTTTACATTTTATAGATTTAAAACTTTATATATATATATATATATAGATTACACACTTTATTATAGTTACAAGTTTAAAATTTTTTATATCGAAAAGATGTTTAGTGAATATATATTATTTGATCCAAACTAATAGTATACAATATATATAATATTAATTTAACATATCACAAATATATAGAGATTTAAAAAAAAAAAAAAAATAATATCTAATAAATAATAAGTAAACTCATTATAATGCATATTATAGTAACTTTGTTACATAAATTCTATATAAGAAAATTGTTTTTTTTTAAAAAAGTACATAATTTAAAATAATAAAAATGAAATGTTCAGTAATTTAGATATTTGGATAACATTATTTATTTGGTCTTTAAATATTGATAAGATATGAAAGTTCCAAACAAACATGATTATTTGTAAATAATCATCGAAGTGATTGACCGTAGATATTGAAGGAATTGACTATCACTTACATTTTCATTTTAATGGAGATGAAAATAAGAGAAACAATTAGTTAAGTTTCAAATAAAATATTAGGTTTACAATCTACAAGCAATGGTTTGTTTTACTAAAAATGAATTAAAAAGTTCTCATAAATTATAAAACTCAAAAAACAAAAACTCGCTGGTCACACATTTTTTTCTTATATAAAGTTGAATCTCACCGGGCTTACCCATTATCAATAGCCTTGGAGCATCTCCAATGGGAGACTCTTATGAACAGTGATGGGGTTCTTAACCAAAAAAAAAAAAAAAAATTATGAACAGTGTAAGAACCGGTTCTTAAAACTGTTCTTAGCCACATGTCAACCCCTAATTCGCCGGATTTTTTTTTTGTTGATAGATTTTTTTTTTTTACTTTTTCTTAACTTTAACTTAAAAACAAAAATTCTTAACCTTTTTTTAAAAAAAACTTTTTCATAACTTAACCTTTAAAATTCTAAACTTTTTTTTACATATTAATGAATCGGAATCTTTACATATTAAACTTTTTTTTAAGATTCTAAAATTCTAAATTTTTTCTTCCTGAAGCTTCGGCAATATTTTGTATGTTTTAAAATTCATGAAATGCAATATAATTTTGGTTTTATAAAATATAGTATGTTTATATTTTTTTACAAAATAAATTAAACTTAAGAAAATTAATTATAAAAAAATTAATTTTTTTTTAAGAACCCCTAATGAGGTTCACCATTGGAGGTGAAAAAATTTAAGGGGTTCTAAATTTTTAAATAATCAAAATTTATGATTAAAAAATTGGTAAGAACCCCATGATGGGGTTCACCATTGGAGATGGTCTTATATGTTGGCTAAATTTCCATTATTGCTGTAATTAAATTCATTATTTTATCAAAATACATAATCTAACACATTGTTTTAAATAAGTAAATTTTAAAACGGTTAAATATGAATTTGTGTGACATGCAATGCATGAATAGATTTAAAATCAACAAAAGTTGATCAATTGTTAATTCTATTATTGTTGTAATGGGCTTACTCCTTATCAATAGCCTTATGTATTGGCTAAATTTTCATCTTTCTCTCCAGTTATATATGGAAATCGTTTTCAAAAAAATAAAAGAAAAATAGATTTAGGAATCACAAACATATTGCACACATAAATAGGGTTAAAATCATACATGAAATACTCCAAAAATAATAACTTCACATGAAACAAAATAAATAAAATGAAACAAAATAAATAAAAATTTATTATGCAACTTTCAAATGTAAATATCTTTCTTTTAAAAAACACAACTAATTGCATAAAATTGATCACCAAAGAAAAAAACAGGTAAAAATGCGTATCATCCAATAAATAAACACATAGATGATCATAAATTAAATAAAAAACAAAAAACAAATACACATATCTTAAGCTGATAGAGATAATTAAATTAACTACGAGACCAAATAAAATAAAATACCATTAGATTAAAAAATTGTTTACCACGTCCACGCGGATCACACCCTTTGTGATTGAAATTGAAAGTGAAATCTCACTGGCGATGAGGGAAGATATCAGAGAAGTCGAAGGTTTTAGAGGAGTGGATAATGTTTTTTACAGGATAATCATATTCACAAGAAGTCTCTCTCTCTCTCAAAATTTTTAGATCGACGTTTGACCCCATATTTATTATACTTTTCCAAATCGGCTCATATTATCTCAAATGTTCCCATTAACCCATACATCTACATGACTTTGATAGTAAATTAGTGATAGAAATTAAATCATTTTTCAAATAAAATTAGATTCATTTTGTAGTCAGCAACACTGGATCATCGAAGGTGAATAATAGTAAATTCTGAACATTTTATTAGTATTTGGTTTTAGGTAAAAATAGATAAAAAAACATGGACCTATTTCAAAGTATTTTTTTAAATAAGTTTTGAGAATTATAAACTCACAAAACTAACTTTCCTTTTATTAGTATTTGAAATAACTTTCAGAGTATACAAAACTAACCCAATTTTGAAGTATTTATTTTATTAGTATTCACTTGGGTTTAAAAATATATAATTCTCTAAACTTAAAAATGACAAAAACTTAACTGCTAAAAACCAACTAATTGAATAAATAGTCAACCAAAGAAAAAAAATCAAATTGTGGATCACCCACTAAACAAATACATAAATAAACATATAATTAAGAAAGGAAAAAAAAACTTTAGAATAAACAATCCACATTCCTGAAGCTAATAGAGACAAATCCATTAACAATTATACTAATAAAACTAAAATAATATTACACCAAATTTTTTTATAAAAAAATTGTGTTCACGTCCGCGCGTAGCGCGGATCACATATTAGTTGATACATATACTTCACTTTTCTCAAATATGTATATATATAAAGGAGAATATTCTCTCTTCTCATGATGGCACATCATTTTCTCATACTCTAAAGTTGTTGACACATCATCAACTCATTTGTTAATTTTAATTTGCTAATATGATTTATTATATTTTGTGTTATTATACTTTAATTCTCATGATAACTTTCATTCATTGATTTTAACAAGAACTAGGTGACTCGCCCGTGGTATCGGTCGATACCCGCGGGCATTAATGCACCCCTACCAATATTACATAAAAAGTATTTTTAAAAATAAAATTAGTTTCGTAATATTTAAGAATTTTGCGGATATTGTGTATGTTTATTGTTGAGATTTTATGTATATTGTGTATATTATTATTAAAGGTTAGTTAAATTTATTATCATAACTGTGAATTGTATTTGTTTTTCTTATTGTATCAAATTTGCGATTATAGATCGATTAATTTTTATTAATGTTTGATTGTTGATATGGAAAACATTGACATAATCTCAAACATATATATTGAAAACGAATATTTGAGTTTATTTAACTAGTAATTATAGGTTACATAAAATATTGCGAATATGTGACATTTCTTTATTTTTATTAATGCACCCCTACCAATATAATTTTTGTTTGCTTCACCACAAAGACTGTGTGGGCATTAATTGAATAGTTTAACTTATTTTGTTAAGAGAATAATGCGGCGGAAATGTAGTTGTTTAATTTTTAGTTATGTTTAGTATTTGATCATAATACGAAATCTTACTATGAAGTTGGATGCAAGTTTGAAAAAAAATCGTCTGATTTTTACTTTCGATGGGTCACTCACATGAGAAGTAAAAATACTGGTTTACCAGTCAAAAAAGTCAAATCTCGTTTTCCGCCAAAAACGTAATATCTTATATTCTTGCAAAAACGTTAAATCCCGATTTTGCCTAATACACGTAAAATCCTATTTTCCTATCAAAAACGTAAAATCATATTTTCCTGTCAAAAACGTAAAATCTCGTTTTCCCGAGAAAAACGTAAAATCTTATTTTTCCGCCAAAAACGTAAAATTCCGTTTTCCAGTTAAAAATGTAAAATCCAATTTTCCGTCAAAGACGTAAAATCTTGTTTTTCTGTCAAATACGTAAAATCCCGTTTCCCCCCGAACAAAGTAAAATCTTGTTTTCCCGTCAAAGACGTAAAATCACGTTTTTCCGCAAAAATGTAAAATCCTATTTTCCCCCGAAAAAGTAAAATCACGGTTTCCCATCAAAAACGTAAAATCCCGTTTTCCCACGAAAAACGTAAAATCCTTTTTTCCCGTCAAAAACATAAAATCTCGTTTTCCGTCAAAAATAATATCGTTTTCACACTAAAAACTAAAAATCCTGTTTCAAAAAAACGTTAAATCCCATTTTCTTGTCAAAAACGTAACATCCTGTTTTCCTCCATAAATGTAAAATCCTATTTACTTGCAAAAACGTAAAATCCCGATTTTTTTTAATACACCTAAAATCACGTTTTCCCGTCAAAAACGTAAAATCACGTTTTTTCGTAAAAAACATAAAATCCAGTTTTCCTGGGAAGAACATAAAATCTTATTTTTCCGTCAAAAACGTAAAATCTCGTTTTCTTGTCAAAAAAAAGTAAAATACCTTTTTTGTCAAAGCGTAAAATCATGTTTTCCGCAAAAATGAAAAATCTCGTTTGCCCGCCAAAAACGTAAAATCTCGTTTTCCCCCGAAAAACGTAAAATCCCGTAATCCCTTTGCAAACGTCAAATCATGTTTCCTGTAAAAAACATAAAATCACGTTTTCCCGTCATAAACGTAAAATCACGTTTTCCCGTCATAAACGTAAAATCCTGTTTTCATGTAAAAAAACATAAAATCTCGTCTTCCCGCCAAAAACGTAAAATCACATTTTCATCCCAAAAACTAAAAATCCCGTTTTCGTGCAAAAAAACGTTGTATTCTTTTCTTTTTTTTTCAAAAACGTAAAATTTTGTTTACCGCCTAAAACGTAAAATCCTATTTACTTGCAAAAAACATCAAATTCCGATTTTTTCTAATACACGTAAAATCTCGTTTTCCTGTCAAAAACATAAAATCATTTTTCTTGTCAATTTAATCAAGAGTCAACAGAATCTGGATTGACGTTTTATCAGGATTTCCCCAGATTTTTTTGACTGTGGTATGAACCTTTCCGATGTGCGGAGAATCTCGAATGTAATACCCCTCAACGAAATCAGACCGTAGCTGTTTCGCGTTAAGAAGAATATCCTCAGGAATCACAGCTGAAGCTACACCATTTATTACTTCCGCCGATGGCCGAGTTGACCGCGGAAGCGACGATTTCTCAGAGCAAAAATCTGACCACTACATAGGGGTATCTTTAGATGAAGCTTTTGGTGAAGAACAAGGCGGTGAAGAGGGAAGGTCCGGCGGATCCGACGTCAGCGGCGGTGGCTCCATGACGCAGAAGCGCGAACTTTTGAAAAGGTAATCGCCCTTTTAATCGCACTAACTTTTGTCTCTTAAGCGTGCTTTTTTTAGTTCGTATTCTTATACATTAATACAATTTTAAATAAATATTTTTAAAGATTCATGATTTTTTAATATTCTTAATAGCCAATACTCTTATGTCTCATTTCTTTCTTTATTAAGCCCCATGCTTCCAATATTTTAATCATGTTAATATTCAACCGTCTGATTAATACGTACAGATTTTTTTTTCGCTTACATACCTTAGTCATCTTCAATTTTAATAAAGATAGGTGAGTGGCTGTTGTACCTTAATCATGTTTATTAGTTATTCCACAGGGTGCGGGTCACTCATTTGTTTGATAATCGACGCTATTAAACAAATCAACCATTCTGCAATTACACCTCTCACATGCTCTGCGCCAATAATCTTATGTCTTATTTATTTCTTTATTCAGCCCCATGCTACTTTCTTTATCGAAAAATTCAAACGACAATG
>PKML01066836.1:46152-77882 GCA_002933935.1 Eutrema yunnanense | reverse complement strand
ACGGGAATAAATGAACAAAATGAATATAACGGCCTCACATGCTATATTGACGGGTCATGGAAGGAAGGGGATAAATTTTCTGGTTTAGGTTGGTTTTGCTTTCAGGAGGGAATTGAAAGAAAGATTATGGGGTCCCGTAATCTACGAAGAAGCCTATCCCCGTTAAACGTGGAATTGGAAGCGCTCATCTGGGCGATGCATTGCATGATTGCAAACCACAAGACGGCGATAGCCTTTGCTACAGACTGCTCATAGTTGGTGAAGATGGTGTCTACACCGAAAGAGTGGCCGGCATTTGCGTTACAGTTGGAGGAGTTCAAGAGGAGCCAGGAGGTTTTCACCTATTTCTCTATCACACAAATCCCACGCACGAGCAACATAGTGACAGACAAGTTAGCACGAGGTGCTCGAGTCTACCCATCAGATTTCACTTATGTAAACTTGATACCCCCGATTTGGTTCACCGAATAGGGTTAGGTATCAAAGCTGTTGACAAAAAAAAAAAAAAAAAAAGAACTCTTACAAATATACAAAGCTCAAGTTAGAGGGAGAGGAGAGAGAGAGAGAGAGAGAGTTAGAGTGCATCTTCAAAACACGTCAGAGAATTGAGATACTCCCAAATGACTACATGATGTTTTGTGGAAATGACTTGACGCTAATGTAACTATCTGAAATTGGGTATGTGATTATGGATATTCGGAAATCATAAACCTACAAAAATATTCAGATATTTACAAACCAAATTTCATTTTAAAAATTTGATTAATATATTATGTAATTGTTTTCTAAATATTGTAATACATTAAGTAGATATAAAAACCATTAAACACTATAAATATTAAAATTTGTTTTTTTTTTACTTTATAAAATACAAAATTTAATGAAAATATTTTATTTAATCGAGTTTTCTTCTAACTATGTCAATAAACACAACACAAAATTCCGCGCGAAGTGCGGATCAACCACTAGTATATATATAAAGGAGAATGTCCCATCTTCTCATGATGCCACATCATTTTCTCACTCTAAAATTGTTGGCACATCATCAACTCATTTGTTAATTTTAAATTGCTAATATGATGTATTATATTTTGTGGTATTATACTTTAATTCTCATAATTATCATTCATTGATTTTAACAAGAATTTGAAAAGACATTTCTTTATAAATGATAGCTTATATATATATATATATATATATATATATGATGGATACTCGGAAATCATAAACCTAAATATTGTATAAGAAAAATAAAATCAAACACTATAAATATTAAAATTTGATTTTTTTTTTTTTACTTTCGGAAATACAAAATTTAATGAAATTTTTTTATATCATCGAATTTGCTTCTAAAATGTCAATAAACGTAACATAAAATTCAGCGCGAAGCACGGACCAGTATATAGTGATAAGTAATTAAGATCTGGTTTAGGTAGTTTAAAGCGTTAGACGAATATACTCACATACTTTTATTAAAAAGCATGAGGCACACTTAGTGAATCAAATGGCAACCCAGTCAACCACAACACTCTTGAGATAATGCTTCTTAAGCTTTCTCCGCCGAATGTTCTTTCCCCTGCATGCACATTGTTTCCACTTAGCTCTGCATCTACGCAGTTACTAAAGGTTAGTGAAGTGAATTAGCAAACTTACCAATACTGGTTGTGTAACACAAATTCATCCGTTGCTACTTTCTTCCCATCGTCATTGCGGTTCCAGTGGTATATCGCATGTGTTCGGTTTTTTATCTCCAGAGTGGAGTGGCCGTAGCTAGCTTCTCGAAATGCAGAATAATCTGGTTGTGGTTCCCTAAACCTGAACAAAAAGGAAAATAGAATGACAACTCCAAGGCATATGATATGAGACATTCGCAGCCATTATGATCAGCTTTAAAAATATCGATTTTGGCTAGCCTTGGACTGATTGTAGCAGATTAGAGAGTGGTTAGTGAGGTATGGGTTTATAAGGATCGGTCAGCTGATTTTTTTTCCGGGTATGGTTGCGCATTTGGTTGAGAGAGTCTCTCATTAATCAAGTCTCTCTGGTTTTGGTCAATTGGAATAAGAATATAAGTTTTATAGCTTTGTTCTTATCACATTCCAAGGCTCACTCTTTTTTCTGTTCCAGCAATCTTATTGGATTTGTTCATGTCACTAACCTTCCTGCAAGACCTTCTTGATTTCCTCCATCTCCAACTGTGATATAAACAGGAGCTGACTTATCTGGAACCGGGAAACGATCTCCGCTTGAGACATTATACCGCACATTTGATATCCGGTACTGACATTAAAAAAACACAAAGATGTTACTAAACACAATGAATCATATAAAATCTACATAGAGTTTATGGTAATAAGCAAGTACCGATCTCTCGTAGGCATGAACATGTCCAGCAAAGATTACATCAACTCTGTGTTTGACAAACCACTCCTCAAAAGCTGCTCGCATGCTTTCACCCTCCTTGAAGTGTGCTTCATTACTGTTGTATATCGGGACGTGCATCAGAACAATTAGCCACGGAGTTTTCTCCCTGTCAACTCTTTTAAACTCTTCATCAAGCCATTTCCACTGCGGGGTATACTTAACTGCACAACAATCGGAAAGAGTCATGCTTAACAGGGATACACACCAGAAATCTACTCATTGGTATAAACCTTTTATTTATAAGTGAAGACAATATTATAAGCAGAGGATGTTATTGAGCAAGTGAGATATATTACCAAAAGGAGAATAACTGGAGAGGACAATGATATGAGCGGACGCACGCCTAACAGCATACCAGAGAGGATTGCTACTTTTTGAGGCTAAGTAAGGCGTAGTGTAACGCTGAAGGAAATTCTTGAAAGGCGACACTTCCCCCTGTAAATGTTTTACATACTTTGTTACTCCCAAGGAAAAAAAAACAGAAGTCAAGCGCTCAACCTGAATAGTGAGAAGTTACAACTAAGAGCTATAATAAAATTTCAATTCTTATATGTTCAATCATATCAGAACTCATGTAACCAATTCATTTCTCTCTTTAAGCTGAAGGCTAGTTTCTTAAGAACCTGTAAAAATTGATCTCTGTCTGAGAAATTGTTAAAATGAAACATTGTAGCATTGGAACAACTCAACTATTATGAATGGTCTACATAACCTATGTAGGTAGTAAGTTAGTACAGTGGGACTCGAGATATTTACCATGTATGGCATGTAATCTATTTCGTGATTGCCTGCAGACCAGAGCCACGGTTGATAAGCGGTACTACGCTCCACGAAACGTCCCCAACTATCCCATCTCACACCAACATCGTTATACATATATCGGTCAGCATAAGAGAGATCTCCCAGAAATAAGACAGCTTGAGCTCCACTCTGCATGTAGTGTTCCAATGTGGACAACGAGTTGAATGTTTGGCCCAGATCGCCTACAATTCGTAAATGAAACTGAGTTTGGCTAGTACATAGCTGGACAAACAAGTCAAGTAACTCTCGTCGAGACAATATTTCAAATTATTTCTGCAACGAATCTTAAAGAATGAAGTCTTGGAACAAGCACAAATGCATTTAGATCAAAATACTAACAGATATATTTGAGAGACGATAACTCATTATAAGTGACATACCTATAATACCAAACTTGTAAGAAGCATCTGGATGTACAGCTGGTGGTGTGACAAACCAAAACTCCCGAGACGATTCGCCACTTTCAATCTTGTAATAGTATTTTGTATCATACTGACAGCCAACGTATAGATATTAGCATCGTCCCAATGAATAACAGGAACAAATATAAACTAAAATCACATAGGACATTGAACATTGATTCCACTTTCTAAATGGGATGCATAACTATGTACAGTACAAAAGACAAACAACCATTATAACCTCATGTTCACACTTTGACACCAAACGAAAACTTGAAATCATCAGTTTGGTATGGTTCTTGAGAAAAAAATTGTGAATCCAGTTACCTCGAGGCTAGAGACGAGGCAGTGATGAGTATACCCAGATACGTATTTGTAAAATGTGTAGTTTGAGTATGTCCCTTCAGCCACAGAGTCGTATTTCCCCTGCACGACGCCGTAATGTACTTTGCTGGAACCAGGCTCATCTGGTGTCACCCATGAGATGATAACTGCCTTTCCATCATAATCACCTTGAGTAATATGAACCTATCAAATTTTTGGTTTAGCCTCATTGTGTATGTTCTTGATCAATGAAGAAAACAGATTTCTCTAACAAAATTTGTCTTCTAATATGGTATCAGAGACAATCCATTTCTCTCATAAAATCTTGAAAAACAAACTCTATAAACATGAAAACACCTCCCAAAAAAAACAAAAAAAAAACAAAGTCACTCACTTGTTGTGGAGCATTATAGCCTTTTGGGACTTTGAAAACAAGATGGTCGAGTGGAATGTCAATGGCGGGCCATTCGGATCGAATAAAACTACTTGTGATCCCACCATCTCCATGTAACAAAGAGCTCAAGAACACAGAGACCATAAGCAAATGATGCATCTCCATACTTTTTTTGCCTCAAGTCTCCCAAATTAACCTATGAGCCAAAACCCAGATTTGAGTCATTACAATCGCAAAATGAATTTGAGAAGAATCAGCTTCTAAAATATTCATCGATTCATCAAATTACAATCAGGGAAATCTTAGAATCAGTCTGAGAAACCTGTTCACTCTATCGAATCATCAAGATCTACAGAAATTGAGAAGAAGTCGAGGGAAGCAATTGATACCTCAAAGCTGAGGACATTCGGAGATTATCTCAAATCCGTCAGATATTTGAACTGTCCACATACGTGGAGGTTTATGATTGGTTGGTACTTAATGGAGCAAGAATGGATTGGATCTTAAGCATATAAGTAGCATAACGTAACCTTTAACCAATGTTTTAAAAGAGTCTCCTGTTTTTGATAAGATAATAGAAACAAGGAAAATAGGGAAGAAACTTAATTGATGAAAAAACAAAAGGAAATTCTAAAGAATACTTTATATATTTCAGGAATTAAATTGATTTTGTTAGCATTTGTTAGTTTAAAAGTGTTTTTTTTTTTTTTTTTTGCCGTTTGAATTATTTTTTTTATTACAGATTAGAAAAACTATTACAAGAACAAATTATCAACTGACAATATATCCGCGTTCCACAAGAATCCACGCAGACTGGACCCACACCCAACCTTTAGTCGACCACTGGACTAAGGGGCTTCCGCAGTTTAAAAGTGTTAAAATGTTTTTTAAAAAAGATAATTAGCTGAAAAATAAAGAATGGAAGGTAAATAGGTGGAGAACAAAAACATCAAAACTGATTATACTATTTGCGTTGTCTTTGTAGATTACGGATTAGAATGCTATGTCAACCAATTAAATAAAATAAAATATATAATAATAATTATGTAGGATCTTGTAGGGTTTTTTTTTTTTGGTCAAGAGCTTAATTTTATTAACTAAGAAGGAGACAAAACATTGTTCAAAGCAAACAAAGCTTGTTTCGCCAGAGCGTCTGCCTCACAATTGGACGCCCGAGAAATAAAACCAAAAGAAATGGTAGAAAACTTAAGAGATAAATCACGAATATCTGCAAGAATAGCAGCAATATCGTTGTGAGAATCGCGGGAGTTGATGAGCTTGATCAAGGTAAGAGAGTCGGAGAGGATATGGATCTCCTCGTATCTGTTCTGTAACGCAAGCTCGAGTCCTGCTTTCATTGCCCAAGCTTCCGCTGTAAGGGCTGAGTCCACAAAGCTTCTTGAAGAGGAAGCCGTACTATATCGTGAGCTCTCGTTTGAGCGAATACAGACACCGAACCCCCTCCCCCCCCCAATTACGAGATTGGGCATTCCACGCTGCATCGACAAAAACTGAGTAGCCCGAGGAGATCGGATCTTTCGCTGGTGGGGAGGGAGTCTTAGAGCGTGATTGGGTCAGATGATGTTGAGCCTCTTGCCAAGCCTTTGCATCTAGAGTAGCCTTCAGCAAAATCTCTCGATGGGACAGCGTTATATCTCCAAAATACACCTGGTTGCGCTCCGTCCACAGCGTCCAGCAGATCCACGCTGCTAGATGGACATGTGTGATTCCAAGCGGAGGTAGAGGCATGAGCTGTTTCAATCCTTTGATAAAATCAAGAATATTGCTGTGAAGCAAGTGAGACTTGTTACTAAAGGGAGCTTCTTCCCATACCAATTTTGCCATCGGACAGTCTCGAAAAACATGGATAATACTCTCTGTAGCTCCACATCTTCTGCACCTCGTGTCCACTTGAATTCCTCTATTTACCAGCTGTTGGCTGACTGGTAGGGCTCCTGTCGCCATCTTCCAGGGAAAACTTTTAATTTTCGGTAGGGCTCTGATTTTCCAGATGTTACCTTGCTAATTAAATTCTTGAAAACCTTCATGAGCTTCCTCAATTCTTGATATACCATACCCTATTTTCACTGAGTAAATGCCATTTTTCACTGGGAGCCACACCATTTCATCTCTATGGCGAGTTGAACTCAGGGGTAAGGAACAAAGGCAGTGTTCATAATCTGGAATATAAAGCTGGACTTTACGCCAGTCCCATTGGTTTGTCTTTGTGAGGATTAAGTCGCCACTCGAAGGTCGCAATATGTGGCTTTCGGCGGTTTGATAGGTCTAAGTGGATAGGCTGTGGAGAGCCAAGCATCGGACAAGACTTTGATGCATTCCCCATTACCGATTCGCCAGCCGAGACCTTTTGCAATGACTTCTCGTCCCGCAATAATACTTCGCCATCCATGAGACGGATTGGATTTCAAAGTGCACTCCATGAAGGAGGAATCGGAGCAATACTTGCCCATTAACACTCGGGTTTTGTAATGAGACGCCATCCAGCTTGGCCAGTAGTGCATCATTAAACGCTATTATATCCCGAAATCCCAGGCCTCCGATGTTCTTCGGCATAGTGAGTTTATGCCAAGATAACCAGTTTATCTTTCTCTTATTAAGTTTCTCATCCCACCAGAAGCGTGTTAAGACCGATTGAATTTGTTTACACAGTGAGATCGGTATTTTAAAACAAGACATCGAGTAGGTTGGCATTGACCATAATACCGATTTTAAGAGAACTTGTTTTTCTGCCGGTGATAGGAAGCGAGTCGGCCAACTATGGGATTTTTGTCGGATTCGATCTACTAGAGATGCGAAAATATCCCTCTTTTTCCTTCCAAAGTTTTCAGGTACCCCAAGATACTTACCATTTCCTCATTCTTGATGTATATGCAATTCTCGCATTGCTCGATCTCGTTGGTTCCGAGGCGTTTTTGAGGAGAAGGTGATTGAGGATTTTCGCAGGTTGATGCTCTGACCCGAAACTACTTCGTATTGTTGCAGGATAGCGGCTAATTTCTTGCTACTCGCTGAATCAGAACGACAGAAAAACATCGTGTCGTTAGCAAACAATATATAGGTGGTTAACTCTAGGACTGTTTCGAGAAACCCGAACTCCTGGGAGACTTTCATCTTGCTGGGCTTTCCTACACAAACCCGCTAAAACCTCAGTACACAGTATAAACAGGTACGGAGAGAGAGAGGGTCCCCTTGCCGCAAGCCCCTTGTAGGAAAGACCTTTCCCTGCGGCCCGCCATTAATGAGGAATGAGTACGAAACGGTTGAGACGCATTGCATAATCCATCGAATCCGCAGAGAGTGGAATCCCAATCTTTCCATAACCGCTTGAAGAAAGCCTCATTCTATTCTATCTTAAGCCTTACTCATATCGGTCTTCACCGCCATTGCTCCTCTTTTCTTTGCCTTAGAGGTTTGCAGATAGTGTAGCGTTTCGTGTGTGATGAGTACATTATCAGAAAATAGAACGACATGGGACGAAGGGGTTTGGCTCTCCGAAATCAGATTAGGAAGAATTGATTGTAGCCGTTTTGTGAGGATTTTCGCTACAATTTTGTAGAAAACATTGCATAATGCAATAGGGCGGTAATCAGCAACTGAGCGAGGTCCAACTCCTTTAGGGATAAGTCGAATATGGGTTTCATTCATGTTTCTTGGGAAGTCGCCCGAGGTGAAGAAACTTTGGATTTCGTTCACAATGTCGGGTCCAACTATATGCCAATATGAATGGAAAAAACCCGAGGAGAAGCCGTCCGGACCCGGTGCCTTACTTGCGTTGATTGCGAGAACCGCTTGCTTAATCTCTTCTGCATCCGGGATGGTAATGAGAGTGTTATTCATGTCTTCTGAGATGCTCGGAGATAGCACGTCGTGAACTACTTGGAAGTCACCTAGGGAGGTCGAGGTGAAGATATCTCAAAAATAGTCTGAGATGATTCTCGCGAATTGGTGTTCCTCGTGATGGGCTCTTCCATGCTGATCCTCCAGGACCGTAAATCTATTACATGTTCTTTTTCCTCGGGTGATGGCGTGAAAGAACCCCGTGTTGCGATAACCGCTATGAAGCCATTGAACGCGACTTCGTTGCCGCCAGAATTTCTCCTCCTCCTTGTAAGCTTTGTCAAGTATAGCCGTAAGAGAGGTAATTGTTTCCGAGACTGGAAAATCAGCCAAAAATGCCACTTCAAGAGCCTCTTGAGTTTCTGCGATGAGCTTCAAACTATCATAGTTTTGTTCTTTGGTCCATCGGATAATTTCCCGTCGACAATCAGCTATTTTTTCGGCCACGGATCGGGACTCAGCCTTATCCTAGGTGGCAACTATAAGCTGAAGAATTTCATATTTTTCTCTCAGGTGATTATCGAACCTAAATATACCCTTTCGTTTGACTCGCGAGTCATCAACGTAGATGATTATAGGGCGATGGTCTGAACCTTCGAATCGGAGATATTCAGATCTTCCTGAGGGAAACTCTTCTATCCAAGCATCGTTAGATAAGGCTCTATCAAGTCGAGCCGGACAAAATGAGTGTAGCGCATTCCACGCCAAGATAAGGGATTTCCGGAGTGCTTAACATCTCAAAGACCATTTTGGGCGATGAAGCTGCGGAAGTTAATGAAGGATCTTTCATGTCTAATTGATCGTCCTTTCTTTTCCGAATTATCAACAATATCATTAAAATCCTTTGCTAGGAGCCATGCCGAACCCCTGTTGACTCCTAACTCTGAGAGCTTGTTCCACACCTCTAACCGTTTATGAGCCACCGGATCTCCACAAACGAAGGTAAAATAAAATGTCTTTGACTTGACCTTGACTTTCGTGTCGATAAAATTTGGGCAGGCGGATAGAATCTCAAGATGTGTATCCCCTTTCCAAAAGAGAGCTAAACCTCCACTAAGGCCAATCGGTGGAACAGTAAAATTGTTATCGTAACCTAGGTGCTGGGAAGCAGGGAAAACATAATCATCTTGATTTTTGGTTTCTGTGAGAAACATTATATCTGGGAAGATACCCAGCCGTATCTCCCTAAGGCGTCGAACTGTAAAGGAGTTTCTAAGACCTTGACAGTTTCAACAGGCTGTAATCATTGATTATTATTGGGTGGTTTCTGGAAAACCACCGAACCCTTACAAGTAGACGGCACTAATGCATTAGCAATGGATGCAACAAACGAATCATGAGAGACACCCTCATTATGAGGTAAATTTTTGTTGCCACGAGATACATGCTCAGTACTCAATTTCTTCTAAGGAGAATTAACTCGAGCCGCCATCCTTTTCCTTATGCTCGATCCTTGGAGAGGACTCCGAGGTAGACGCTTCTTGACTTGAGGTTTTGTTGCTAGCGCTGCTTTCCTCTTTGGCACTACTCTCCTTCTCACATTACGGGCTTCTCCCGATGAGTTGGGGAGGGTTCCCAATCTGGCCGACGCAGGAATCCTGGGTTCCGAGAGTGGAGGTAGATATGGGATAGTAGCTTTCGAAGAAAATTTAGTACCCTCCGGTTGAACATGACGGCTACTGTTATAGGCAGACGGTATAAAGGCAGTACCTCTTGTCCTGCATCCACGGGGGTTCCTTCCCTCTGCCTCTTCAGCTTCCTCCTCCATGTATTGGACTTCAATATCCCGTAGTTGGTATGATTCAACCCGCTGGAAATCCACCCGGATTCCTTCAAGACGGGGGNGGGGGGGGGGGGGGGGGGGGGGGAGGGTGGAAACCGCTAGCCGTTCCAGCGCTGATCGTCTAGATTTATAATTGGTAGAAGATTCCCCGAGTTCTTTGGATTGACGCTAGATCGAGCAATCCTGTTGCTGTCGGGCATTACTTCTCTCGTCAACTCTTTTTCCCACGTCCTCCCTAGCTAGAGCCTTATGGGAGTGAGAGGAAATCTCTCTACCATAGTTGCGGTCCCCAGGGTCTGGATGATGGCGAGAATAGATTTCTCTTGAGTGGTTACCCTGGGTTGAAAAAGCGCTGCCATGTCTTGTTTTAGAATAATCCTCAGACCGAGGTAAGTTCTCCTCATACCGAGGTAAGAGATTTGCTCTGGCGCGATGGTAATTAAACCTTCTGGGATCATCTCGGCCTTCCTCGTTGGAGAGAAGGCGGGTATTATAGTCTTTATACTCTCTGCCTCTGTTTTGTTGCTGTCTTTCAGGGACGTCCCAGTGGTTTCGAGCAACTCGCCCCTGGTCTCTGGAATAATAGTCGTCCTTGCGACGATCGTTTGGTTCTGAGTACTTTCTCTTTTGGTCAAGTGCTTGTCTAAGTTCTTTCTTCTAATCCCTCCTCTTGCGATTTTCCTCCAAATTCATCAATGTGAGTTGTTGATTAATGCACAGGGGGACAGCCTCTGATGATCGTTTTCCGGTTGAAGTTGCAGAGGGCAAGTTCCTTTTTCATGCGATAGTGAAAGACAGAGAAAACAGTGTTTCTCAAGCTTCACATATTCGAGCTCAATTAAAACTTCTTCTCCCGAAGGGAATTGGACCGATTTGCGCATTATGAGTGGCTTTAGAGCATTCACTAGTACTCTTACTTTACCCTCTTCCAAATCATGGTCTTGATATGTTCCCAATTCCCTTCCTATTGCTTTGAGGTTCTTTTCCGTGACGCAGTGAAAAGGAATCCCATGGACAATTATCCAGAAAGGGGTTTGTGAAGGAAAGGAGTCTGAGATCACTGGCTCCCATCGCTGCAAGACGAACATCCAGCGTTTATAGTGAAACAGGGATTCATTGAGCACATAGAGCAGATCGGCTTCCGAGTTAAATCGGAATTGAAATATGTCTCTACCAATTTCTCGTTCCGTTATACGCCCTTCCAGCCTCCACACTGTAGGCATGAATTCAATAAGAGCACGGGGTTTTTGAGTCTCTGGATTTAAAACCCTGCCGATGAGGGTGAGTTTGTTAGCTTCGATCAGAATTGGGTCTGCCTCATCCGGGAGTCGGATAGGAGGATCACAGATCCATTGATGAGAGCTTGCAGTACCTTTACCCTTTTCTTCCCTTGTGAAGCGATGAGGCATAGGTTCCATCCGTGTAGCAGACGGAACAATATACGAACAAGATCTCGACATAGATTGAGGAGTAGGGGACAACAGTAGGCTGCAATAGACGCAGATTGCGCAGACTTGAGGTAGGCACCACGGATAGACAACATGGAGAGATTCCACACCAAAACACGTCGGAGGAGTCCAGATCTAGACGATTTGGAGACCTAGATGAGTCGCTTGTGGGAAACCCCTAGTCGCCGCATTGCGTTGAGATTCTTGGGATTCATCTTGTAGGTTATTATAGTAATTTTAGGATAACTTTTTGATGATATATACAGTCACAAATTCATTTCCCCTACAAAAGCATTAAATGCTCAATATCTTAGGAGATTTTGGTTGGCAAATGCATATATATCATGTATATATGTTAACCGTCTAATATTGGCTATTACATATGTTATCGGCTATTAAATATGTTAAATGTTTAATATTGAATTTGGCAGACTAATTCAGATTCAAAAAAGTTAGTGGATATTCATCATTTGACACTTTTACTAGCTCGATCACGTGTGTTTAATGAACTGGTCAAGAAGTCCCATCAGACCACTCTCGGAGCAGCCCCAGCCGCAGCCAAGAGGACAATCATAAAAATTTGAAAATTAATGTAAAGGACCAGCTACCTTTCCATTCCAATAGATTTGAGGACAATCCAACGGTTCAATCATAAATAAAAAAAAGATGAAGAAAGACAGAAATAAACAAAAAAGAAGTAGAAGAAGACAAAGAGAAAATAGAAGAAGAAGTGGAAGTCGAAGACATGGAAGAGGAAGATGAGAAAAATGAAAGATAAAGAAGAAGACGAAGCTGATAAGAAGAATTCGAAAAATACGAGTACAAAGAAGTTGAAGATGAGGAATGAGATCGAAAGATGAATATGACAAAGTATGATAATGTGAAGATGAGGAAGGAGGCTAAGAAAAACTGGAAGAATAAGAAGATACGATGAATTAGGAAGAAGATGGATTGCACGAAATAACAAAGAAGGATAATGATAAGAACATGAGGAAGTTGAAGAAGAAGAAAACAGAAAGATGAAGAAAAATAAGTATATGGAGAAGAAAATCGGAAGATGATGTAGACGAAGTAGAAGAAGGTGAAGATGAGGAAAAAGAATTCAAATAATTAAGGCAAATAATATGAAGAAGAAGAGTAGGAGTAAAAATTGGAAGAAAAAAAAGATGAAGAAGTTGGTGAATTAGAGGATGGTGAAATAAAAGTAAAAAAGACGATGAAAAAGAAGAAGGAAAATATGAAGAAAAAGAACAATTGAAAGATAAAGAAGAGGAAACATATATAAAGACGAAGTGGAAGAGGAAGAAGACGTAGACGAGGTAAGTAATAATAAGAAAAGTCAGAAAAAGATGATTAAGAAAGACCAAAAAAAGGTCGAAGAAGACAATGAGAATAAAGAAGAAGAAGTAGAAGTCGAAGACGATAAAGAGGATGATGAGAACAAATGAAAGATAAAGAAAAGGAAGAAGATGACGAAGCTGGTGAATAAGAATTCGGAAAATACGAGGACAAAGAAGTTGAAGATGAGGAAGGAAAGTGGAAGAAGAAGATGACAAAGTATGAGAATGTGAAAATGAGGAATGAAGTTAAGAAAAACCAGAAGAATAAGAAGACAAAGAAGAATAATACGATGAATTAGAAATAAGATGGATAGAACGAAATAACGAAGAAGAATAAGAACATGAGAAAATTAAAGGAGAAGAAGAAAAACCAAAAAAATGAAGAAAAACAAGTAGATGGACAAGAAAATCGGAAGATGATGTAGATGATGTAGAAGAATATGAAGATGGGGAATAAGAATTCAAATAAGACAAAGAATATGAAGAAGAACATGAGCAGTACAATTTGGAAAAAAGAATAAGTTGGAGAATATAAGGATAGTGACGATGAAAAAGAAGAAGGAAAATACGAGTGGTAAATGTGGATTAGTTTATTATATCGTATCGATGGTTGCAAACTTTGATATCATCTAAAATTACGAGTGGGTTAAAAGAACTGTGTTATATTCATTGGAAATATACGGATATACAATCAAGAATAATATACATAATCATTCATTTTTATCGTTTTCGTAATTCCATATTCATTTAAAAAAATATACAATTGATTATAATGATAATTTTGGATCGAAAATTTAGATAGTTTTCGTATAAAATTTAGAAAACTCGAATGCATTGCACATGGAGAATTTGCAACTGAGATAAAAGAAAAATGCATAGGATTAGATGGTCTGTTTGATGTACGCGTCTTAACTGACTGGTGTGTTAGAAAGAACGGTGGTATGTGATCTAAATTTATATATTTTTATTGTATTTTAATTTATTATTCCATTATTCAGTAAATCTAATTATAAATATTTTTAGAGGAAGTGACTATCCAAGATCATGAAGGAGGAGGTTTTCCCCGTTTTATGATTGATCCACTAATGGATGAAGTTTCAAAATTTTGGGCCAAGTAAGCAAATTATTTAAGTTTATGAGCTAAATTTTACTTCTCCTTCACCATTAAAATCCCAAATCGATTTTTATTTCTTTTAATCAAAATTTTAATGTATATATTTTTCTTTAATCAAAATAAAAATATAAGACTAATGTATATATTTTTCCTTTTAATCAAAATTTTAGGATTTGGGAGAAGATAAGAACAAGGACACACGTACAACAACTTATCAAGTATGAAAGAAATGATTCATTTTTGCTACTTATTATGAAATATTCATTTTTGTTATGATAATCTAAAATTACGTATAAGTCAGGAGAATGATGTTATATTTATGCATAATCAACACTGATATACACAATCATTCAGTTTTATCGTTTTTATATCGCTATATTAGTTAGAACAATTAGACAATTGATTATAATGTCAATTTTGGATAATACACTAGAATCGTTTTCGTTATTAAATTTAGAAAAGATCATGCCCGCGCTTGGCGCGGACCACCACCTAGTAATTATATATAAAAACAATTACATATAAAATTTATAAAAAAACATAATATTAAACATAAAAAACAAAAAAAAAACATAAACATAAAATAAAATAAGTAAAAAACATAATTTAGAATTTTTTCGCCATGGATTTAACCATGGCGTAGTCCTTTGTCCAGCGTCGTGCCTCACCATCATATTGCTCCCTCTCCCCGCGATACATTAAGGTGATGAACACATCGCCTTCATTCACCATAGGGTGAATAAGCATGTCCGCCAACGCCGCCAAGAGCTCCTTCATCGACGTCCCCATCTACCAGCCGGTGGCCAGAAGCCAGGGGTGGAAGACGGCGCCCCTAACAGTTACGTTAGGGTGAAAGATCAGTGTCATGAAGTAGATCGTGGGGGGGCCTGAAGGGGAAATCCGTTGGGAACCAGATTTTGAGGGAGAAGAGACCCCCTTCGTATGGGCTGCTCGGGGGTCCCATGAGCGTCGCCTCCCACTCGGAGAGGTCTTCCCCAACGGGACTTGCGGAGAACCTTGCCTCTGGGTTCTTCATAAGCTCCTTCAAGTGCCTCTCTATCCACACAGTGGCCATAGAAGACGAATATGAAATGAAGAAGATAGATGCGAGATGAGTAATGAAGAAGATATATGCGAGATGAGAGAAGATGAAGATGAGTAATGAAGAAGATATATGACATATGAGAGATGAGCGTGCATTTATAGAAGGAAAAGGGGAAAGGAAAGGGCGCCACGGAGGGGTGAAATTTATGAGTATTACCGAAGCGGTACAACTACCAACAAGTAACATTTATTTGGGTTAGTCTAAAACATCGGTCAAAACTGCATGCAGATTTGACACCACGCAGGCGAGGGGACGCCCCGACGTAAATAAAATTTTAAAACCTTAATTAAGTCCATAAATAAACCGTAACAAAGCCGAAATGAATGCTGGTTTGACACTGTATTACTGGTTTAACTACCACAGTTTTAATGCATACAAAAAAAAACAAAAACCTTTAATTTAATGCTGATTTGACCGCCATTACATCATCGATTGCCACTACATTATCGATTGCCACTACAACATTGATTACCAATATACAATGATTGATTACTCTAATTAGCCACAAACTTGAAAAATAGTCATGTCCAAAAACAAACCCAGATGAACAATAATAGTCATGTCCAAAAACAAACAAAATGAAATTCAGAGAAGAGAGGCAAAAACAGTTTAACGCTTCGTATGCCTCGTGCTTGGCCCTGTCGTCCTCGAAGACTCCCGTTTTCGTTTCCCATCACCCACTTCTTCCTCAACAGGAGCAACAGCCGCAACCTCAGCCTCTTTTGGTTGTCCCTACAAATACCAAGTAATACAACATAGTTTTACCGAAAAATACCAAGTAATACAAATTTGAAACTAGATTTCGAAGTCAAATACCTCTTCTGTTTTCGTACGACGTCTAGTCATCACGTACGTCCTAGTTATCATCTTCTTCTTCTTCTTATTCTCCTCCTTCTCCTTCTCCATCTCAATTGCCACCTTACTGCTCCCTTCTTCACCTTCACCCTCACCTTCTCCTTCTCCTTCTCATTCTCATTCTCTTTCTCCTCCTTCTCCTCCTCCTTCTTCTTCTCCTCTTCTTGCCTCTTTCACATATTTTTCAATGGAGTTGACTCTTCTATCAATTCCATCCATGCGGTCACAGATTTGGAGAAACTGATCGTCCATACTTTTCTTCAACCTCTGTAGCTGTTCAACAAATCCATTCGTAGCGAAATTCTCCGTAGCCACTGCACGACGATGATGGACCCCCTCTCGGGCAGCAACATCAATGTTGGATAGCTCTTTCAAGAATATCGGTTTCCCTTCATCTATTAGACGCTTCGACCAACTGTCAGGAACTACATCACCGAAATATGGCTTCTCATACTCCCCAACCACGATTCGAGCCATCATAATTTGCTCATCCAAAGATGGTTGCAAGATACTGTGAATGTCCTGTGAATATAAAAAAATTACAATTTAAAAACATGTATACATAAATAATGAATAAAATAAGATGATTTCAAACCTTAGTATCACAAAGTGCTTCATATAGTTCATATAAAGGAAAACCTTTGAGTGTGAATGGTCGGTACTTTTGTTTGCACATCCGAGGACAATACCTCTCTGCTTTTCTAACATCTTCTCTGTATTTGATCTTCAGTTTTGGGATTGCCTCAAAAGCTAAAATCTACAAAAAAACACACGAAATTACAAATAAAATCATAACCCCATTAAAAATCATATTATTTACCTCCAACGGAGTAACAAAACTTGGAAAGGTCCATGAATCTGTTTCGATGACCCCATTGAAATGCTTCATTGTATGATCAATTTTCTTCATATTCACATCGAAGGAATACCGCCCCCACGGGAACGTTCAGCACGCTTCAAGATCGTTCACAATTCTCAGAAAAACGGCTCTACAGATGGTGCTTTCTTTCCAGTCTTCGACTTTCCATTAATTATGCTAGCTAAGAAGTAGACGACACACATCTTCAAGTGATCTGAACAAGCTCGCATCTTACCCAACTTTTCTTCAACAGCAACGATTGAGGGGACGGTTCCTTTCTTAAAATGCCTCAATTTAAACTCATCACTGCCCATTGTCTCATACTCATCTTCTGGATACAGACGACAGTCTAGTCCAGATAGGAGTGCATGTTCTCTGAGGGAATAGCGGATGGGAACGCCATTAACAACAAACCAACATTCCTTCCTCTTATTTGTACTTGCCGTCCGAAGAAGAAGCATCCACATGCCCATCATCTTATGTGTTGGGTCCATTTTCATGGCACTAATGCCAAAAATGTTTGAACTGCGGATGTTCTATAAACCACCTCAGCTCGTCAGGTTTAAGTCCTATAGACTCCAATTTCTCCACTGCTTTGTGGATAAAGCACCTTGTTCCCAACTTGATTACCTTGTTATACTCAGTACTACCAAAGAACATCCTCTCAGGTGGTTGCAATGGCTGGTCTTTCTCCTCGGTATACGTTGGCTGCTGCCACAGCATTAACTGATTAGCCTCTGCATTCTCTCGCGACGGTTCTGGGGACGAGTTTTCATATATTTCTGGAACCGGATGAGTCTTAATTTCTTCGAGAACAGCCATAACACAAGTTCTACGAAGTTATTAACACAATCCATTAGCATTTGAAATCCAACTCTACACAAAATTCAAATTCCATTCTACACAAAATTCAAATTTCATTCTACACAAAATCTAATTATATTATACAACACAGAAAAATAGAACGACACCTAGAAGATTAAGAGGGAGGAACCTGATTTAGAGTTGGGATTTCGAATCTGCCGAAAATCACTACCACTGTATTAGTACTACCTTTTCGTACCAGATAGGAGGGAATGAATTTTCGAATTGACACAAGTAGATGGGAAGTAAATCAATAATTTAGGTTTTAATTTGGGTTTTTATCCGACTTCAGCGAATTCGACCCAATACTTGCGGATCTGGTGTACAATTTGACCCAAAATTGCGGATCTGGAGTGGTGTCGCAGGTGGAGTCTGGATATGGCGGGTTTGAGTCTGGATATGACTGGTTAGGTTCGTAATTAACAAAGTTTTTTTAAAAACTAACAAATATTTTAACGTTTTTTTATTAAAAAATAAATCAATAAAAAAATTAGTTTTTATAACGGATACATATGAGAATTGTGAAGATGTCAGGATTTGATCGGTCGCAGCCAATGTGACAAAGAAGGAGATTTATGTCTGGGTGGAAATTGCCCAAACATATTGCGTTCTTATGTCTTGGTGGAGAGTAATGATGAATGGTTCTAGACAAAGACTTTTCCACGACATTGCCTTCTTTATTTTAATTTCTACCAAACGTGCAGACTGCAAAAACCTCCACGGATCTTTTGTCTAGAAAAATGGCAGCCGAAGTCAGAAGAATCATCATCATCTTCATCGCTTCTTCGTTCCATTTCCAATGATATCTCATTCGCATCTTCTCCCTCACTACTCTCTCTTTCCAAAACTCCTCACCAAACCTTCCCTCTCCTTCCCCTCTCTCTCCTCCTCCTCCTCCTCCTCCTCCATCTCCATGCTCTCTTCTCTCTCTCTCCGCTCACCTAATCCCACCACCACTTGTCGCCTCTCCGTCTCCGGCGATAACCCTCTCAATCCCGATCCAGTTAATCCAATTCCGCCTCTCCGAATCGCCATTATCGGATTTGGCAACTACGGCCAATTCCTCGCCGAAACACTAATCTCCCAAGGCCACATCCTCTTCGCTCATTCCCGATCTGATCACTCCGCCGCCGCTCGCCATCTCGGCGTCTCGTTCTTCACAGATCTTCACGATCTCTGCGAGCGTCACCCCGACGTCGTCCTACTCTGTACTTCAATCCTCTCCACCGAGAATGTCCTCAAAACGTTGCCGTTCCAGAGACTCCGTCGTAACACACTCTTCGTCGATGTTCTCTCCGTTAAAGAGTTTGCCAAGACTCTCCTCCTTCAATACTTACCCGAAGATTTCGATATTCTCTGCACGCACCCAATGTTTGGTCCGCAGAGTGTGAATTCAAATCACGGATGGCGAGGTTTACGATTCGTCTACGATAAGGTTAGGATCGGCGAAGATAGATCGAGGGTTTCAAGGTGTGAGGATTTCCTCGGGATCTTTGAGCGTGAAGGATGCGAGATGGTGGAGATGAGCTGTGCTGATCATGATAGGTACGCTGCTGGATCGCAGTTCATAACGCATACGGTGGGTAGGGTTTTGGAGATGCTGAAATTGCAGTCTACGCCGATTAACACTAAAGGGTATGAGGCATTGCTTGATTTGGCTGAGAATACTCGTGGGGATAGCTTCGATTTGTACTATGGGTTATTTGTGTATAATAAGAACTCGTTGGAGATGCTAGAGAGGATGGATTTGGCTTTTGAGGCGTTGCGTAAGGAGCTTTTTGGTCGACTTCATGGTGTTGTGAGGAAGCAGCTGTTCGAAGGTGAAGCACAGAGAGTTCGTGTTTCTCCAAATGGTCACGAAAATGATGCTTCTTTGGATACGGTTAGGTACACTGCTGATTGCATTTTCTGGGTGTAGTTAGCCGAATTGTGTTTCGAGATGGACTTCTTTTGCCTGGTTTATACGTTTCTTGAATTAATTAAGATGCATGGATTTGATTTCTTGTTTCAAATGCTTATTAACTTGTAATCTTGCAGGTCAAAAGATGTTGTTTTGAAGTATGAATATAACGCCGAGCTCTCTGGCAGTGTCAATGACAGTTCGAGGCTCAAGATTGGTATTGTCGGGTTTGGAAACTTTGGACAGTTTCTAGCGAAAACTATGGTCAGGCAGGGCCACACGGTGTTAGCCTATTCGAGAACTGACTACACTGATGCAGCTGCGAAGCTGGGTGTCTCGTATATACCAGACCTTGATGATCTATTTGAAGAGCATCCTGAAGTTATTCTTGTCTGTACGTCAATCCTTTCGACTGAAAGAGTTCTCAAGTCACTCCCGTTTCAGAGACTGAAGAGAAGCACACTATTTGTGGATGTGCTTTCTGTAAAAGAGTTCCCGAGGAATTCCTTTCTTCAAGCTCTCCCACAAGATTTTGATATTTTGTGCACACATCCCATGTTTGGACCAGAGAGTGGTAAAAATGGATGGAACGGTCTTTCCTTTGTGTTTGATAAGGTTAGGATTGGACTGGATGATAGAAGAACATCTAGGTGTGACAGTTTTCTCGATATTTTTGCCCGTGAGGGATGTTCTATGGTGGAGATGTCGTGTGCTGAACATGATTGGCATGCTGCTGGATCGCAGTTTATCACACACACAGTGGGAAGGGTTCTGGAGAAGCTGAGCTTGGAATCTACTCCTGTCGATACCAAGGGTTATGAGACATTGCTAAAATTGGTGGAGAATACTGCTGGTGACAGCTTTGATCTTTACTATGGACTATTTTTATACAATCCTAATGCAATGGAACAGCTTGAGAGGTTCGATTTGGCTTTCGAATCATTGAAGAAACAGCTCTTTGGGCGACTACATCGCCTTCTGCATAAGCAGCTGTTTGGGAATGATAAGGATACTCAAATCATGTTGGAGACAACTGGCTTGTCAACATTCAGATGAGCTGATTTTGCTAGATCATCTTCGCTAAAGACGACTAAGCGATAAAATAGCTAAAGTTAATGTTCTCTCAACCTTGCTCCTTGACTACAATTTTTCTTCAACTCCATCTTGACGCGGTACAGTTCGAAACCGGCGTTTTTACTTTGGTGAAATCGTTGGGTCTTTGTAGCTTTGTTTGACCCTCTAGTGGGTCTGTTGTATCTTTTGTCCTCCATAAGGGCTTTACAGTAATGTTAAAGAGATAAAATGCAAACAAAATTTTGGGTTTGGAATGGTTTCATTTACTTTTATTTGATCTAAAGGTTTCTGAAAGAAAGGTACACTTTTTTTATTCTTCTAATCAAATAATTGAATGGAACTGTCTTAAGTTCCATATGCAGCTTCCTAAGCACATGCAGGTACAACAACGGTCCACATGTGCACAAACACAATGGAATATGGAGCTATTGTTATTGGCTCTGTTGAGTTTACATATATCGGCTCCAGAGGAGGTATGTCACCTGTCGAATTAACTTGCAGTGCGTGTCCGTTGAGTAGCATAGTCTGAGTGTGTAAATTTCCATCCTTTGCTGTCAAATGGTACTCTTCTCTTTGGATTTCACCATTAGAAACCCAAGGCAGCTGAGAAGTTGCTCTTTTCTGAGACGACTTCTTGTGCTTCGTATGTCTCAGACTGAAAGTGTTATTGAACTCTACTTTCGCCACAACTGTTGTAGTGTTGTCAAGGTTCATCAGTAAAACTGTGATCCCTTTCTGCATGATGACATTTTAAATTTACAAGTGAATTCATTGAGAGTAATGCCGGTTGAGTTACTAGTATTGAAACTCAACTTACCGATTGTCTCGCACAATGTGTGTATGAACGTATCTTTTTAGTTCCGGAAAAGCTTGTGAACAATGCCTTTCTTCCCATAAGTCTTCGCCAGATCAGAGCACTGCAATTCAACAAGTAGCATGACTTGTAGTTAGCGTTAGTTACTAGTTTTACTGCCCGTCTTCGTCTTCACAAATTCATCTTATGTTACCTGTAATAGTCTGGATTTGGTGTGAAATTAGTAGTATTTAGCAGCCCATAGTTTCCTCCGATCAAAGACTGTCTACAGTATGTTTTTGTATCATAAATCGATGCCATTCCAAGCTGGTCCAGGTACCTAACCATCAGGCAATATAATCATTAAAATGTGTTGATTATAATGCATGTGATAAGCTTATATTTTTTCTGTTATGATATCTACTTCTTACCAGAAACTATACACGAAAGCATTAGAGACAAGATTCCTTCCGCTGTTGTAGGCACCACCAGACTCACCAACCCATGCCACTGCCTTGGTTGAGGAGTTGTTGATTATGTTTTTGAGGCTGCGAAACGTTATTGCCTCTTGGTCCAGGTACGAAGGGTTTAGAATCTTTTCTATCAGATGTGCGTCGACTCCTAATCGATCAAAATATAATTTTCTTTCCATTCAGGTGATTAAAAGAGAAATCAACAACCTGCAGGATGTGAAACCAAAATAGTTGAGGATCCAGTATACCTGGACCGAGATTGTAGATGTGGCGAGTAGTAGCATCAAGAGAATTTTCTGTTTTGTTCAAGTATTCTGTGAACCAAGCAGCATCAAAGAAGCCACCCGGGCCTATCACCAGAGGCATGGGACTCACATTCTTGTAAACACGGTTCACAATGTTCCGCAGAGCTATGGTGTCCGTAGCATACTGATTTGCTTCAACTCTTGTACCCACACCACTTCCACTCAGCTCATTGCCTATCGAGAAAAAAAAAGTAAAACCAGCTTAGAGATGTAAAGAGATTCGAGCTGGCTTGTACATTCTCTCTTCTCTCTATTGTGTTTTCAGGCAACTTACCAAGCTCCCAACCGTCGATGGTGTGGTTATTCTGTACTATATACCGGATGAATGATTCAGCATTGGTGTAATCCCAGGCTCCTACAGCTTCGCCGTTAGGTTTTATGGAACGCCCAGAAAGTGCATTCAGCCCGAATATGACTTTAGCTCTGATTCAAACCACACAAGTAGGTAAAAGACGAGAGAAAGAGCAAAACAAAGTTGAAAGAGAATTTGAAGGTACCCGGTTTTGCGAAAGAAGGCATTGAGCTCGTTCCATCGGCGCATAGGCAAACATCCTTGTGTATAACCAAAGAGAAGGGAAGAGTTTTTGGTGAAAGGAAGACAAGGCTGCTTCTGATCTGGTGTTTCATATATCACCAAGTCTTGTAATGTTCCTCCTATTCTTATTTTCAATGGAGCAAATGCTGTATTTTTTTTGTTTTTTTGGAATTGGTAAAGGTCAATTTTTGACATAATAATAACATATAGAAATTATCATGAATGTGATGTGATTATTACCTTGTATTGCATTTTGAAGAATAGTGTTGTTCAGGTCCTGCAAGATGATCAACATTTCATTAGGCTTAATATTTCTCTAATCAATTGCTAAAATCGGAAATGTTTACTTGGTGCATAATAATGATAGTGGACTCCACATTCCATAAATGGTAAAAGGAAGTAATTCTAATTTCTACAAGGTAAAAGACATTTCTACAATAAGTAAATTGTATTTGCTAAATGCAGAATGCCTAAGAAATATTTCAATACTTTGCTGCTATCTGTCACCAACTAAAAATACAACTTGCATTGTTTTTTTTTGTTTTCCTGAAAAGGATTACAAGTTGCATTGTTTTCGACGGGAAAACATGAAAAATGAAAACAAAAAAAATTGAAAAAGAGAGAGAAGAAAACCAGATTGAGAATCGAAGCATGGTCCCAAGCACAAGTTCCGTAGTCACATTTCTGAGGCGGCCACCAGTCTAAAGTGGCGCAGATGAAATCTTCGTCTATAGTTCCCACGGCGGCTCTTCCGTACACAAACACCGTTCCTTTCTCTTCTACGGCGGAGCTCACGACGCTGTTGTCGGAAAATTGGAACAGCCAAAGGAATAAAACTATCACCGAGATTTGACGACAACCCATTTTCTCTTCCTTATTTTTTTTTATAAAGAAAATGGGATCTGATTTGGTGTTTGTATATATATATATATATATATATATGAGTTTATTACACTTATATATATGCAAATGGAAGACAGAGACCATAGTGAAAAAGTGAATTTTTTTTTTTTGTTAAAGTTTTTGATTTTTTTAAATTTTTTATGGGAGTTTTATACATATTTCCTTATCTTTTATATTTTTTTATTAATAATAATATTAGAATTTGTAAATTTTCTTAATTTTGAATGTTGATGTGTACCAATAAAATTGATTATTTAAATCCTATGTGGATACCTTTAGAGGCCTATAAGGTCAACTTTCATTAAGTCTATAACCTCTTGGTTTTGATTTATTTACTTGCTTTTGTTATTTGATTTGTTACTTGACCTTTAATAAAGTAAAACATAAAAAAGGTGATCTAATTAATAAAGTATATTGAGCCAAAAGAATAATAATAATAATAAAGTATACAATCTACCTAACTTTTATATATTGTTGCTTTTAAGTTACATGAGTATTTTGCGTACATGCAAAGGGTTGCAAAGGGTTTCAGGGAATCAAACTCTTAAAAAAGCCAAAATAGAAAAAGGAGTTGGTCTAACCACCTCTAAGACTTGACGACAACCCATTTTCTCTTCCTTAATTTTTTTATATATAAGAAAATAATATCTGATTTGGTGTGTATATATTGGAAGACAGTGACCGTAGAGAAAGAGTGAACAAACATTTTATTTACTTGTTTTTGTTAAAGTTATTTATTTATTTAGTTGTTTTTGTTGTTGAATGGTTAGGAGTGGGCAAAATATCCATAATTCGTGATTCGATCTGAGTTCCGATCTGATATGGTCTGAAAAATAAAATATCTGAAGTCCCTAAATCAAGATCCGAATAATTAAATTTAACAACCAGAATACCCGGATACGCTTTAATATTTAATTTTTTCAAAATATATCTAAAATATTTATATAATAAATAGAAACATACTTTAAAATATCACAAAATAATATATATTTATAAAAATTGGTGTATTGTTTTGAATATCCATTGCAAATATGTTCTAAAATATTTATAAAAATCAATTTGAATTTTCTATGTGATACTTTCAATTTAATATTTTTAGTTATTTTATTATTTTGTAATAATTTATAATATTATTGAAAGTATATTTATCTATTTTTGGTGAATCCGGATCGGATTCAGATATCTGCGGATATTCTCGAATTCTGAAAATTTTAAATTCTAAGGCATCTGATCTGTATATACACACCCCTATGAGTTGTTACGTGATTTTAAATAAAGTAACTAGGTGGTTTCATGAAATAACATATTAATATATTGAGAAATTTTTAAATAGCGAGATGTAAATAAAAAAATTATATTGATATATAATTGAATATTAAATATGCAAAACAATATATATCGTATGTTTGAGTGATTTTAAATCCAAAACATTCTAATTAGTATATGTATTGATAGAGTATACAATAAATGAGTGCTCTATTAAAATTATAACCAACTAGGTGAATACCCGCACTACGTACGGATTTTTATATCAAAATATTATTTTTAGAATGTAATTAGAACTAAATTTTGATGTTGAGAAAAAATATATATATAAATTGAAATTTAATTACATATATCGTGATGTCTATATGTAAATCTTAAATATGTTATGGTTAGAAATCAAATGTTACCCACAAAAAACAAACAATGAAACGAACATGTTCAAATAGCTTGAAAATATGGTATGTTTGTCAAAAAATGTTAGGGAAGTGCCTTATCATGATTTTGACACTTTCATATATATCAATTAACACCATTTGCTTAAGCTTTATTCATTTCTAAAATATGCTTCATAAACTTCATAATTTCTTAGAATATGCATATATTCGCTAATGAGGTAAAATTATTATAATAGATTTAAGAACGCGCCATAACAATAACCAGCCGCTCCAAAAGGCTTGAGATTGTGAAGTAGATGAAAGAGAAGATGGATAGAGGAAGAGAGGAAGTTTTAACGTCTTTGAGGCAATCAATTTATCACTCTTGTATTGAAGGAGAAGGAATCATCGATTTTCACATTTAGTTTTATTTTTTTATTTTTAGTTAAGAAAAATAAATGGACACGTGGCGCTATTTGCAGCCCTGAGATGGCGCTCTACTGGAGAGAGTTAGCCCTCTTTTATATAATAGATGAGAATCAAATTGTTAACCATAAATAGAGTTAAACATATAAAATAAAGGGAAAATTCCATTAAAATACTCCAACTTTATTCCGATAAGTTTTTTAATATCCGAACTATTGTTTTACCCAATAAAATACCCAAATTATTTTGTTTGCCCATTTTAAATCTTCAACTGTGAACCGTGTGTTCATTTTACAACATCTCCGTTAACAGATATATATGGACCTATACACGGTTTAAAATATAATTATATTTAATAATAAAATATTTAAATAAATAAAAATTACATTAAATTTTCAAAAAAATCAAAAAAACTCCGAAAAAATCATAACAAATTACAAAAAAATCTAAAGTTAAGAAAAAATAATTTTAAATTTTAAATAAAAATATATTATATTGTATCTTTTGAATTTTTGAACTGAAAATTTCTAAAAACTCAAAAATACAAGAATCCAAATAAATTCTCAAAAAATTATAAAAATTCAAAAATCCATGAATAACACGTCACAGTTATAAAAAAAAAAAAAATCATACAACCCATTTAAAATTATTGTTTCTTAACTTTAGATTTTTTGGATTTTTTTTTTATTTTATTAAAAATTTAATGTATTTTTTTTTTAATATTTTGATTTTTCGTAAATTTTCATAAATACAAATTGGTGATTTCGTTCATTTTCATAATTTCAAACATTATCAAACACTAGGGATGTTGTTAAGGGTTTAAAACCTCATGGCTAACTCGGCCCTATGTATAAAATATTAGGTTTTGGACTTGTATTTTGCATATTAAAATAATTGAACACATTTAGGGATGTCAATCGGGCTGGCCCGGTCCGGCTTAGTCCGAAACCCGTAAAGCCCGCATGTATTTGAGTCCGGCCTGGTCCGAAAAAAATCAGGCCTATATTGTAAAGCACGGTCCGGTCAGGGCTCTAGGGATTTTCAGGCTTTTTCGGGTTTTTCTTTACAAAAACAAAAATTCACAGTTCTCAAATAAAAAATAATTAAAACAAAATATTTATCAAAATAAATCTAAATTGAAATGTACTATATCAAATCCAATTAAATTTAAAAGCAAAAGTTTGACAAAAAAGTAAATAAAATTCAAATAAATTGTATTACCAAATAAAACATAAAATCAAAACACTTTAAATCTAGGTATTAGAGTTTAAATTAGAATCTCTTTCATCGTCTTCTAAATCATCATCACCATCAAGAGATACAGATAAAAAAAAGTAAAATAATATTAAGTTTTTAGAGGTATAAATCATATAGAAATGTCATTGAAAGACTATAGATAAAGATTTTAAAAATATGAACTAAATATGGATGAATGATTATGGTACCTGGATCACGAAATGTAAACTCATCCAACCAAGTGCATGTACAAATCAGTGTTTCAACGTTTCTTGGTAAAAGACGATTTCTATATTTATCAAAGACATGCGCACAAATACTAAATGTAGACTCTGATGCCACTGTAGTTATCGGAATGTTTAGAGCATCAAATGCCATACGAGCTAACTCACCATAACGTTGTGACTGACACTTCCACCATTATAAAACATTCATGTCTTTATAAAAAGCCAGTTCCAACATATCGCCTTCTAAGTATAGAGTCAATTTAGACTTTCATTATTCTATAATGGTATATTTTTTCATATGCTTTGAAATATGATAAACGAACCCAAATTTAACAAGATATACGTAATCAAATAGTTTCGGACTTTTCGGGCTAAACCCAAAAAACACGCTAGCCCGAATGTATTTAGCCCGAAAGGCCCGATTTTTTTGGGCTTTTGTTTCTAGGTTTGAGTCTGCTGTTTTTCAGGGCCGGGCCGGCCCGGCCCTCGGGTTTTGGCCCTAATTGACACCACTAAGCACATCCATGGTCTAACTTGTGTGTTACATGGTTTAATTATTAGTTATGGCAATAGTTATAATAAATAATAAATAATAAATTTATGATTGACTGGCTGTGTATATCCATGACAAGAGAGATGTTGTCATCATTAGTATCCATAATCCTAAAACAAAGAATTTTTTTTTACCCAAAGTATCCGTTTATACAAATAACTTTGACACAATTTAATAGCCCTCATGAAGGCAGCAATTAATGAACAGCAGGAAGAAGACACATTAGCAAACAACTCTGATCAAACCGACTCTCCTCAGATTTCTGAATTGTGAAGTAAAAGATGGTACATCAGCCTATTTCTGGTTTGATAATTGGAATGATTTTGGTCCGCTTATTGTTCATCTCGGTGAATAAGGACCTTCTCAGCACAGACTTCACAGCGAGGCCAAGGTTTGCGAATCTGTGACAAATGGCCACTGGAATCTCCGCGTTGCGAGATCTGATAATGCAGAGAGACTATTGATTGCTTTGGCTTCAAGAACGGTTCCTCATCCATTGGTTGGGAAAGATTGCTATCAATGGAGATCAACATCTGGGACTTTTTCTAGCTCGTTCTCAACCAAAGACACATGGCAACAACTTCGAGTGGTGTCTCCGGTTCTTCCTTGGACCACTTTTGTTTGGTTCAAAGAGGGAATCATGAGATTCTCATTCAACCTTTGGCTTGTTTTTCTCCGAAGGCTACCCACTCGGGATAGACTTCATCGTTGGGGAATGACGGTTCCCCTTGCTTGTGTTCTATGCTCAACCGGCGAAGACTCACATGATCACCTATTCTTCCGATGTCCGTTTAGTAGCACCATTTGGATTGACCTTGCAACGAGAATTTTGCCTAACCCGCATGTTGATCCCCTAGAGATCACGTCTTGGATCTCTCGTTTACCTCGGCAACCAAGAGCTTCCAAGCAAATTATTGCAAAACTACTTCTACAGGTTACAACTCTCTCAATTTGGTGTGAGAGAAATGCAAGAATCTTTACAAAGGTATCCTCCACTACTCTCTCTATCAAAGCTCGTATCGACCGCACAATGCGGGATCGACTTCTCTCGTTTCCGTCCAGGGATAGCTCTCCTTCTCTTCTTGAAGTCTACTTTGGTTGTTTTGCGCATCCGTTGTAATTGGTAACTAACGTTCCAATATTTCTCTCTTTTAGGAGCTAATTGTTATTTATATTAGTAGCTAAGCTTGTAATTTCTTTCGCTTTTTGGTAATAAAAATTTAACATTAAAACCCAAAAAAAACTCTGATCAAACAAAAGACATATATCGCATACCAAAAACATCGAGCGGACACACAACGGAATATTTCAAGAGACAAACCCGGAACCAAACAAACACAATAATTTATTATTCATCTTCTTTATCGTCTCTTCCTTGTCTTTTCCTTCTTCTTTTTTCTTTATTGTCTTTGTCTTCTCCAACTTCTTTTTATTTTTCTTCTTTCAATATTCTTCTTTATCGTCTTAGTTTCTTGTCATCAGTTCCAGGCTCGAGCCCTATTTAATTGTATTCTAATTTTGGTGTGTTCGTGTAACATGGCCGTATTATTAGTTTTTTAAAATGTTGGATTACTAACAGATGCAGTGGTTGTACAGTCACAAAACTCATAACAACTTATCCCCTATCATGAAAATCTTAATAATTTTAGAGTAAATTGAGTGAATATTAAAAGTTGACCAAAAAATTAGAAGTTAATTTGGATATTAGGTGAAGAGGAAAGAGAAAACCCAAAATACCTTTTGTTTTTATAATAATCACAAAAATGTCATTGGTCAGAAATTATTTTCTGATAAAACAATCCGGCGACACTGTTCACGTAACGGCCGGTGTTACTATTCATCAAAACTCGACGACCACTATTCATAACTAGAAAACATAATGTTATCATCGTTATTGTCATGTTAACCCAGTTATCATTGTTAGCATCGTTAACATTGTCATGTTAAACCAATTATCATTGTTAGCATCGTTAACATATAGTTAGTAACATTGTAATGTTAAACCATTTATCATGTTCATTTTTATAAAATTATCAAGTTAATCCAGTTATCATTTCATAAATTATCGTGTTAATCCATTTATCATTGCCGGTGTTATTATAACACCGCCGGTATTATCGTTGCTCGCCGGTGTTATCGTCGGCGGCCGGTGTTATCGTCGTCCGCCGGTGTTATCACCCGCCGGTGTTATCGCCGCCTACCGGTGTTAGCACCGACCGCCGATGTTATCGCCTGCCAGTATTATCTTCTTCTCTTCTTCGATGTGCACAGTGTGATGAGAGAAAAAAAAAGCAAATGTAATTAGTTAGAAAAGATAGGGATAGAGAAGTCTTTTTAATGTGAACAGTATTAGTCAAAAAGTGTGGCTTAATTTTGGGGTTAATTAATAGCATTTGTTGATATTACTCATAATTTTAAGCCTTCTTTGCCCCCCTCACGTTCCTTAAGCAATAAGGGAACATAAAAAGAAAAATAATTAATGCGAGCAAAGAGAATCGTGAACACCATCAAGTAGTGAAAAATCATATCTTAATTGTTATCGTTATAAATTTTGTGTTTAAAGCGACACCGATGCAACTGAATGCCATATCTTGTATCGGAATAGAAACATTTTGCGTTCTTTTAACGCTAACTCCTCTGTTTCGTTCTTAGATACGAACCAGAAAAGAAAAAAAAAGTTTTGTGTGGGATTGTGATAGAGAGGAAGCAACGATAAACATCTCAACCAATGGATTCAAAGGAATCGAAGGAATCGATTGGGAACTACCAGCTCAACTAAGAGATTTGAGAGAATCTTCGCTTGAGATCTGCTTCTTAAATTCGTTGAGATCTCGATAGATCTACCGAAAATAAGGGTATAGAAAATACTCTTCTCTCAAAAGCAAAAACTCTTTATTAAAAATCAACAACTCTTTATTAAAAATCAACAACTGAATAATATATTTAGCATAAGAGACTATTTATAAGAAAACCTAAAAACCCTAAAATAACACCGTATATGTTATCTGACAAATACACCGTACACTTAAGACTTTGAATTTTGAAGTGAGGGACTTTTATTATTTTTGTCTCTTTTTTTTAAAGAATATTCTTTTTTATTCATCTTTCCCAAATTAGGACATCATTTCAAATTACAATATAAAGTTCGAAGATGATAAAGTAATTAAAACAGAATACAAAATTTATGAAACACAAGTGAAGCAAATAATTTGAGCTGGGAACCATATAGGATGAAGGATACACTTAGAACTGGATGTAGCGAAACCAAATTAACAAATAAGTCCCGAAATCTGATTGAGTTGAATTAGATGATCGAATTCGATTTTCAATATCCAATCGGTCAAGACCAACAAGCTTAGCTCTAAGGAGGAGCTGAATCTCCTTTAAAACCACATGCTTTGCCTTGAAAACAGCAGAACGAACCCTTGAATTACGTTCTCTCCATAATGTATATACCACAACTTGAATGATGAGCTTAACTATCAACTTGAGCTTTTCATTACGAGAGGAAGATCGGACCCAAGTGACAATATTCTCAAACAACACAGGTGGGGATAGTTCTTGATGAAAGAAGAAAGCTAACCATACCTCTTTGGAGTAGGAACAAGTGAAGAAAAGATGAGATTTCGATTCTGCAGCTGAAGCACATACTGAACAATCAATGGAAATATTTAGACCCCATCCTCTCAAGCGATCACGAGTAGTAAGTCAATCACGCATTATTACCCAAAGCATGAAGGAGTGCTTTGGAATTCTCTGCTTAAACCACACTGAGTTGTATCAGGGAACACCTTATCTGTCATGTCAGATTGCTTCGGAAAGGAGATGCCTCTTTTGGCATGATGATTGGACTAAACTAGGTCCCTTGATTGACCTCACATGTTCTAATGGTCCAAGAGTTACGAGAATTTCATCTTCAACCACGGTATTTTAGGCCCTTGAAAATGACTCATGGTTAAGATCAAGAGGAAGACATCCGATTTTATTGCTGTTGAGAGGCTGTATACCGTCATCCCCTGATTTTTCCACTTCAAAAGAAGATTTTTTCCTTTGGAGAAACTCCTTATTGGATCATCCAGGATTATTTTCATCTTC